>QGSO01000425.1:485074-570043 GCA_011037825.1 Carya cathayensis | reverse complement strand
ACATACACAATAAACTGATAGTAAGTTAGAGGCTAACTTACCTCGATCGTCGCGTTCTATGAGAATAGAGCGCGAGACACGAGGAACTGCACAACAGCTGGAAGAGGAACACTCAAGTCCTTAAGATTTTCACTTCTGAACTCAATTGCCATATTGTAAGCACTTGCAACACCACGGCCAACTTGAGGTTTCACTATACTCGGAAGAGATAAATTGACTTCAGAAAGCCTTTGCACTAAAACAAGTTCATTAAAATTATCAATAACAACCAAACAAACAACTCATTTCTCAATCCATATACTCTTAGCCATAGTCAACCACAAGATGACACCAGTCATCCCGGACTATAATCCATATCATCACTGCTTCGGGACACTGTCATACAGTTTCCCAACATTACACCATACGCTCCACACTTCTCTGCTACGCCATTCAACCCTTCGTGACACGCCATCCGGTGTATCACGACTTAGTACAGAGTACACTCACGTGAACTCTCTTCCATTCACACTACAAAACCCATCACTGCGATACACGTCTCACGGTGCATCGCTACGCGACACGGAGTACGCGCTACGCGTACTTCCTTCGCTACAACACTCATCAACACGATGCACATCACACGATGCATCGCCATACCACACGGAGTACACTACATGCGTACTCCCTTCCTTCTACGACCCACATCACTACAGCGCACGTCGCGCGGCGCGTCGCTGCATTACACAGAATACGCTACACGCGTATTCTCTTCACACAACCCGCCGTATCACATCTACGGCATCCATCTCACGCCTATACTTCACAGCACAGTCCACAAAACTACAAAATCAAGCCTAACACTTCACAACCACACTTCGTTTCACAACTACGCAGCGAACTCCACAAACACTAACTACACAGTCTACAGCCAACCAAATCAACTATGTTAAACATAAATAACTAAAGATAGAGGGTTAAGACGAGAGAGATGTGATTGCTGTCGGGAAAGAATCCAAAACTGATAATTTTATCGGGCTGTTACAACTAGTCTAGCTTTGTGTCTCTCAATTGTCCCATCTGTATTGAACTTAATTCTGTAAACCCACTTACATCCTATGGCTACTTTTCCAGGAGGCAAATCTGTAACAACCCAAGTATCATTCAACTCTAAAGCTTTTATTTCAGCATTCATGGCATCTCTCCATTCATTACACTTAACAGCTTCTTTGTATAAATGAGGTTCAATGTGTGTGGAAATGGATATACAAAAGCCTTATGCAAAGCTGATAATTTGTGATATGATAAAGTAGCACAAAGAGGAAAGGGAGCACCTAAAATGGCAGAGCCTTTCTTCTTGTCAAACTCTTGTGAATGGGGTAGTGAGGAGACTTGTTGACAGACAAAATCCTACAAGTGAGAAGGAGCTCTCCTGCTTCTAGTTGATCTACGAGGCAAAGAAGGATTTAGGAAGGTGGTTTGTGTTGAGTCAAAAGGTTGAATGGAGTTATTTTCATGTAATGGTTGATTATTTTGGTGCATGTTTTCTACAGATTCTGTTGAAGGCTGGGAAATTTGAATTGTAGGATAATTTAGATCAATATTGGCTAGATGAGAGTATGCAAGATCATTAGGACTAGGTAGATAGTGTTCAGGTTCCATATGTTGACTCTTGAAGGGAAAAATATTTTCATAGAAAACAACATTTCTAGAAATAAAAACTTTATTTGATTCAATGTCTAGCAACTTGTAACCTTTTATACTAAAAGGGTATCCGAGAAAGACACACTTTCTTGCTCTTGGGTCAAATTTGTGTCTATTGTGTGTGAGAGTGGATGCAAAAGCAAGACATCCAAAAACTCTAAGATGCGAGTAGGATGGTTTGCTTTTAAATAGAAGTTCGAAGGGAGTTTTCTGGTTGAGGAGTGGAGTAGGAGTTCCGTTTATGAGAAAAACAGCAGTCAAGATGCAGTCATTCCAGTGTTTCATTGAAATTTCACTTTGAAGCTTTAAGGCTCTGGCCACATTTAGTATATGTTGGTGTTTTCTTTTAGCTATGGCATTTTGTTGGGGTGTTTCTACACAGGTCCTTTGGTGAATGATGCCTTTCTTTGAATAAAATCATTCATGTTAAATTCTCCACCATTGTCACTCCTAATTATCTTGATTTTTGCTTCAAATTGGGTTTCTATCATGTGGCAAAAATTTTGTAAGGCATTAGAGGCTTCAGATTTATGTTTAAGCATGTAGATCCAAGTGCATCGACTAAAGTCATTCACAATGGTGAAAAAGTATCTTGATCCATCATAGGCTATTTCATTACAAGGTCCCCACAAGTCACAATGAACAAGTTCAAAACAGTTTTCAGATTTGTGGTGACTAACATTAAAAGGCGGCTTATGCAACTTGGCTATAGGGCATATAGAACATGGTTCTTTTGTGCTTGTTGGCTTGATTACATGATCAAGATTTAGTAAATCCAACCTAGAATCTGAAGGGTGTCCTAGTTTATAGTGCCATAGATTAAAAACTTCTGGTTTGGTGATGACAGAGGCTGATATGGTAGTTTTGTTGGCAAAAACAGGTAAGGAGTCAATCAAAGCTGTAGGAGAAACTTCTTCTTGCAGCAAGTGGTACAAACCTTGCCTCACTTTAGCCACTCCAATCGTTTTCCAAGTCAAAAGGTCCTGCACAAAACAAGATTGAGAAGAAAAAATAAGGCAACATTTTGATGCTTCAGTTAGTTTTCGAGCAGAGATAAGATTGAATGAAAAAGATGGAACACATAAAACTTCATCCAAAGACAATGTCTCTGTCAATTAAACTGTTCCTATGTGAGTGATATGGACTATATGTCCATTTGGAAGAGCAACTGAGTGTAAAATGGTTTCCTTAATGGTTGTAAAAAATGAAGGAGAGCAGATCATGTGATCTGTAGCTCCAGTATCCATGATCCATGAAATGTTAGAAGCATGCTTTGGCTTGGTGCTGCAAGTAGAGAGGCAAAAGGAAATACTAGAAATTTTTGGCATATTAGGCTCACTTGAAGAAGATGATGTGAGGGTTTGGACATGGTTTGTTGAATGAGTGTTCTGTGTCTGTAGCAATGCCATGAGCTGACCATATTGCTCCTGAGTTAGTGACACTTGGCTGTTGTTATTAGTTTTCTCCTGGTCAGTAGTCATAAGTGTTGAAGCTTGATTTGCAGCTGCAGCAGCTCGTGGTTTGCCATATAGTTTATGACCTGAGGAATAGCCATGGATTTTGAAGCACTTGTCTGCTGTATGACCTGGTATATGACAATGTGAACACACTGGTTTTTCAGGGTTAGTTTTAAAGCACCTTTCAATGGAGTGACCAGATATTTTGCAGTGGGTACATAAATACTTCTTTTGAGGTCCCCCATTTTGTCTTCCTGCTTCTTTTGGTACAAACCGTCCTAGTAAAGCCATGGTCTCAGCAGTTGGTACATCAAGAGAAATGTGTCTTCTCTTTTCCTCTTGTTGAATGAGTGAGTATACCTCGTTTAAACTGGGGAAAGGTTTGATCAAAAGTATTTGGGCCTTAATGCCTTTGAAGTCATTGAGACCCATAAGAAATTTCATCACCCAATCTCTTTTTTGATTACTCACCACTGTTTTTAAACCTCCACAGGTACAATTTCGAATAGATTCATAATTCATCAGTTCATCAAGAAGAGTTTTCAGTTTTGAGAAGTACATACTTACAGAGTCCTGATTTTGCATTAAAGCTGATATTCCCTGCTTCACCTCATAAATCCTTGGAGCATTTTGTTGTGCCAAGCGTTGTTCAAGATCCAGCCAAAGTTGATGTGCTGTTTCAGCATAGAGAGTACTGGCTTTGATGTCAACAGACATGGTATTTTGCAGCCAAGTGATAACAATATCATTGCAACAAAGCCAATGATCAATTAAAGGGCTGTTTGGATCTTGTGGTTCACAAATACTACCATCAATGAACCGTAACTTATTTTTGATTCTAAGAGCCCTTTTCATGGATCTTGCCCATGAATGATAGTTGCTTGAGTCTAGCATTTGTGTGAGAAGTAAGGCTCCAGAGTTATCATTACTGCCAATAAAGAATGGACTGTTTGGCTGAGAAGGATCCATGGGGTTTGTATTTGTATTTTGATTTTGATTTTGAGTGTTTGGCTGAGGGGGATCGATGGGGTTTGTATGTGTGATTGGATTTTGATTTTGAGTGTTTGGCTGAGGGGGATTGATGGGGTTTGTATTTGTGATTGGATTTTGAAGTTCGTCCATAAGATTTCACTTCTCTGGCTGTGATACCATATAAGAAAAAAATAAAGAAGACTGATGCAGTGAAATAAAGAAGGAAAATTCAGAGTAAAGAAATGAAATATTCATATCTGTAAAAACTGTTGCATTGTACAAAAGATATACACTGTCGTATATATAGGCCAAATGAAAAAGCATCTTAAAGCATATTCTGTACAAAAAAGGAAAGAAGGAATATAAAAACAGCTGGCTGTACAAATCGTGCATAACAGAAAAGATTCCAAAACAGAGTATAATTTCATCAGGTGAGGTTTCTAGAATGTTCCTCCAGCTCATCTTTCTCTAGTGCTTTTTGCTCCTTCCAGCATACCAGATGATTCATGCCTTGTTGGCCTTGCTGACTGTGTGTTAGCTCCTTTGGTTGTTTCTCACATTTTGACAGGGCGTACACACTCATCTTTAGCTAGCCACTCTAAAAAAGGGGCCTGATTCGGTCACAAACTATTACGATAAAGCTCGCACACTTGCAGCTTCTCTTGCCACTGCTGGTTAGCCATTGTCACCAATTGAATTTTCTGTTTATCTCTTAGCTGGACTTGGAAACGATTATGACTGTTTGGTAACATCTTTGTCTACTCAAGCTGATCCACTCACCTCTCACCAAATTTTTAGGCATTTACTTAACCATGAGTCACGATTAGCTCACTAAACTCACACTCTACTTGCTGCCAATCCCATGGCCGCGCACCTCACTCATACTAAACCCAACTCTTCTTCCAATTTTAGAGGTAGAGGTCGTGGGCCTCGTTGTGGCCGAGGTGGGCATACACACTCATCTTCCTTTTCTAACCGACCCACTTGCAAGCATGAGCCAGGCCATTTTGCATTAAGTACCGAATAGAAATATTTCAATAATGTTCAATTTTGAAATTAATTATATATTATAAATATAAATATTTATATTTATATATATATAAACTAACAACTAANTATATGTAAGTGTGTATCATGTATATATGTATATATGAACAAATTGAAGATTTATAAAATGAATATATGTTAAAAAAATTACAAAATTGAGTTAAGACACAAAAACAAAGAAAAAAAATAAAAGAATAGATAAATTATTAAAAATAATGATATTTAAAAAATGAGAGAATGATGGGACATATTTAAAGTTAAAAAATTAAAATTATATAAATATATTCTAGAATTAATTAAATACCATATGAATTAAAAATTTATAAAAATATCATCTAACTACAAGAAAATTATAAGAACAATCTGAAACAGAATGGAAATCAAAACGGAATAGGATGGTATAGTATACCAGATACTACAATGAAATAGAAAATTTCGATCATACCAGCTGATACGGAATGAAATTCATAGCATTACTAAGAACACGCTGATGAGCAAATTGAAATAACATAGTAGCACTACATTTATAATTTTTATAGTAAAAAAGTCTGTAAAAATATGCTATGCCATTGCTATTGACTTAGAGAATCTCCATTCGGATGCTTATAATACATACAACTCTCTCCAAAATTTGGGAAAAAATATAGGGAGGATGAGAAAAATGTCCTCCCATTCGAATTCCTATTTTAGGATTTTATTTTAGGGGTGCTACAGTGGTTCCCCATATTTAAAAAACCACTATACATCCACAATCCATTTCCTGTTATCCCTCTCTCTCAATGTCACCATTGAGATGATCAAATTTTTTTTTTACCATTTGTAAAAATATGAATTTTTTAAATATTATTGTTAGAAAGTGCTAGTTTAAAGAAAATTTTATCATTTAGAGTGATAAGTAGTTTAAAAAATATTCTACATATGAAAAATTGAAAATATGAGTACAAAAAATAATTAAATAATTAAAAAAATATGAAAAAAAGTTAAAAATTTTATTCTGCTCTTTCCCCAAAAGATAAAAAGAGAATAGTTAAAAATGTATAAATAAATGATTAAAAAGAAATAATAGGAAAAGATTATTTTAATAGAATAGAGAAAAAATAAGAAGTGAGATGTAAGAGGTTTTGAAAAGATGAGTAAATTTAGAAAATATTTTTAGAAAAGATGATTTTTAGCTAAAATTTAAGGAAAAATCTATTCACTCGAATGTGAATGAGCTCTTCTCAACTCACTATCTAAACCTCTCAAAAATCAAAACCGATAATTTCTTTCATGTATAGCAGAAATAATTATCTTAAGTTTAAACCAGGATTCTATATTTTATTTAATTAAATAAATATCTTATGCTTTGAATTTATTTATTGAAGTGTAGTTTGAATTACACATGAGAAGTGCTAAAAGATATAAATCATAAAATTTATTCTTTACACCAATTAAAGTTTTTTGGCATGTAATATTTTCGCTAAAGGAATCAAGAACTAAGGTCTTAATGCTTTCCTAGTTTTGTTTAAAAATAAAATTGAAAAATTTGAGTTAATTTGATATGTACAAGGAAATAATTACACGTGACATACCTCTCTGTTACGAAAACTAATGACAATGTAGTGAAAAATATATGAAATGGGAGAGAAAAAACAATCACACACAACACAAGATTTACGTAGTTCGGAAAATTGCCTACGTCCACGGGAGTTGCAAAAGATTTATATATATGAGGGATCACAATACAATGGAGGAAGAGAAATATTGTTCTTCACCGAATTCTAGAGGCACACACACTGCCAAATGAGTATAAATGGCCTATTTATACTCTTCACGGCGGAAACCCTAATTCTGACAGAAAAATAGAACATTCGCTCGAGCGGCGTGTCGAACGCGCGTCGAGCGAACTTCTCTTCCGCATTCGCTCGAGCGAACTGTCGAGCGCACGTCGAGCGTTCGACTCTGCCTGATTTCGCTCGAGCGGCCAATGCCTGCGCTCGAGCGAACTTCCCTTCCTTGAGACATCGCTCTAGCTCACTGTCGAGCGGCCTTCGAGCGTTCGAATCTGCCTGGCTTCGCTCGAGCGGCGGCCTTTTGCCGCTCGAGCGAAGTGGACCAGACTCCACTACTCAACAATTCTCCCACTTGGAGATTGGTACACTTGCTGCATCGTCCTCTTCCTCAAACGTGATATCCTCCATTTCTGCAACTCACTGCCCCTGTCTTCATGCCAGAAGACCAACTGAAGTAGCACACAACTTCAGTTTCTCAAGTGTGACACCCTTTGTTAACATATCAGCCGGGTTCTTGCTACCACAAATTTTCTCAAGTAACAACTGTCCATCATCTAACAATGATCGTATGAAGTGATACCTGATTTGAATGTGCTTTGTCCTAGAATGAAATGCTGGATTCTTGGCAAGGAATATGGCACTCTGACTATCACTATAGAGAGTGCCTTTCTGATTCTTTTTACCCAATTCCTCCAAGAAGCCCTGTAGCCATATTATCTCCTTTGCAGCCTCTGACACTGCAACATACTCAGCTTCTGTAGTAGACAAAGAAACTGTTTTCTGCAGATTAGAACCCCATGACACTGCAGTACCACCAAGAGTATAAACAAAACCTGTGGTACTCTTTCTGCTATCAATATCACCAGCTAAATCAGCATCAACATAGCCCTTCACCTCTAAGCTCTTTCCAGAGAAACACAAGCACGTATCTGAGGAGCCCTTTAGGTACCTCAAAATCCACTTCACTGCTTCCCAATGTTCTTTTCCTGGGTTACTCATGTATCTACTCACAACTCCCACTGCATGGGCAATATCCGGTCTTGTGCAAACCATAGCATACATAAGTGAACCAATAGCTGAGGCATAAGGAACCTTACTCATGTAGTCTTGTTCCTCCTCTGACTCTAGTGACTGATTCTTGCTGAGTCTGAAGTGACTTCCCAAGGGTGTGCCAACTGGTTTGGCCTTGTCCATATTGAACATGCTGAGTACCTTCTTCACATACTCAGCCTGTGAGAGCCTCAACGTACCTCTGGCTCTATCTCTGACAATTCTCATACCAAGGATTTGCTTTGCAGCTCCCAAATCCTTCATTGCAAAGTGCTCTGACATCTGCTTCTTCAAATTATTGATCTCATCAATACTAGCCCCTGCAATAAGCATGTCATCCACATACAACAGCAGAATAATGTAGGAATTGTCAAAATGCCTAACATAACAACAGTGATCTGCTTGACATCTGATGTACCCTGCACTGCACATGAAGTTGTCAAATTTCTTGTACCACTGTCTAGGAGCTTGTTTCAGGCCATACAAGCTCTTCTTCAGTCTACAAACAGAACCTTCCTTTCCCTGTACTACAAACCCTTCAGGTTGATGCATGTAGATGTCTTCTTCAAGATCTCCATGAAGAAAAGCTGTCTTCACATCTAGCTGCTCAAGAAATAAATCTTCAGTAGCAACTATAGACAGTACCATCCTGATGGTTGTGATCTTCACCACAGGAGAAAAGATCTCAAAGTAATCAATACCCTGCTTCTGCTGAAAGCCTTTTACAACAAGTCTAGCCTTGTACCTCTTACTGCCATCAAGCTCAGTTTTCACCCGGTACACCCACTTGTTGTGTAATGCCTTCTTCCCTGATGGAAGTTCTGTCAACTTCCATGTCTGATTCTTTAGCAGAGAATCCATCTCACCTTTCATGGCCAGCTCCCACTTGCAAGAATTTTCATCTTGCAAGGTTTCTTCATAACTCTGCGATTCTCCTTCATCTGTCAACAGAATGTAGTTCAAGGTTGGTGAGAAACGCTGTGGAGGACGTCTAGTCCTAGCTGACCGTCGAACTGCAGCTGTGGGAGTGGACGGCTCTGAAGCTAACTACGGAATAATAGGAATGGGTGCACTGGACCCACTCTCCCCGTCACTCACATCTCTATTCTGTACTGTGACCTCTGGTAGGTCATCCAAGCTTACAAACTCAGATTCTTGAGGAGCTGTTTTAGAAGCTGTACTAGACTTGTCCTTGTACATAGTCTTCTCATTGAAAATTACATTCCTGCTTCTTATGATCTTCCGACCCTGATCATCCCAGAAACGATAGCCAAATGCCTCATCTCCATAGCCAATGAAATAACATTTCTTTGACTTCGCCTCAAGTTTACTTCGAGCATCAGAATCAATATGAACATAGGAAAGACAACCAAATGTTCTAAGGTGAGAAAATTTGACCTCTTTCTCACTCCAAACCTCCTCAGGCAATTCATGATTTAATGGAACTGATGGCCCTCTGTTTATCAAGTAGACTGCAGTGCTGGCTGCATCTGCCCAGAAAGTAGGTGGTAGTCCGGCATGCAGCCTCATGCTTCTAGCACGCTCATTTATGGTTCTGTTCATACGTTCAGCAACTCCATTTTGCTGTGGTGTCCCAGGAATGGTCTTCTCCATTCTGACACCCTGAGCTGTACAATACTCCTTGAACCCACCATCAATATACTCACCACCATTGTCAGACCTCAAACATTTCAGTTTTAGGCCTGTTTCTGTCTCTACCATGGCCTTCCAAGTTTTGAATACATTAAATACATCGGATTTATGCTTCAGAAAATAAATCCACACCTTCCTACTATGATCATCAATGAACGTGACATAGTAACGAGAACCTCCAAGAGATGCCACTGGGGAAGGTCCCCACACATCTGTGTGGACTAAGTCCAGTTTTCCTGTCTTAGGCGTCCTGCCACTTCTCAAGAAACTGACCTTCTTCTGTTTCCCCATAATACAGCTCTCACACATACTGAGATCAACTGTCTTCAGTTCTGGTAGCTTGCCTCTAGACAGAAGTTCTTTCAAACCCTTCTGACTCATATGGCCAAGCCTGCAATGCCACAAATCTGTTGTATTTTCTGCAACGGTAGTAGCAATAGTGTTAACCAAACCGGTAGTCATGTATAGTGTACCAGTTTTCCTACCCCGAGCCAGTACCAATGCCCCTTTTGTGACCTTCCAGGTACTATCTGAGAACACTACTGAGTGCCCACACTCATCCAGCTGCCCAACAGAAATGAGGTTCTTCTTCAACTCAGGAATGTGTCTGACCTTTTGCAAGGTCCATTTGTTCTTGTGAGGGAGTGCAATGTCAATGTCTCCCATCCCTACCACGTTCAAAGCTTCTCCATCAGCCAGATACACTTTCCCAAAATCACCTGCGACATAATTTCGCATTAGCTCCCGGTGGGAAGTTGTATGGAAGGAAGCCCCCGAGTCCAGTATCCAATCATCAACTGGACTATGAACTGCAAGTAATAGTGCATCATGTACTTCTTCAGTTACAACATTAGCACTATCATTCTCGGTCTTTCTAGGATTTTTGCAGTTCTTCCTTATGTGGCCAGCTTTGCCACAATTCCAGCAAGTAACCTGCTGACCAGGCCTCAACTTGCTCTTGCCTCTGTGGTTTGATTTTGACCTTCCTCTATTCGAGTTCCTATCATGTGATCTCCCTCGAGAATCAACATTCAGTGCTGAACTCGAACACGAGGTCTCGCCTGAATCTCTCCTACGCACCTCCTCAGTCAAAATCAAGTCGCGAATATCATCATATTTCAACTTATTTTTACCAGCAGAATTACTAACAGCCATTCTCATGGCTTCCCAACTATTTGGCAATGAAGCCAATAATATCAGTGCACGTATCTCATCATCAAATTCAATTTCAACAGACGACAATTGATTTGTGATAGTATTAAAATCATTCAGATGTTGTGCAACAATCGTACCATCTGCCATCTTTAAGTTGAACAACTTTTTCATTAAATGTACCTTGTTATTCGCTGACGGTTTTTCATACATGCCTGACAAAGCCGCCATGAGATCCGCCGTCGTCTTCTCCTTGATGACGTTGTGTGCAACGGATCTCGACAGGGTTAGTCGAATAACCCCCAAAACTTGTCGATCTAACAATTTCCATTCATCCTCATCCATCTTCTCCGGTTGTTTTCCCAACAATGGAAGATGCAGCTTCTTCCCATAGAGGTAGTCCTCTATTTGCATCCTCCAATAACCAAAATCATTGCCATCGAACTTCTCGATCCCTGATACCTTCACTTCATCTCCAGCCATCGTCTTCCTTCAGATCCGAACCATGGCTCTGATACCAATTGTTACGAAAACTAATGACAATGTAGTGAAAAATATATGAAATGGGAGAGAAAAAACAATCACACACAACACAAGATTTACGTGGTTCGGCAAATTGCCTACGTCCACAGGAGTTGCAAAGGATTTATATATATGAGGGATCACAATACAATGGAAGAAGAGAAATATTGTTCTTCACCGAATTCTAGAAGCACACACACTGCCAAATGAGTATAAATGGCCTATTTATACTCTTCACGGCGGAAACCCTAATTCTGGCAGAAAAATAGAATATTTGCTCGAGCGGCGTGTCGAGCGCGCGTCGAGCGAACTTCTCTTCCGCATTCGCTCGAGCGCACGTCGAGCGTTCGACTCTGCCTGATTTCACTCGAGCGGCCAATGCCTTCGCTCGAGCGAACTTCCCTTCCTTGAGACATCGCTCGAGCTCACTATCGAGCGGCCTTCGAGCGTTTGAATCTGCCTGGCTTCGCTCGAGCGGCCTTTTGCCGCTCGAGCGAAGTGGACCAGACTCCACTACTCAACACTCTCAACCTGCCCAAGAAAAGGACCAAGCTGCTTCGGCTCCAAGTAAAGGTTGGACAGGGTTAGGAATTCTTGCAAATAACCTCTACCAATTATATGGAAATTCCCAGTTAAAATGGCAATTCGATAATTTTTAGTAGATGGCAATATATGTTGGAGGAAATATAAAGCTTCTTTTTCATAAATAATTTGAATTTGAATAATAACCAAAAATTAATAAATAAAAAAGAGTTGGATGGGATTGGGTGGGAGTGAGTTGTTTGTGGTTGAGTATCACTCCCATCGTAACCCAACACGCGTTTGTCCCTAGCGCCACAAGATGTCAAAGTACTTGGTTCCAGGCCTCCCTAACTCACAAAATGGGGTTTTTTTCTTCAACATACTAGCATCGACTGGAGTTTCTCCATTAACAAGGTAAAGAGGGACACAAACCTTGGCGTTTAACCTCCATCTCTCCTCCTGTTACCTTCCTCTTTTTTTTTTTTTTTTTTTGGTGTGTTAATGCCAATACTTCTTGCCAAAATTTAGTCACTAAAATAAATTTGTGCACAACTTCTGGGTTCAACAAACAAAATGAATGCACACAATCTCATAGTTTCAACAACCAATATAGAGAAAAAGAAAGAAGGTAAAGGTAGAGTTCACACAAACATGAAAATGGGACATGAATGAAGTTCTGATATCAGTTGATGAAATATTTAATGTACATCATGTCTGTTTATTATCATAGTATGTTTAAACTGAATAGAAGAAAAGATACCTCTTCCGTGGTTATAAGATGAGTTAGCCGTCACTTTTGTGTATCCTGAATAATCTGGTGTTTGTGCGTTGAAGAGACTTTTACTCTTTTCGCTCTTTGACACAAATGGCTCCCATGGAGTTAGACAGCATGCCTTAAAAATATGAAAGTTCACACTCAAAGTCTAAGCTTATGCAACAATCAATTTGCAATATAATTCTACAATCTTATTGAGTCAGCAAATCAATCACATTTATGTTAATTGTGTCATTTGTTACGTTGTATAGAAGAAGACAATCATGTGGATATGTCAAAATTGATCTTTATATTTTTCAGTGACTTGTACCATCTACGTTATGAATACACAATATACTTACTTGTTTGGTGTGTTAGCCAAAACTATTTCTCTACAATTTTGTTCTAAGTTTCACCTCGGAATTAAAGAGCTTTAAAACTTTTGCTAATTTTTAGGAAATTCTTATAAGATCAGCCTAAAAGTAAAACCAACTTCATCAAGACAAGAATCTCTTACACAATTTCTAAACTCCGTTTAAACATAACTCCTTAATCTGCCACCTACTTTACAATCACGCGTTTCAAATTATAAAAACTTATAATATTCCCATTTTTCTAGTTAATAAAAATGATAATTGTTTAGCACGTGCTTCACACCACCAACCACACAGATGATTTGTAACGAACAAAGGGACGGCATTGGTTACCCTGGAAGCACTCCGATGCCAAAGTCAGAATAATATGAGGGTAAGTGTATGTAAAAAATGAAGTAAATCAAATTAAGTATTTGATAATCATCTTCCATGAGCGAAGATAACCATTTCCTACGAATAAATCCACAACGATGTTCGTTATTAGTTGTAGTGATCCCTTCCTTACCTGGCGGCGGTTTTTATCCAGTTAATGCCCTTTGCCTAGGCCGCCATAGACTATTGGGCTTAAGGGTGTTAGAAGCACGCATACGCATTGGGCCCTTAGACACCAAAGATCACGTCCAATAATATTATTTATCAAAATCTAAATAAATAAATGACCACCCAAAGGAATGTGCCAACCTAAGCTCGAGTTAAAATAAAATAATCAACATTGATGGTATTATTGTGGTAGTATTTCTAAATTATTTGACATCATCTTACGAGATGATTAAGGGATAATGAAAAACGATATGTAGCAATATTATATTTGGCAAGTCATTTGATCAAATTGAATAATTCTAATTTTTGAGGTATTTGTATTTTCTTATATAAAAATCACTAATTCCCTATTGAACACCCGTAAATATCACGTAATATGGAATTACATTTATAAGGAGAAATGCCCCAATAGAATAGAGCATTGGATGCATGCAACTTGTGATTATCTATCGTGTTTTACAAGCTGCTAGCTGAAAAAGCATTCATAAAATTATTATTATTATTATTATTGCGCCGGAAAATAAAATTGTTGTAAAGTTTATGAAACCCATAAAGGCTGTTGAATCGTTGATAGATTGGGATAATTTGATAATTTTTTTTAACTAATGTTGGAAATAAATAACAGTAAATATTAGCAAGTAGGCATTTGTTCGAATAAAAAAAAATAAAGATTTCTAACAATGACAAAGAAGAGTACGTGGCTACGTGACATTGGATGTTGAAAGCTTTGAAGCTCGATATGTTATTGGATAGGAAAACTCTTGAGTCAACCGAATTCGTGGACCGATTGCTGACGTGGAAAATTAAACGAAATGTTTCATTGAAGAGAGATTTTATGGGATATGGAGTGGAAAGAAATTTTCAACCCCTTGCTTAAGTATTTTTTAGTGAACCTTGCTTGTGCACTTTCATATCATCTCTCCACTTTCTCCCCACTTATTCATCTTCTTCGTCCAGCATATATTCCTCGTCCTCCTTAGCATCCTCTTCGTCATCAACCTCATAATCCTCATCCACATCTTCTTGATCTTTATCCTACATAACACTTCTCGATCCTCTTTCCCACAAATTTTGCCCCAACTTTCTGCTGACCTAAAATACTCTTTCACACTTCTGATCTAATCTTTGATCTAGCATCCATCCTCTCCTCTTCGTCTTCTTCCCCCTCTTCCACCTCAACAAAACTACCAAAACTCTCTTCTGATGCACAACCCATCTATAGAAGAGCAACAATCCTCTTCCTAACCACCTGATACCTCATTTTATTCATTTGAAAACACATAATCCTTATCTAAATCATCTGAACCCTTATCTTTGGACCCTTCTATTGAAATTTCTCTTGCTACCAACATTCCCTCCCCTCACCATCTGTTCTTGCGCCTAAAAAACAAAAATTTGCAAAACCCCAATTACTTAAATCCAATCACACAAACATTATTAAGATTTATGAATTCCACCAATTGATATCAAATCGAATTGCATATAGAAATCAATAAAAAGATTCTTTGACTATAAGTTTTTCCATTTCTAGCTTACGGTATACTATTCAAATGAGGTGGCAAAAATTTCCTATTATCGATATTGTTTTAGCAAGGAAATAAAAAACACAAAAGAGGCAAAAAAAAAAAAACAAATCTCATACTTGCTCTTTAACTTATTCAAAACAAGTTAGAATTAAACCAAAAAAAGTAATGAAATAAATAGTTACAAAAATCATCCGTTGGATGAATAACATTTTATTTGAATTCCAGTTTTTCATAAAAGTATAAAAATTAAAAAAAAAACACCTATAGATTTTGAGACAGAAATCTACAATTTACACCAGAAAATTTACAAAGCAATATTTCAAAGAATTTCAAAAACTAAAACTCAGAAAGAAATAGGAAAAATATATACTTCATATATATATATATATAATATATTCTTTGAAAATTATAAATACATCACATACAGAGAGGGAGGAGGGGACTTTAGTACCTGGGAAGGGGAAGAAATAATTGGAAAACAATGAAAATGTTTTGTTTTTATATTTCAGCTTATATTTTTATATATATAAAGTATCTAATAAAATTTTGTTGGATCAACGGTTTTTTTTTAGTTTTTCCGTAAAAGTTGACACAATTTTTCCAAGTCCTTCCTTTAGTATTGCAAGCCAGCAATAATGCAAAAGCTCCACGCGATTGGAATTCCATTTTCCCAATTCCAAAATTCCAAAACCCAAATGAAATGGATCCATCGTTGTTAGAGGACAGTATCTCTTGGGATTTTCTCGATTATAGCTTCATCGGCGTTAGATGGCTGCGGTCGCTTCGCCAGCTCCGGCTTCACTGACATCTTCCAATGCTTCAATGTAGAAGAAGATGGTGGGCCTAGTTTCCAGTCTTCCCTTTGATTCCCATGTGCTTTTTCATTCGTTTCATGCGAGGTTTTCTGCTGTTGTAGAAGCCTAATGGTCCCAAGCCATGGCCGCTGAAATCGTCTTCCAAGTCGTCCTCCTCAACTCAGGATGAGATCGAGATACGGCTGAGAGTTACCAAGAAGAAAAGTACCAGATAGATCTGATGGTGATGAGCTTATAAAGACCCATTTCTTCACCAAAATCTTCATCTGAAATTTAACATTTTTTCTTTGGTTTGGTTTTGTAGGTTCCTCCTCCTGCGTTAAGATCATCCCCAGAAAGAGATGTTGAGATTGAATATGTGACTGTAGATGCTTAGATGCGGATACAGTGAGTGGGCCAGCCTCTGTCGCTTTTTTAATTTTCCTTTATGGTATGTAATAGGTTCTGGGTAGATTTTCATATGTTAGCATTCTGTTCTAAATGTATGTGCAGAAATTAAGCCTGCAGTGAAGGAAGATGAGAAGGTAGTTAAAATAGGTAAGATAGAGGCGGGTGTTTATGATAAATCTTATCTGGGGACTCTGACACTTTTCTCTTTGGCAAATATATGGCACCTCTACAAGGGGTTGTATTTGTGGATGGGAACACGATATCTCCTACTGCTATACAAGTATGCCAATTGTATCTGCGTAAGTTTAATCACTCTTTAGTTGACTTTTTTGACAAGTACTCTTTAGTTAAATTTTTCTTAGATTGAATGGTTGAGAAAAAGTATTGGACATGAATCTTGGTGATTATCACAAACATAAATTACCTCGGGGTGGGTCCTGCTTGTATTGGTTTTTTAGTTTGTGGGATATTAGCATGAATCATGAATCTTTATCTGCCCTGTACCTCGTTTTGTTTCACTTTTTCACTTTTTACTAATGGACAAATAGGTAACAAACAAGCATTTGGTGACTAACAATCTATGAGAATTTTTCTCACTTTCATCCATAATTAAGAACCTGATCTTTACTTATAAACCATTGAAATTCTCTATTTTTTGCCATTTATAACTAAACATCAAGTGCCCTGCATAGCCTATATTTGTTGACATGATGAGATCACTTTTGATTCATGGCCAAATAATGATGGAATTAATATTAAATTAATTCAGAATATGAATAATATTGGTCGACATTCATGAAGCTTAACTGCATAAATCTAGCTACTGCGTGCGTGCATGTTTACTGGGTTTATTAATAATATTCCAGCAACATATAATTATATATATATGGCCCTGCCCTGTTGATTTCAATCTTAATTAGGAAAAGGGATGTAAAAAGAGGAGGGCATTAGCACATATTCTTCACCCACTACTTTGCCCTTTATTTTTATCTTTCTAATATTCTCTACATCACATCAGGATAGCCACCACGCATGGATGCATGCCATTTCTCTAGAAGCAGTTTAACCTCAAGCCTGCAATCAGTAGGTGGCAAGCTGTTCCTGGGATTTGGTGTAGTTTGATGGTCGATTGCTACAGCTCTCACTCTCATTGCTGCTAAACTTGGATTGCCTTTCCTTCCTGTTGTTCTCACTTTCATGGGTATCAGTGAGGTTTGTGCTTCTCTGATTACTATTATTATCGTTATTATTTTGTGGAAAGAAATGTTTTAAAATGTGTTTCCCATGAAGCGATCCATAGTGTATATGTCATGACACTTTCCCAGTCTTGAATATGCCTATGAGTAATTTAAGGTTCCCATGTCATAGCTTTGTTAATTTTGTTTTGTTTCAGGGTGTTGCTATGCCTGCCATGAATAACATTATGTCAAAATGGGTTCCAGTTGCAGAGAGAAGTAGATCATTAGCTTTGGTGTATAGTGGGATGTACCTTGGATCAGTCACTGGCCTGGTCTTTTCAACATTTTTAATCCACCAGTTTGGTTGGCTATCAGTCTTCTACTCCTTTGGTTCTCTAGGAACAGTGTGGGTTTCTGTGTGGCTAAGTAAGGTAATGTTTGCTGCATTTATGGAAATATATCTATGAGCATTGAAGTTTTGGATTCATTTGCTTGCTCTTAATAGACCTATATATGCTCATATGTCACCACTTCTCTTCCTCTGGGATTGTTCCTCCAAGCATATAGTTCTCCTCTTAAGGATCCCGAGCTGTTGCCTGAAGAGAAGAAGCTGATCCTTTCCAACAGCATTTCCAAGGAACCTGTTAAAACAATACCTTAGGGACTAATTTTGTCAAAACCACCTGTATGGGCCCTAATAGTGTCTCACTTCTGTCATAATTGGGGAACATTTATTCTTCTGACATGGATGCCAACCTACTATAACCAAGTAAGTCTCTACTTATCTCTAGACCCCTACAATTTGGGGCTGCTGGAACACCACGACTTCACTTTAGTGCATCATATCCAATATTTCTTGCATTTAAAATTTTTAATGCAAACATGGGCAATCAATAATCATTGCTGGATGTGGGCAAATTATGAATATTGTGTCTTCAGGGTCCTTGTAGATAGCAATGAGGTGAGGACTCATAGGCCAACACGTTTGGCATTAATGAGAGGGAAAAAGGAGGAAGGGGGGGGGGGTCTTGTTGGTTGTGTCATGTGGACTTGTCCATTGGCGGATGATGTGTATCTTTGGATGTTGTCCAAGTCATGTGCATTGATACTGTTGTGAATGTTGTAAGAAAAGCTGGGCTAGAGTTGCAGAAATAAAAACCTTGTTAACTTGAAATATTGCTTCTATCATTTAAAGGTCATTCCCGAATTGGGCAAGATACAGTGAAGATGCTTACATGAGACTTCTTTACTACACCATTGATAGCCTTAATCTTGCCTTTTATTTTTTGGACGGTGGTTTTCTTGTTATACAGTTGTAAAACCATACTTGTTCAGCTTCACCAACTTGAATGCTTGGATCTATGGGCCACTGCTTGCTATTTATTTTTTGTAGTAAGTTGTTGAGACCTGGAACAACAGATAGTATTCATATTCTACAAAATTGAATAATCTTAGAACATGTAATCACTATATTTCATTACTTTATGATTATCTAAAGATATTTCCTAAAATTTACTTTTTTAATGCATTAATTATTTTTTTTTTAAAATCATATTTTTTTAATTAAAAACCTTGTCTCATCGAACTAGGCAAACATGTTTTGAACTTACTCTGACCTAGTATATATATATATACACACACATGCACACAAAGCTGTAGGGACAGTTTATTTCTGCAATAACGTTTACTCTTTACCTAGGCAGATCTTCTCGAGTGGATTGCGTGTGCCTAGTTTTTTATTTTACATACTGACTTTTATAATATTTCATCTATCAACTTATCTATTTGTTCTCTATATTATTTAAATATTCTTTTTTAATATTTTTTTTATTTTTTTTAAATATTTCCTCTAACTACCATTAAATTTACAATATTTTTATATACTTTAGTATTTACAATATCTTTTCATATATAATATTATATAATTATGTCATATTTAGATTAATTTAAAATTAGTTTGAAGAGGCACTAGCTGTGGATTATATGCACTAGCAAGAATGCCGCTAGGGCAACTAGTGGCCTGAAGACTTTGCTTAAGCTTTCAGGGTGAGAGAGAGCATACGAGAAAATACGTCCAAAAAAGAGAAAATAATTAAAAATATTTTAAAAATGTGAACATGATTTTTTTATGAGAGCAGTTGGGAGTGCTCTAGCAGACAAATTTATATAGACACATGCAGTAGGTCCAGCTATTTTTAACTTTAACTTGGATAATCCAACGTAGGTCCTTTTAAGCCACATCAGCAATATTTTGACCACAATTCAGTGCCAAATTGTCAATGTTCCAAGAATATTTGTGTCTTTACAAAATATTTTAAGATTATTTTCTTGTACCTTTTGTTTTTCTCCTTTTTATTTTGATTAAATGTTATTTGGTCCGAAAAGTTGGGAATTAAATGTTTAAAATGGTCTCCTTATCATCGTATCATTATTGATCTCACTCGCAATTAAATTATATCTCATGTATGGATGATCAAGATCTTATTCGAAGTTTTTTTTTTTTTAGTAATATATCATAATAAATTAAAAATATTATAAAAATTCAATTAAAAGCTATATTTTAGTTCAAAAAACTGAGTAAACATATATAAAAAATTATTTTATTTAAAAAAATGACATAATTAATTTCGTATTAAGTATTTGTATGTTTTTATATAATTTTAAATTGGTAGTATGACTAATATTAGCAATCTAATGTGAACATAAGAAATTCCCATGCCCAAGCGTTACGTCTTACAACTTATTTACAATTACAGATATTTATTAATTAATAATGACTTAGATCATTATCCATCCATGAGATCCATCATCTATGAGAAGAAAGGTTAAAAAGCGCAAAAACAATACTCTCTACTAACCATCATCGGAAATCTTTGTGGCCTTCATGTGACTGTAGTTTCTTTTCTCCTTTTCCAATTCAATTCTGGAATCCTTTCGGTCTATCTCGGAGCCCCATGCCATCTGTGTGTGTGTGTTAAGACCTCTCTAATATAAGGAAATGAAATCTGGTACTTCAAGGACAGTGCCTCCAAACCATTGTTTTAAATATCGGTGCTGGTACAGTAAGTATATGCCGTACCGGTCACTGATTTGATACAAATATTACATTTATTACGTATCACTGATTTGATACAAATATTACATTTATTACGTATCGTTTCAAATACTGATCGTATTTGTTAATATTTTAATATGTACCGGCCTATTCAGAGGCCCGTACCAACTTGTATTTTGGCTTTTACTTTTTTTTTTTTTTTTTTTTTTCAAACTGTAAGTTCATTTTTTGACTCTCAAATTAAATCGGGTTATTTATAATTTATATATATGTATTTATATATAATTTATTTATATATAGACTATTATTTTAGAATATGATTTATATATATAATTTATTCATATATCGACTATCTCGAAACTGTACATGAAACGGTATCGGTACTAAAATATTTCGCTCTAGTGCCTTGATCAATACGGCATTCAGTACGGTATTTAAAACTTTGCTCCAAATATGCGATGATAGCCAAATGACTCGATGCTTCATTAATTGGACAACTGGACTATAAATACAACCAAAATAATAACTAACTGATAACCATGCTTAACCACAATTTGACACGCTACAGAATAACTGAACACCACTAGGCTCACTTGGATTGAGAAACATTATCAAACTATTTCATTTTATCTCATTATAATTTTTACAAATTTCTACACAAAACATAATAAATAATTTAAAATTTTCAAATCTCAAAACAATAATAATATTAAAAAATAATATTCTAATACTATTTTATTCAAGTTTTATATACAATTATCTCATTTTATCTCACTATCCAAACTGCACCTAAACCATTACATAGCGAAAATAACAACATGGCCCACTAGACTAAGGACTCGGTTAAAATAGCAACTAAAAATAACATGAACATTCTGAAATGAACATGTTATGACAAATGTTAGAGCATACTCAATGGATTAGCCAAATCCAAATATTTAGACTTTAGCCACAATAAATACTAAAATTATTTTCAAATTTGCTTGCTACTGTACCTACACCAAATATTTATTTTATCAATTATTTCTCTCTCTACTTGACATCAATTGCTCCCCTTCTTGCTATAGAGGCATGCCTATGGAAAAATTTATTTGTTTCATCCTATGTAGCTTGCATGGTTAATTGAAAAAAGAAATATAGCAAAAAATAAAAAAAATAGTTGGACGAGAAATAGATAGAATTTTTTTTAGTTATTAATTACTAATTTAATTAAAATATGATTATTAATAATATATAATAGGTAGAATGGTAAATATGATAAAATAAAATAAATTAATAATTATAAAAAATTAAATATTTTTTTAATTATTAATTACTCATTAATATATAATAAATAAATGTATAATCTAATGTGGGAATTTGATGTAAATAGTCAAAATCAAATTTATCTTATATTATTTTATTATTATATAATAAAATAATAGATATTCTAATATAGAGACTTATATGAATGTTAAAAGCTAAATTTTTCATATATCTATTAAAAATGTCCTTTAATTTTGACTAATCTATTGATGATGGTCTTAGTCACTATCTGGATCAATTGGATGGTTCATATAAGGCACACTCTTTCTCACACACTCTCTCACTAGCATGCTTTATATATATAATATTACCCGTGAGAAATTCTAGTCCTAAGCCAGTCGACTATTCAACACCACACTCCATGACGTGACGAATCCGGTGTGATCGCCACGTCACGATTTTTCACTTAAACCACTCAACGCCAAACCCACCTTGTCCTTGGCGCAGAAGCCAGCAAAACGAAACCCACCCATTTTCTCCCCTCCTTAGCTCAAAAACCATGGCCCACGCCATTGCTCTTCTCCTTAGTGTAGAAACCAGCGATTCGAAAACCATCCATTTCGTCTTCTCCTTAGCATAGAAACTGTGACCCACACCACTGCTCTAAAAGATAATAATATTACTTGAAAAATAATACAATATTAATAAAATAATAAAACTTCAAATAAATAACAACATTTTTCATTAACGTAACTGTCAAGTTCTAGAACCTTTTTTTTCAAAGAAGCTCTAGAACGTTTGAACAAGCAGGCTAGCAACCTAGTGCATAAAAAGCAGTGAAAAAAAAAATGAAGAAGAAGAAAAAAGAAAGCAGTGAATGTGGGGCACTGCGATCTTTTACGGGATCTTCAATGGACATTTTTCAAACGCAGACTTTGTAGTTTGTTACTCCCTCTCGAAGCCATAGGACTCATGCAGCTTGTCTTCATGTTCAATGGCACCCAATCTATTATTCAAAAACAAAAAAAAAATGGCACCCAATCTACATACATGAGCAATGACTGATCTTTTTCACCGCGCCTTTAGTCAGATAACTATGCTGTAACTCGAAACATAGCATAGCAAAGTAACCAATCATGAAAAGGATAAAAATAAAACATCTTATCTCTTAATCAAAATTTTATCTCTAATAATTTTATCGGGCATCACATCGATTTGAACAAGTCATAATTAAATAAGGGAATTACCCGTTCATCTGGATCATAAATCCCTTGATAAGATTGTGGTCGGGGTGGTTCCATTCTCGCATGTGAAGATTATGATTTTCTCATGATCCCTTGTCTACTATGTCAATATAGGTTTTGTATGCTCCTATCTAAAAGAGTTGCCTGGAACTACTTCTTCGACTTGCATAAGAAGTAAATTTTGAAAAGAAAATAAAGAATTTTTACGAAAATTTTAACATTTATATGACTTTTCCCCTTCATTTTACTTTATGTCTACTTTAACCAATTTTTTATTTATTTTATCAGCTTTTTTTTTTAATTTTTTTTAATTTTTTTATTCCCACAATGACAATTTTAATTGAAAATAGCAAATTTGATATATAATGTATAAGGTAAAAAAAAAAAAGTGGATAAATGCATTGTTGGCCAAGGAAAATGATTCGTCGACGAATACAAGATAGGCAGCTTTGACCAGACGTGCTCGGAATCTTTTAGCTTATGGATATCGATGATTAATAAATATTTGAAATTCTAAATAAGTTGGAAGATGATGTAATGGTTGTGCACGAAAGTCTTCACATTAGATTCCAAACATACCAAATTGCTCAAGTTTGCGGACTTCCGGAATTAATCAATAAAAGAAAATAGAGTGGAACGGCATATACCTAGAAGATCCTTTTTTTATTTTAATTTTACTAAAAATAATGATGTTCATATTAAGAAACCTTGTCACAATTACAAAATGGGAAATACGTGGCTCAAAATGGACAAAATTTATTAAAATGACATCCATTCGATCCGAATTATGTCAACTAGAAAATGATGGGCAATAGTTTCTCTAAATTTTTTGTTATGTTGAATGAGCTTTGACCCTCCTCGTGGCATAATATAAATATGAGTAATGTTATACACTATATTACTATATATCTCACTTGTATTTTATTATATATATATATATATATATATATATATATATATATGATATGGTGTATTTATCATTATTTGATAATAAAAAAATATGTAATAAATAATAATTCAATTATGATAAATGTATCATATTTTATTTAATGAGAAACACATAAAATGATAATATGATGTCTAAAATTTTCCTATAAACATTACATGTGACGGCATCATCGTCATCCTAGTACGGTTCATAAGGTGACGTGAGAGGATGAGCATCTGCATCAATATTTATACTCAATCCTTTTATTTAATGAAAAAAAAATCTAATTAGTTTTTGTTTTCATTTTTACCATCCATTTGAGTTCTTTAATTTGTTTTTAATTTCCAAAGTTTTATGTTATTTTTTTAATATTTTATATCTCTTCATGTTTGTGATTATTTTTTACGTTGGATGTGCAGAAATTTGGAAAACAGGCAGAAATAAAAATGAAAAAGCAAACACAAAACTAAAAAATAATAATTGAAAAATGAAAAGGTGCTCAAATCCGAATAAGTTTTCTCTCACAAATTTACAGCACAACCAAAATAAAAATGAAAAAGCAAACACAAAACTAAAAAATAATAATTGAAAAATGAAAAGGTGCTCAAATCCGAATAAGTTTGCTCTCACAAATTTACAGCACAACCAAACTCTACTCTCCCTTTTTTTTTAACTAATAAATTGACAAGTCAGTCTAACCTTACTCAACTAATGAGGTCATGTTTAGATGATAAACATCTTAAGGTGATGATGTGTAAATAATAGTAAAAAATTAATAAATAATAATAAAAATAGTGAAAGTTTGGGAGTTGTCTGTCTGGGGTGATCTCATCTCACTAATCTATATGGCCTATAAATTTACATTCTTCCTTCCTCTGCTTCTTAGTTCTTCTCTCCGGTCTCTCTCGTTTTTTCTTTGCTTCTGGCCCCCCCTCTCAGTTTACTTTTCCATCGATTCAGTAACCCAATCAAGTGAGGGTTTATCATCCTCAAAGAAATTACAGTCGGAAGTGTCTGTGGCGTTGTCTCGGTAGTTTCTTTTATCCTTCTCCAATTCAATTCTTGAATCCTCTCTCTCTCTCTCTCTCTCTCTCTCTCTCTCTCTCTCTCTCTCTCTCTCTCTAGCATGCTCTGGTTTTCCTCTTCCTCTAACCTTTTGCAAAGCACTGCAACGTTATCAATAATTATATATATTTTACCATTGATGAGTACGATCTCTTTTTTGTTTTTCAGTTAGTTTTTTTGCGGATCTAATGGTGAGACCTTTATCGAGAAACACTAGACTCGAGAACGATTCTGACGAACCACTGAAGGTTGCTGTGACAGTGGATCGCAGATTTCAATTGGATGACATAATAATCCAACCGCATGAGCACAGTTACATATGCTACGCCGATTGGGGGATTGAATACAACGGTGGACGTCTAGTCGAAGTGCGTTTTTACCTCGGAGACCGGCAGACGAAACCTATATCGACATCACAGATAAGGGATCATAAGAAAATCAAATTCTCCAAACGCGAGGATGGAACCATCGACCACGATCTGATCAAGGGGAGTATGATCCAGATGAACGGGTAATTCCCTTTATTTTATAACTTGTTCAGATGGGACACCTAGTAAAATTATCAGAGATGGAATTTTGATTGAGAGAGATGCTTTATTTTTATCCATTTTCGTTTCATTGGTTAGTTGCTCTGTTATGTTCTGAGTTACAGGATAGTTATCTCGATGAAAGGCGCGGTGAAAAGGATCAAGTCGTTGCTGATGTAGATTGGTTTCGAATACCCGTCGGTGTTAAGGCCTTGCTGGAGGATCTTGTAGCTGGACGTAACAGAGAAGAAGGTGAGCTGTGGAGGGTGATATGAAACGAGAGAAATTGTTCAAATTTGAAAGGTGGTATGAAATATTGTTATAATATTATTATTATTATTTTAAAATTTATAAAAATTGAATTGTTTATTATATTTTATGTAAAAATTTAAAAAAATTATAATAATAAGATGTGATAAATTAAAATTAGTTTAAATTATTTTTATATCCCAACCTAACAAAAATGGCAATATTCAAGAACAGTAAACGGGAAGATGAAAAGAAAATAGGAAAGAATTCATTCATCGATACGAGTAATCATGACTCCATTCGAGGCAACTCAATTTCTAAATTAATCTAGAATATTCTAATTTCTGTCTAGTGTTTTTATCTTCTTTCCTATACAGTGTCATGTACAGCTAATAAATTGACTCATATTGAATATTATATATAATTTATCACATAAAATAATATTAATTTATAAATTTGTCTTTATAAAACCTCACTATAATACTTTTCAAATAAATTCGTCTATTACATATCAATCTTGTTAGAGATCTCCCGCCGCTCTCATTTTCTTTATCTACCAAATTACTACTTAAGTTTGACCGGCCAATCGACCTTTTGTTTTTATTTCAAAACCAGAATAATGACAGAGTGGGGAAAGAAAATGACAAAAGAACACGTAGACGGGCTAATGATAAACTAAAATAAACTTAACCTGAGTAAACTTAATTTGGAGTACCGTAATAAAATAGACTAATTTGGACTAATTAGTCTAACAAGGTTCGTACAGCGTAAAAAATATTCTTTAATGGAACGATTGGTAAGAAATACCCAACTTACGACGGCATATCGGCTGTTTTAGACTATGAATTATATAATTTTTATAAATATAAACGAGTTGAGATGGTAGAATAAATTTTATAGAATTTACTTAAAATGAATTTAAATGTATTTAAATATTAAAATAAGTTTAAATTTATTTATGAAAAATCTAAAGAGGTCGTGAATTTTAAGAGTAAAGAGAAATTAAATTAAAAAAATTATAGGTTTTATTTGTAAAAAGTTTTTAAATTAAGATGAGTTTAATGATTTAAAAATTATGTGTTTAGATATTAAATATAGTTTAAAATTAGATTAAATTGAAATGATCTAAGTGTAATCATATAACCAAACATTTTTAAAACATGAGATTTATTTCTTGCTTTTGGGGAGTGAAATGAAAATGTTTGATTTTAGATGAAAGTTTAAATTATTATATTTTAATATTATTATTAAATTAAAATTAAAAAAATTAAATTATTTATTATATTTTATATAAAAATTTTATAAAAAATATGACAATGAGATATTATGGAATGAAAATTTTAAAGTATCATCCTGGATTCCAACCTAAGTCGAATCTCATCCACATAACATTAATTTCCAGTCAACCCATGATTCTCACGAAATGGATGTATAATCGGGCCTTTTTTTTTCCTAAACCTAAAATTTCCTATCCTATTCCGTAACTCTTTTCTCTTCATTACTTTTTGTCCTAGTTTTTCAGTTCTTTTAACCAACTAAAATCATATCATTAATCAATCACGTCACTGTGTTTCTAGAAATTTTACACACTGAGGGCCCATAGTCATGAATACTATCGTTTACACTAATTACTTTTCTGACTAGATGAGAGCATACTTTTTACCTTTTTAGGCAAATTTGGGATAAAATGTCACTTTTTTACCTTGTCTATAACAATTTTATATATCATACATATCAGTAATTATAATAATAAAATATTTTTTTTATCAGAATTTCTTATATACACATTAATGTATATCTTTTATATTTTTTTATCTAGCTTTTTATTTTACTTTTCCTTATTTCTAATAATCTACATGTTCAAATACATAAAACCTCCAAGAAAAGAGAAAAGAGAGTTTGAGTGGAGGAGGAGATACGAGAGATAAAATAACATAAATTAATCAATTGGAAGGGCATCAATAGCCATACATATATGGCGATTTACTATAATATTTAAAGTAAATGTAAATCGTTTGTCTTTCCTAATATAAACAATTTTAAAAAATGGGTTTGGGTGTTGAGAAGTGTTGAGAAGAGTTATAAATAGTAGTAAAAAGTATGTGAAAAGTAATAATAAAATAATAAATAGTAATAAAAAATAGAAAAAAATTAATAAATAGTAATAAAAGTAGATAAAAAATAATAATAAAGTAATAAATAATAGTGAAAAGTATTGAGGAGAGCTCAACACCCACTCTCATCATAACATTGCTGTCAGTAGTTAACTTTTATAAATTATTTAAAAATACTTTTTTAATTAAAATAAAATATTAAAAAAGGACGTCAGTGGCAGATTTTGATAACTTCCATACGTGAATAAAGTATTATCCAATATTCAAAGGGTCAAACCCCACTCATTTTCTGCACATAAATTTTAAATATAAAAAATCTTTTTAAGCTTCTTATCTTATTTTATTTAATAATTATAATTTTTTTAAATTTTAACATAAAATATAATAAATAATTTAAAATTTTTAAATTTTAAAAAATAATAATATTAAAAAATAATATTTTATTTAATTTTTAACTTTTATTTTAATTCACTTCAGATTATACTCGTCTGGATGTCTATACCATTGAATTCTCTAAATTGTATGTGTCAAGAGTTCCTACCAACTAGGACGTTCTTGGGTTGAGAGAGAATGTTCACTGCCGTATACGGATATAAGTTTTCAAGAAGTTAGGTTGGCTCGTGAGATGAGGGATTTGTCGATCGAATCTGAAAAAAAGGGGAAGAAGTTTTTGCAGCGGTTTGTAAAATCGCTATAAAAGACATTATTAGTAGTTATTTTGGAGCCGTCGACCAAATCGTCGTAAAGAATCAGAGTTTCGCCGCAAAAAGATTGTACACTAAAAAGAAACCCAACTTTGCAGTGGAAATAAGCGGCAGATTTGCTTGTGCCATGATGAAGTACCATTAGCGGTGATTTCTAGTACGGTGAATATTAAATCGTCAGAATAAGCTTAATTTCTTGTAGTGATCGAAGATACAATTTGATCATTTTGTTTAAATGATGTATGCTAAAAACATGTTACATTAATAGTGACAAAAACTAATATCGCCATTTGGCCATTCCTGTACTTGAATGTTGATTAAATTCTCATTAGAGACATGTCTATCTAATCCCCAATTGATCCGGCGAAAACCAACCACCATTACAACCAATAAAAATCTTACCAAATTTCTGCACGCCAAAGACAGGTGCATGGATCCATTTGTTTAACATACAACACAAACTCAGGGAATATTATTTGGTCTCATGGTCCAACACATATTTAACAACTACAAGGTCAACCATAAATAAAACTTCAAATATTTCATACTATCTTTACAAACCTTTGTTGCTATAATTCCTTTATAATTGCAAATACTAGAATAAATACAATTCCTAATGATATTTCCACAACAACGGGTCATAAGCAAATTAATCTTTTTTTGATCATTTCACCACTCTTTAAACATGCCATCACTCTTCTATTAGCTTGCTCTAAAATTGGTTGTTGTGTTATCATCCATGTTACTTAAATTGTAAGATTTGATTTCTAAAATTTAAATTTTAAAATTTATTTTACAAATCAAATTATGTTATGTAAGTATTTTATTAGGTATGTTCCCTATAGTGGCTTGAGAATATATTTATTTATTTATTTATATATATGAGTACAAAGAAAATTAGAAACGAGAAATTGTGCAAATATTGCTATCTAATTCGCCAATGTTAAATTAAAATTGCAAGACAAAAAAGAAATTGGAGAAAATATTTCTTACCATATATATAGTAATAAATTGAAAATATAATAAAAACTAAAAAAAATCAATTATGAGCTATTCGTTAATTTAAAAAATGAGTAAAGCAAATAAGAGAAATTAAAACTAAAATTTTTTGGAAAACAGGTAGAAATAAAAAAAGAAAAAGCAAATACAAAATTAAGACTTCGTTCGGTTACNCCTTGAATAATGGTGTTTTTCCTAAGGAACTAAATCATACTTTCATATCTTTAATTCCTAAGAAAAACAATCCCTCCAAAGTGGCTGATTTTAGGCCCATTAGCCTTTGCAATGTCCTTTATAAGATAATATCAAAAGTCATTGCAAACAGGCTCAAAAAAATTCTGCCAATGATTATTTCTGAAACTCAGTGTGCTTTCGTCCCCGGGAGACAAATTACGGATAATGTTCTAGTGGCATATGAGACACTACATTATATTCGTAGTAGAAGAGTGGGTCGGAAAGGGTATATGTCCCTCAAGTTAGATATGAGCAAAGCGTATGATAGAGTTGAATGGGGTTTTTTGAGGGGGATGATGAAGGCTCTAGGTTTTGGCCATCAATGGATTGAGTTGGTGATGTTTTGTGTGTCTATAGTTTCCTTCTCTGTTCTGGTAAATAGCAGTCCAAAGGCCCGGTTTATCCATCTAGAGGCATTAGGCAAAGGGATCCCTTATCCCCTTACCTATTTCTTTTATGCACAGAAGGACTGATCAGCTTATTGAAAAGAAATGCTAATGCGGGAATGTAGAAGGGGTGAGAATTTGTAGAGGGGCTCCTCGGGTGAACCACCTATTATTTGCTAGATGATAGTGTGATTTTTTGCCAAGTGATGTTTCTACTAACGCTAATATTCTATCTTTGCTAGAGATTGTATGAAAAAGCGTCAGGCAATGCATTAATAAAGAAAAGACTTCGATGGTGTTTAGCAAAAATGTTCAAGAGGACAGTGAAAGAAAACATTATGGCAATGTGGGGTGGGAGTAACACTCAGCAATTTGAGAAATATTTGGGCTTGCCTCCCATGGTAGGGAGATCAAAGAAAAGAGCCTTTGCTGATATTAAGCAAAAATTGTGGCAGAAAATCCAGATGTGGAAAGGAAATTTGTTATCTCAAGGGGGTAAAGAGATCCTATTAAAAGCAGTAGCTATGTCCATCCCGACATATGCAATGAGTTGCTTTTTACTCCCTAAAACCTTATGTCATGAGATGGAAATGATGATGGCCAGATTTTGGTGGGGTAATCAAGCTCAAGAGAGGAAAATTCATTGGGTAGGGTGGCAGAAATTGAGTGCGTCCCTTAGGAAAAACACCATTATTCAAGGCATTTAAGACAAAAACAGAAACTGACTTTCCCACCTTACTCCAATATTTTTGAAAAAAAACAGGAGACATTCCGTCAGGGCCTGGGGCTGTCGATGGATGCATTTGTTGAATAGCCACCTCAACTTCTTCCGCTACATACGGAAGAAGTAACTCTTCATTCATCTGAGGAGAAACCCTGCACCCCACTTCTGAAAAGAGATCTGGAAATTCTGGTTGTGAGTCTGAAGAAAATAAATTTATGAAAAAATCCACTATTAAGACCCCCATCTGTTCTCCTCTTTTCCAATTTCCACATTCATCTTGCAATTGATGGATACAGTTCTTTCTCCTCCTAGCATTTGCTTTATGATGAAAGAAACGCGAATTCCTATCCCCTTCTTTTAACCACTGCACTCTAGACCTTTGTTTCCACATGAGTTCATCTCTTTCCAACCATTTCTGTACCTCCTCCCTGGCTTCTTTGTGTAGAGAAATATGTTGGTAAGTTGGATCCATTTCTTCTATCCTTTTTAGTTTGTCTTTGGCCGAAGCCAATTCTTTTTTAACATTACCAAAAAGAACATTAATTTGAACACTTCTCAAATCCACCAAGCAAGAACCTCTCAATGAAAGCACCAAATTAATAATAGGGACCTCGGTCTAGTCCCTAATCATTAGGGGGTCCAAACTTGTCTCGTGGTGATGGTGACCGAATGAGCCTAGCTTACTTGCTTGGTCTTGAGCTTGCACGGCCATGAAGGGTTTTAGGTTGAAGAAGTTTTGTTGTTTAAGTGGTGGAGGGATGATTATGGGCAACCTAAATGGAAAGATGTATGTAATGCATGGAAGCACAAGGGGGTGAGGATATGGTGGTTCTTGGTTGTATGGCCGTGTGGTTTGGGCTAAGGATGGAAGGAATGATGATGGTGTTGTAGTGGGATATCCTAATTGTAGGTATGTGTGTAGTGCATGGAAGCACAAGGTGATATGGCTAGGATGGTTCTTGAGTGTTGGCCGAAGGGTTGAGCTAGAGGTGAAAGGAGGGATGATGGCTTGGATTGGGTTGGCTAAGGCAACATGTGAAGGATGAAGAGTCAATGGTTGGTTGGCTAGTATCCGTTGGTGTGGTGGGGAGTCTAAGGTTTCCACATGTGAATGGGGTCAACTTGTATAGAAGGGAAGAGCTTAAGGTTCACATGGGTAGTGGGAAGGTAGGGTTTTCGAATGATGAGGGTGTCTTGACTAGTGGAAAGGTGATGTGGTTGGATACCACTCATAAGTGGGTGCTAGGATGGATGGGAGGTAGGCTAAAGGGACCATGTGAGTGGTGGGTAAGTGTTCCCGAAATTGGTGGTGGACAACTTGTCTTTGTCCTTTTGGAAAAGCAAGTTGTCTAGACATCCTTTGGTGGGTGGCGGTTTGGTGTTGATATCTTAGGTTGATGTGGGAATGGGATGGATGGCTAGGCTTTGTGGACTAAGGGATCCGTTGGTGAGATGTTAGCTAGGGTTTCCCAAAATGATTAAGGGCAACTTAGCTAATGGGAGGGCAACGACCACTTTTAGGTGACGGCTAGGTTTGAGGGAAATGGGAGATGGGTGGACGGCTAGTGGGGGCTAGTGTGGCTACGGTTTGTGGGTGTTGGGCGAGTCATGGTTGATTGTGCATGGTGTTGGGCTTGGCACGTGTAGATGGTGGAAAAGCTCAAGACAACATCAAGATATGAACATGAGTTCTTATCTTTTGGGATTCATGGCTTGAATCCAAAAGATGGAATGATAGTTCAATGTAAGTTATGCACATAGCAAGAACATGAAGAACAATGGCTTGCCCGAAAAGGAAAAGGATAACTCAAATGAAAGGATAACGCAAATGAAAGGATAACTTGTATCACTTCCATTCACGGATTGCAAGTATTGCTTCTATCTTTTGGGATTCATGGATTGAATCCAAAAGATGAAAGAATAGCTCAAGAAAAGTAATGAACATGACAAGAACTTGAGAAATAAAAGTATATATTCGAAAATGATAATGGCACACAAGGAAAGATTACAATAGAACAAAACAAATACAAGAACAACAAATATGAAAGGATAACTTGAAGCACTTCTATTCACGGATTTGCAAGAAGTGTTTCTCCCTTTTGGGATTCATGGATTGAATCCAAAAGGTGCAAGGATGGAATGAACCACTTCAATTCACGAATTGCATGAAGTGTTTCTCTCAAAGGGATTCACGGATTGCACCCCATGAGTTGGAAGGATGGAATGAACCACTTCAATTCACGAATTGCATGAAGTGTTTCTCTCAAGGGGATTCACGGATTGCACCCCATGAGCCCAAGTGCTAAGCACCGAAGTGTTCCTCAAGAACCCACCAATGGCAAAAGCCAAAGGTTCCCATTTTCAAGGGTTTCCCCAAGAAACCGAAAATCAAAAGTCCAATGTCCAAAGCCCCCTTACTACAATAACTAAGTGCCTTATTTATAGGCAAAGCATGAAAGGAAATAAATAAAATAAAAGAGAATGAATAAACAAAGTCTTGGATGGGCTCCACGTGGCATGTGGCATGTTTGGATCCGTGGAGATGGAGCTTGTTCTAGAGTTGGTGGATGGCTGCTCATAGGGTCATGCATGTGGCTGCTTGGTGAGCTGGCTGGTCAAGCATAGCTGCTCCCATGGTCAAGCAAAGCTGCTGGGCGGCTGGCTGTTGCTGTACATGGCCTGTGAGTGGGCACGCAGCTGGCTGTGTCTGGGCAGGCAGGTTGGTCAGGCTGGGCATGCAGGTGGGTTGGCATGAGCTGGTGCAGCGTGGTATGGTCCTGGCGTGGGTGCTGTGCGCTGACATGGGGGCATGCACATGGCCTGGTCTGGACAGGGAGTGCTGCCGTGCATGATCTGCCTGGCTTGGTCGGCCACGCGTGTTGACCTGCATTGTGCAGCTGGCTTGGCCTGACACGCATGCTGGTCATGCACATGGGTCGGTGCATGCTGCTGGCCTGGTCGGCACGATTGGTGGTCGGGTAAGGCCACCTGCATGGCTTGCATGGCTGGTGTGGCCTGCATGGCTGGACGTGGGCAGGGTTGGTGCATGGCCTGGCCGTGCTGTGTGGCTTGAGGTGGCCCCTGGGTGTGCCTGCGTGCTGGGTGCTGCGCATCTGGCTTGGCCCGTGGCTGGGATGTGTGCGCGGGCATATGATTTGAGGATTCCTCATGCTCCTCTTCCTCGATCAAGACATAAGCCTTCCCAGACTTGCAAGAGTGTTCTTTGCTCCATTTGTCTCCACATTTGAAGCATAGGCCCTTTTTGATCCTCTCTTGCACTTCCTCTCTAGAGAGTTTCTTCACTTCATAAGGCTTGGGCTTAGAGGTCTCCCCTTCCACCCTATTCTTCCAAGGTGGCTTGGTTTGTAAAGTTTTTGTGGCTTTACTCCCCATATCCTTGGAGAACCTCCTCTCCATAGTACTACTTTCTTCAAGGATCTCGGCCATCCTCATTACTTCTTGAATCCGTGTGGGTTGTTTCAACTTAATCTCCTTGCCTAACCAAGGCTTCAAGCCATCAATAAATGTCCCCACAAGTGCTTCTTCGGACCATCCCTTCACAAGGGTTTGTAATTGCCGAAATTCCTCTATATAGTGATGCACCTTTCCTTCTTGCCTTAATTTGGCCAATTGCCCATGATGATTAATGGTGGGTGAAGGGCCAAATTGTAGCAAAATTTCCTTTTCAAAGGCGGTCCATCCCAACCGCTTCTCATCCTTCTCATATTGGTCACGAATCCAACGCCACCACTTGATCGCTTTACCTTCTAAGTAAAAGCATGCAATGGAGACCCTTTCTTGTCGGGGCACCTCGTAGGATCGAAGTAGTGGTCGGCTTTATCTAGCCAATCATAAGGATCCTCCCCATGGAACTTGGGAAATTCCACTTTAGGCCTTCTTGGTCCCCGGTCATAAGCTCGGTTTCCACGCCTATCATCATAGTGGTCTTCATCGTATCTTCTATCAAATCTCCTTCTTCCCCTCTCGGGTTGATGGTGTCTTCTACCCCCATAGTCCCCATGACCATAGGATCTTGCTTCTTCCCTTTCCATCTCGGCTTCATCATGTCTTTCTTGCCGTGGCACTTCATGTCTTTCTTGGTAGTGCCTCTCTCTCACACTCGGACTCCTATGGTAATTTCCATCTTCATGAGCCCATCTTTCTATAGCAACTTGGCCAGCTTCTACTCGGCCAATTCTTCTTCTTTCTACTTTGGGTTGCGCACGTATGGTGCCTGACACACTTGTCTTGGCCTCTTCTACAACAACTTCTCGTCTTTGCTCGTTGGTCAATGAGGCTTGTTCATGGACATTCCCATTGGCCATCCTTCTCTCGAGCCTTTCGATGCTCACATTAGTTTCCCTTCTCATGGCCTCCATAGTCCTTCGGTTTTCCTCACTTTCCCGTGTGGTGGCATTTAAGGCCATCCTCACTTCGGCTAGAGTGGCTGTAACATCACCCAACACGTTGTTTAGTCGTGAGGTTTGTTCTTCTAGTGCATCAAGGCACTCCCTGTTGGAGCCCAAATGGCCTTCGGCCTCTTGTGCAATCGGGTTCATGGCTTCTCAACTTTGGGAAGCTTGTAAACCTTAGCTCTTGTGAGTTGATGCTTCAATTTAGGAACTTTGAGCAGCAACTTAGTTCGTTGGAGGCTTGATCACAACTCCAAGTCCAACCTTGGGTTTTCCACATCAAGTGGTTAACCCCTTCTTGGCCAAGCTTCCAACCTTGGATCCCCCACCTTCAAGTGTGGTTGATCCCTTCAAGAATTCTACTCCTTCCTCAACCTCAACCTCCAAACTTCAAGTTTTGCAAACAAATACAAACAATACAACAATGGAATTCCAAAGGAACTCCCCCAAATTCAATCACTAAGATAGGTTTAACACGTTATTTACCTCAAGGAGAAGTGAACACTTCTCAAATCCACCAAGCAAGAACCTCTCAATGAAAGCACCAAAATCATATCATTAATCAATCACGTCACTGTGTTTCTAGAAACTTTACACACTGAGGGCCCATAGTCATGAATACTATCGTTTACACTAATTACTTTTTTGACTAGATGAGAGCATACTTTTTACCTTTTTAGGCAAATTTGGGATAAAATGTCACTTTTTCACCTTTTGTCTATAACAATTTTATATATCATACATATCAGTAATTATAATAATAAAATATTTTTTTTATCAGAATTTCTTATATACACATTAATGTATATCTTTTATATTTTTTTATCTAGCTTTTTATTTTACTTTTCCTTATTTCTAATAATCTACATGTTCAAATACATAAAACCTCTCAAGAGAAGAGAAAAGAGAGTTTGAGTGTGACGAGGAGATACAAGAGATAAAATAACATAAATTAATCAATTGGAAGGGCATCAATAGCCATACATATATGGCGATTTACTATAATATTTAAAGTAAATGTAAACCGTTTGTCTTTTCTAATATAAACAATTTTAAAAAATTATTAGTCAAATTTTAGATCCCAATGACATTTGACTAAGTCAGTTTCATTGCTACCAGTAGTTACCTTTATAAATTATTTAAAAATACCTTTTTAATTAAAATAAAATACTAAAAAAGGACATCAGTGGCAGATTTTGATAACTTCCATATGTGAATAAAGCAGTATCCAATATTCAAAGGGTCAAACCCCACACAGTCTCTGCACATAAATTTTAAATATAAAAAATCTTTTTAAGTATCTTTTCTTATCTTATTTTATTTAATAATTATAATTATTTTTAAATTTTAACATAAAATATAATAATTTTAAAATATAATAAATAATTTAAAATTTTTAAATTTTAAAAAATAATAATATTAAAAAATAATATTTTATTTAATTTTTAACTTTTATTTTAATTCATTTCAGAGTATCCTCATCTGGATGTCTATTATACCATTGAATTCTCTAAATTGTATGTGTCAAGAGTTCCTACCAACTAGGAACTTCTTGGGTTGAGAGAGAATGTTCACTGCCGCATACGGATATAAGTTTTCAAGAAGTTAGGTTGGCTCGTGAGATAAGGGATTTGTTGATCGAATCTGCTAAAAAGGGGAAGAAGTTTTTGCAGCGGTTTGTAAAATCGCTATAAAAGACATTATTAGCAGTTATTTTGGAGGCGTCGACCAAATCGTCGTAAAGGATCAGAGTTTCGCCGCAAAAAGATTGTACACTAAAAAGAAACCCAACTTTGCAATGGAAATAAGCGGCAGATTTGCTTGTGCCATGATGAAGTACCATTAGTGGTGATTTCTAGTACGATGAATATTAAATTGTTGGAATAAGCCTAATTTTTTGTAGTGATCGAAAATACAATTTGATCATTTTGTCTAAATGATGTATGCTAAAAACATGTTACATTAATAGTGGCAAAAACTAATATCGCCATTTGGCCATTTCTGTACTTGAATGTTGATTAAATTCTCATTAGAGACATGTCTATCTAATCCCCAATTGATCCGGCGAAAACCAACCACCATTACAACCAATAAAAATCTTACCAAATTTCTGCACGCCAAAGACAGGTGCATGGATCCATTTGTTTAACATACAACACAAACTCAGGGAATATTATTTGGTCTCATGGTCCAACACATATTTAACAACTACAAGGTCAACCATAAATAAAACATCAAATATTTCATAATATCTTTACAAACCTTTGTTGCTATAATTCCTTTATAATTGCAAATACTAGAATAAATACAATTCCTAATGATATTTCCACAACAACGGGTCATAAGCAAATTAATCTCTTTTTGATCATTTCACCACTCTTTGAACATGCCATCACTCTTCTATTAGCTTGCTCTAAAATTAGTTGTTGTGTAATTTCTTTGGCGCTAATCTCCCCAGTCCACATAAAACTTCTTGGGTGGTTCTGTGAAATTTCTTGGTTGTTGTGTTATCATCCATGTTACTTAAATTGTAAGATTTGATTTCTAAAATTTAAATTTTAAAATTTATTTTACAAATCAAATTATGTTATGTAAGTATTTTATTAGGTATGTTCCGTATAGTGGCTTGAGAATATATTTATTTATTTATTTATATATATGAGTACAAAGAAAATTAGAAACGAGAAATTGTGCAAATATTGCTATCTAATTCGCCAATGTTAAATTAAAATTGCAAGACAAAAAAGAAATTGGAGAAAATATTTCTTACCATATATATAGTAATAAATTAAAAATATAATAAAACTAAAAAAAATCAATTATGAGCTATTCGTTAATTTAAAAAATGAGTAAAGCAAATAAGAGAAATTAAAACTAAATTTTTTTGGAAAACAGGTAGAAATAAAAAAAGAAAAAGCAAATACAAAATTAAGACTTCGTTCGGTTACATAGTTTAGATGAGATGATATGAGATATTTTAAATAATAGTAAAATTTTTAAGTTAAGATGATATGAGATAATTTGTAAAAAAATATGTTTAAATAATAAGATAAAATTAGATAATTTTTAGTTTTTAGAATAGGTCTTACTGTTTGGATAGAAATTATGGGATTACTGTTTTATACTATTTATTTGCTAGAAGTGTACAGTTGAGAAAGCTATAGATCAACTGAGACAGCATGTAAAGGATCCATTGATGGCTACGAGGTAATTCGAGTAGTTGGGAAGAACCCTTTTTTATGGCATGATCATTGGCCCATAAAAGACTATGGCAGGGTCTTCGGCTGGCTTTGTTTTGGTCGATGAGATTGCAAAAGATGCAGACAAATGAAGCCGATAAGATGGCAAAAATAATAATTTGAAAAATGAAAAGTAGTCAAATCCGGATGTCGGTATGTTAGGATTTTGTTTTTATTTATTTTTAAATTGGTAGTATCACTCATATTAGCAATCTAATGTGAACATAAGGATTCTCGTGTACAACCATTACATCATCTTCCAATTTATTTAGAAGGGTAATGCTAGAGTCAAACTGGTGGGAGCCATTGCTGGTGGGAGCCACCGTTAGGCTCTTTTTTTTTTTCTTTTTTTTTTTAAATCATTTTTAATACTTTTAAAATTTTTTTAAAAATATAAAAAACTTATAATAATATTAAACCTGCCCAAGAAAAGAACCAAGCTGTTTCGGCTCCGACTAAAGTTGGACAGGCTTACGAATTCTAGCAAATAACCCCTACCAATTATACGGAAATTCCCAATTTAAAATGGCAATTCTATAATTTTTAGTAAATGACAATATATGTTGGACGAAATATAAAACTTCTTTTTCATAGATAATTTGAATTTGAATAATAACCGAAAATTAATAAATAAAAATAGCTAGATTTTTATTTTTCTATTTTTTTCCAATAAAAAAATATGTAAAACCACGCCATGGTTCGATGCTCAATCAGTACCCGAGATTGCTTGTTCCTACAAGAACTGGATTGGATAAAATAATCCAAAAAATGTGAACTTACAAAACGACAATACCCAACACCGTACCCAAAAGCAATGGCTGCTCCTTCGTCCCTCCACTGCCTCGGACCGCCCTTATTTACGGAAAATTCCCCCCAAACAAAACCATCTCCACCACCACCATTTTCACAATCGTCACCACCAAGAACAGTAGCGTTAATGAAAACTCAACTCAGCCACACCCATGTCTTGTTTCACTGGAAAAGTGCTCTAACATGTCAGAGCTCAAGGTTATCCACGCCCAAATGCTTAGGATTGGCCTTTTCGTCGATGAATACAATGCTAGCAAAGTCGTTGCCTTTTGTGCTCTCCAAGACTCTGGAAGCCTCCGTTATGCCCGTTTGGTCTTTACCCAAATCCCCAATCCTACAACCTATACGTGTAATTCCATTATCTGAGGCTACACCAACAAGAACTCGCCCTACCAGGCACTTCTGTTTTACCAAGAAATGCTAACTAGAGGTCTGGCCCCTGATAGATTCACGTTCCCTTCTTTGCTCAAATCGTGTCAGGATTTGCGTGAGGGCGAACAGTTGCATTGTCATTCTAGGAAGCTTGGTTTTGCTTTGGATTCTTATATTCAGAACTCGTTGATGTATGCGTACTCCCAATTCGGGTGCTTGGTTTTTGCTCGCAAGGTGTTTGAAAAAATGGGGGAGAAGCTTGTGGTGTCTTGGGCGACCATGATTAATGTGTATCAGTGAAATACATAATAATATAATAAAAAACTACAAAAAAATTAATATTTAAATAAAACTAGTTTAGACTGAAGTACGAAAATCTTATTTTTTTTAAGGAGATTCAAGCCCTTTGCAGTATGTAAAGTTTCAATTGAATCAGTACAGTAGACCTCCTCTTGACTTGTCTCTTTTAAGATACAACAGTCTAACTAATCGCCGTATATCTTGAATTAACACTAAACAAGTTGTTGAGTTCAAAACTCTACTAAAAGAGCAACTCTATTTTGTCTGGAAAAATTAGTCTAAAAAATATCTACATAAACACTTTGATTTTTCTATCAATTTTTCTCTAGAGTTCTGCTACATACAAGCATAGTCGCGTATTAATCTGCGTATTAATAATGATTCTTTCATATTTAAAATTTAAATTAGCACTATTTTTAATCAAATCAACTTTTTGATCAATCACATTCAATTGGTACAAATATTAGTGCGCAATTATATTTATAATTAGATTTTTCCTTTTTTTTTCTATTTGGTACGGAAAGAAACACGCTAGAATGAAAAAAAGGGACCTCAGACGTCAACGGCAAAATGGAATAAAGAGAATGGAGGCAGCCCACGAAGTCACAAAAGCAATTTAGTGTTATCTGAAGAAACTGTAATTAAATCAGAAATGTGGTTATTTGAAGATAAATAAACGAGTGGTCTAATGCTACCTCAATTATAAAGGTTCGACAGTATATTTATGGTGAAACCTAACCAAAAGAGAAAATGTTAAAAAAAAACAAACTTTTCTGGGAAAAAAAATATATAAAAAAAAAAAAACTGAGTCGTTTGGTATTGAAAAAGAAATATATGTTTAGATATGGTAGAATATTGGTCAAGGACGACATTTTCTAATTTCTAGCCTCTCTCTCCTCCTCGTGGTCTTGATTTGAGCTTGTTTATTTTAAGCCACGAATGTTCTTATAGTGGTGAACGTCGAGAGGGGGTCGGCACTATTTTTTTGACTCTTCACGTTAATATTAATTCTGGAAGTCCACAAACTTGAGCAACAAGTTTGCTCTCATAAATTTACTATAAGTCGGCACTAACTCTGCTCTCTCTCTCTCCTTTTTTTTTTTTTTTTTTTTTTTAACTAGTAAATTTACAAATTCAATTCAACTCTATTCAACTATATTTGAATCTTAAGGTGACCACAAATTCTCTGTAAATAATAGTAAAAATATAATAAATAATAATAAAAATATTAAATAGTTATAAAGTAGTAAGAGATAATTTCACAAACCAAACATAATCTAAATTTACAAGTTTTTATTAATTACGTAATATGCACATAACTTTAAAAAAATCTCAAATAAATCTCATAAGAACTACCTCATAAATTAATACGATTAGATATAATAGATCATATTATAAAATTTATTTTATAATAAATTAATTTAAATTAATATATTAAATCACTTCAATTAATAAATTAATATCAAATTTTTATTAATATATTAAATCACGTCAATTTATAAAAAAAATTTTATAATCATTCGGTAAAACTAAACTCAATTTAAAAATTTTTATAATCAAATTTTCCTGTTATAAATATTTTACTCACAATCTCTAGCTCTCTCTGTAAAGTGTGATTGTTTACCTCTCACTCCATTTTCTTTCTTCCTCTACTTCTTAGTTCTTATTTTTCTCTCCGGTCTCCCTCGCTTCTTCTTTGCTTCTGGCCCCGCCCCCGCCCCCGCACCCCCCCTCAGTTTACTTTTCTATCGTGAATAACCATCCTCTTCCATCTTACATAAAACCAATTCAGCAACCCAATCAAAGTGACGATTTACCATCCGCAAAGAGTTTACAGTCGGAACCAAGAGAGCTCCGTCACCCACAAAATTACAGCAGATCCGGTCTGATCTTCAACCGGATCAAAGCCGAAGATTCAACCTTAAAACAAGAAACGGGCAATATTTGCAAACCATCGGAAGTCCCTGTGGTTTGTTGGGCAACCAAATACTTTTTAAGGCAGAACCATCGGAAGTCTCTGTGGCCTTGTCTCGTAGTTCTTTTATCCTTTTCCAATTAATTCCGGAATCCTCTCGGTCCCTCGGAGCCCCATGCCCCGTCTCCTCTCTCTCTCTCTCTCTCTCTAGCATGCTCTGGTTTTCCTCTTCCTGTAACCTTTTGCAAAGCACTGCAACGTTATCAATAATTATATATATTTTACCGTTGATGAGTACGGTCTCATTTTTTGGTTTGCAGTTGTTTGTTTTGTCACGGATCTAATGGTGAACTATTTCTCGAGAAACACCAGACTCGAAAACCATTCTGACGAACCACTGAAGGTTACTGCGACAGTGGATCGCAATTTCAATTGTTGATGCATAATAATCCAACCGGGTGAGCACGTTACATTAGTACGCCATTTGGGGATTGATTACAATGGTGGACGTCTAGTAGAAGTGCTTTTTTACCTCGGAGACCGGCAGACGGAACCTATATTGGACATCGCAGATAAGGGACCATGTGAAAATCATATTCTTCAAACGCGAGGATGGAACCATCGCCCACAATCTGATCCAGGGGAGTATGATCCAGATGAACGGGTAATTCCCTTTATATTATAACTTATTCAAATGGGACACCTAATAAAATTTTCGGAGATGGAATTTTCATTAAGATTGCTCTGTTATGTTTTGAGTTACAGGATAGTTATCTCGATGAAAGGTGCGGTGAAAAAGATGAAGTCATTTCTGAATTAGACTGGTTTCGAATACCCATTGGCGTGACTGATGGTCAAGGCGGACCAAATCTTAAGAATCAATTAAAAGATTAAGAGTTAAGAAAAGCAAGGAAGTAATATAAAGATTGGTTTAATCTACTTGGGTTGAGTCTAATAAGAGCCCAATATTCAAGATGAGTTTGAGAGAAAAAGATTCAGTTTTTATCTATGTGATATGTTATGGAAGACACAACTTGTGTATATTGTTATTGAATGTCATAGGCTTATTTATTTAATTAAAAGGGCTTATATTGTAAATAATGTAAATTGTAAAATTTTCATTTAATTTCATTTTGTATTCTGTTAGTCTGTTTAATAAAGCAGGTACATGTAATTACATTTGTGTCTTAAACCAATTAAGACGGTTAGTTGGTTTAATAGTCTTTAACCTTGGGTTAAGTTTTTACTCAATGTATAAATACTTAACCCAACTCATGTAGAGTGGCAAATTAATGAAATAAGTTCTTTTCTTCTTCTCCAATGCTCTGTTTTCTTAGAGCTTGAGTTGAAATCATCACATGGTATCAGTCGCTTATTAGGGTTAGGGTTTCTTCGATTTTCCCTTCCCTTCTTCATTTCCGTTGCACAAATGGACGAATCATCTATTTCTTCCAACACAGATGATTCCAGTCGATTTCAACTTCAAAATGGAGATTCTCCTGGTTCAATTCTCGTCTCAAATCTCCTTACCGGCGACAACTAAAATAGTTGGCGTCGTTGATTGAGCTGAGATATTGCATATTTTAGCTATTTAAAACCAATGTATTTCAATTGCTTCGTGACATTATTTATTGGTTTTAGATGGAAAAATAGTTAATAAGCATAAATTCGAGTTATGATTTTTAATTGATTAATATCATGTTTATGCTTAATTTTATAACTATGATTTAATTGGACAATACTTCCTCATATATATAATATTTTTTTTAATAATCTATTTAATTTATTTCGAGTGTATTTTTATTTTTTTTTATTTTCAGCTTAAATAAAATTCACGAGAACAAATGGTGAAGCTTTTACGTAAAGTCAAGAAGCAGTTTCACGTGTTGTCTGGGAGTTATATTGACATTTGCCGTCTACAAGACAGACCTCTCCTCAAATGTTACGCCAAAGGAGAGGATTCAAGCAACCGATGGGAATTTTGGTGTTGGAGCCAAGGCCTTGGGGTACGACAGATCATCCCCACTGGGCTCCGAATGGACACTTTGCCCTCATCCTCAGGAGGAGGCTCCGCGCTTCATGTCCTTGAAGAATCCATCGAGGGAGAAATGACAATACCCCATGCGGAAGGAGCAACATGAGCTATTGAAGGAAGAAAAGTGTTGAAGCTGTCCACCATAAGGAGAACCACTAGTGTACAAGGAGGGAGTTTTTGGTTATCGAGTCCCTAAAGATTGCGATACGGCGCAGCTTGTTTGTGGTGGCAGTCGGACACACAACCCTATCGCTTGGCACAACCACCAAGGAGGCCATGATTGGAAACTCAGCATGGCCAACCTGGCCCACAGGAAACTCCCACTGTAATATCCCGTCCATCTAGTGGGTCCTTTCATGTCGATATTTTTTTTTTTTTTTTAAATCGACGGGAATTACTATTTCTTTTCTCACTCTTTTCCATTCATACCAGGATACAAAAGACTTCCATGCTATACATAAAATTCATTTTTCTTTATTAAAAGAATTAGCGGAAAACATTAACTTTCATAATTTAAGTTTTCATATTAAAAACATCTTGCCTAGGCCTTCGTGCTCTGCCCACTTTGGCTATGTCCGTCCTGACCTGTCAAGCTCATCTTGTGCCTGGGAGGGCATACATAAAAACTAAAATGAGTCGATGACTCGTAAGCATTACTTCATACAGTCAAAATATCACAACATAGGTTTTCAATCATGCATTTATCATTCCGTACATACTTATCATACATAGCATACATACTTCGTTCTTTTCTTTTAAAAACGTTGCAAGGTGGGGGTTTTCTCTTTTAAAACGTGCTTGCTTCTTTAAAACAATTCCCCACACTTTGCTGCTTTCATTTCTTAAAGAACATTTTCATGCATTTGTTATTTTTACATACATACGTCCATGCATACATGCGTTCATCTTTTCTTACGTACGTACATTCATTCATACATGCATTCATTTCTTAACATACATACCTTCTTTTCTTTTCACTTTCATGTGGCCCATAGCACACTGTTACGCCCCGTGCGCTGGGGTTAGCGGTCTTTTGGACCTGATTCCGCCCGTGGCCGCGGGTTTGGGAATCCATTCAGTCAGGGTGCAGCACTGGGTGCACTACCAGTACTACTTACCCGGCATTGCAATCTGCCCCTTTTCATTTGGTACCATTTCAGTCCATGTGGCCGTTACATATTTTCATACATCATCCATTCAGTCCAATCCATTCTTTCATTTCAGTTCTTATAATTCTTACGTTTCTTCAGTTCTTACTTTTCTTCTATTTATTACAATTCATAAGGTTTTAATTAAGAAAATGGTTTTCTCTCTTTTGTTTTGTAAAAGACATTTTAAAAGAAGTCTCTTCATGATAAAAAAAAATATTTTCTTTCTTTTATTTGAAAAAGAGACTGTTTTAAAAGAGTCTGAAAAGAATCATTTTTGGAAAAGAGAGTTACTTTAGGAAAATCTTGTTTTCTTTTCTTTCTTTTATTACAGTTTAAATCCTTGCATTCTTAAAAATTCTTACGTCTTTTAAAGCTTCATTTCGTTTTCTTTTCATGAATATACATACAATACGTACTACATATAGCATCCATTCACATGCATACACGTACATACTTTGGGTACAAAAAGAGGGGCTGCCAAGGAAAGGCCAGTACATACATATACTTGAAAATTTAAGTTTCTTTCTCGATTTCCTTTTTATAGAAAGGCTCTCGGCTTTTTCTTCTTTTCTATACTTAAAAACTCTAAAAGAGTATGAATGTAATACTTACTTGGACTTCATGCCATACTCATTCCATACAGTCCATTCATGTGCTTGTCAGATGGCAACCTACATGCATACACATAACCTTACATCATCATCTATTTAAATGCATAAGTAACTATTCTAAACATAGAACTACGCCTCACTTAGAACATTCTCCATCCATTCCTGGGCTCTCATGTACCATGTAACCATGATCAAGACAGATTATCCATTACATATGGTAACCCTGTCCGGTACACGTGTCTTGCCAGAGACACCTGTATTTCATCCCCTTTTATCACCTAAGAGCAACTTATAACTCAAGTTAACGTTGCTTGTATAACCAAGCTCCAACTTCAACACCAACTTGCTCAGACCCGGTTGATAGGATTTTTTTTCCTACTTCCCGATTCTGTACAAGTTCATCCCAACCCTTAATGGGTGAGGATTGCATCCATAAATGCACCTCTACCACGTCACGCAGCTCAAGACTAAGCTCGAGTCACGTCACAAAACCCATCATGCTTCTGCTGCATGCTCTGATACTTCTCCATCACTTCCTTATACTCTCAGTCACAAGTCAGTCTCAAGGCAATACCTGTTACCTTAGACTACAGGCCACATCACCATTGCTCCGGGACACTGTTACAATTTCCCGATGCTGCACCATACACTCCACCCTTCTCTGCTACATCATCCAACCCTTCATGATACGTCATCCAGTGTATCACGACCTAGTACAGATTACACTCACGTGAACTCTCATCCATCCACGCTACAACACACATTACTACGATACACGTCTCACGGTGCATCGCTACGCGACACGGAGTACGCACCACGCGTACTCCTTTCGTACTACACGCCGTATCACAACCACGGCATCCATATCACGCCCATACTTCACAGCACAAACCACAAAACTACACAATCAAACCCAACACTTCACAACCACACTTCGCTTCACAATTACGCAGCGAACTCCACAAATCAACCAACTAACTATTTTAAACGTAAAATAACTAGAGATAGAGGGTTATACCATCGACGGGATAACCCGTGCGTCGCTCGCTGCTCGTCACGAACATGCGTCGGAGGAACGTACGTGGCGGTAACACCGCGTACGGTGGCTGTCCACCACACAAAGTGGTAGTTTGGGCTTGAGAAAAGCTAGACGTGGCCTTGGAAGGCTCATGGTCGCCTTGTGGTGGTCAAAGGTGGCGGAGCACGGCGGCATCACGCTGTGAACAGTAAATCCGAACGGTGGAAGGAAACGCGAGGTAGCGAAATTCCATAGAACTTCATGGCAAGCTAGGGAAAGGTAGATGAACATGTGGTGGAGCTGTGGTAGCGAGGTGGTGGTCGAACGGCGGCTAACGGCGACGGATCGGCCGTTTGAATCCATTTTTGGCCTTGGAGAGTGCGGGAGAGTGAGAGCTCTACGAAGCTCCGTTGGTCATGAAATTTCTTGGGGAGGTTCATGGTGATGAGAGGAACAAGTTGGGGGTGGTGAAACACCATGGGTGGCCGTGTACGGCGGCGCACGGTGGTGAAACCGAACATGTATTTTTGAGAAACCCATATGAGAAAAGTGAGAGTTAGGGAAAAAGAAAGACATGGGGAGGAAGCCCTTGATGAGGTGAGTCCAATGGTGGTGCTTGGTGGTTGATTTGGCCGTGTATGGTGGTCCAAAAATGTGAAAAACCCTTAGAGACCCATATTTTTGAAGAGAGAAAGAGAGAGAAGGAGAGGCCGGTTTAGTACACCACCGGCTGGGATGTACTCGCCGGAGGGAGGGGGTGAGGCCGGTGAGGGAGGTGGGGTCCGGCGGCCGGAGGTGGCGCCGGCTGGGAGCTCCATCCGATCGGTTATGGTGGAGAGAAAATGTGAGTACGGTTTGGACGTGAGTGAGGAAGAAGGAGAGAAAAGAGAAAAAGAAAAAAAAAAAAGAAAAAAGAAAAAGTGAAGGGAAAAAAGGTAGGGCCTGGGTATATCGCTTCAATCCTATGCTTCGGGATCCTCAATTAATCCAACGGTGAGTTAAAACACTGATTAAAAACGCGTAAATGTTTTATTTTAAATAAAACACTTTAAATAAAACACTACGAAGAATTAAGGTAGAATATTATTTTATAAACTAAAATTTATAAAATAATATTTCTTCATCATTATATAAAATGATAAAGTACCGTTAATTAATCGAAGAGGATAAAATCATTTAAATTAATAAAACACTTAATTACTACACTGAGAAGAATTAAGATAGAATATTATTTTATAAACTAAGGTTTATAAAATAATATTTTCTTCATCATTATATAAAATGATAAAGTATCATTAATTAATCAAAGTGCATAAAACACTTAAATAAACACTAAGAGGAATTAAGATAGATTATTATTTTATAAACTAAGGTTTATAAAATAATATTTCTTCATCATTATATAAATGATAAAGTATCTTTAATCACTCAAAGAGGATAAAACCATTTAATTTAAATAAGAATTTTCAACGTAAAATTAAACCTCTTAATATCTTAAAACAATTAAAATATTTAATCTAATAATTATCCACAATTATAATATTTTCAGAGCTCATTAAATTATTATAATTGTGCTACTTTAAAAACAAGCTTATCTAATACTTTGAAATTCGATGGATAAGATCCGGAAAACGCCATCGAGGTACAACGCTTAAGATAATTCTATTCATGATTTTACAGTTGTCGGGGAAGAACAAATTACGTGATTTACGGAAAAGATAAATTATGCGCGTGATTCCAGATGAGGGTAGAGACGAGAGAGATGGTGATCGCTGACGGAAGAGAATCCAAAACGGATTGCCTTGCCGTCTACTATGCGTGAAAAGAAAAGAAAGAAAAGGGTGAAGAGATAAGAATTAGCGGGCTGTTACACCCACCCCTGGCCAGATAGGAAGAAGAACTTGCTGATCCAGCTTGATACCTTGCTATACCTCGACTCTAGTACAACTAGGGCACGCATTCCCCTGAAACGAAAAATTTCCCCTACGCCCTCTTCACATTGTGGGTCAAGAGAAATTCACGATAAGTAAGGTCAGCATGCTCCNTTGGTGGAGTATTTGATATTGAATTACTTGTGGAGAAGTTGCTTCAACAGCTTGCTAGTAAACAGACCATCCTCGTGAATGTGTATGACACTACCAATCACTCACATCCAATCAGCATGTATGGTTCAAATGTATCGGATAATGGTTTGCAGCATGTCAGCAGCCTTAATTTTGGAGATCCCATCAGGAAGCATGAGATGCATTGCAGGTTAAAACAAAAACCACCATGGCCTTGGCTTGCAATAACAACTTCTGTTGGCATCCTCGTGATTGCTTTACTCGTTGAATATATATTCCATGCAACTGTGAATCGAATTGCCAAAGTAGAAGATGATTACCATCAGATGATGGAGCCCACACACATGCAGAATTCTCAAACATCAAGTGCAGCAGAAAAAAAGTAAGGTCAGCATGCTCCAGGTCAGACTTCAACAGCACCCATCGCCACAAAATACAGCAACAGATCACAATCTGTCAGGCGTTCGGATGAAGTTGAGCGAGTGCTAGGCTCAAGCGGTATAGGATTTTGCTAATCGGGCAAGGGAAAGGTAGTCTTAATCTGTAGGAAAACATGTTGGGGAAGATAGTAACCCATGCCATTGATCCGTCAGCACTCACGGAAACCTCAAGAACCACCGAATCAAGGATATGGTAAGTCAGCGCTAGTAATAGGAGAAAGTCGAAAGTGGCCTTAGATTGCCAAGAGTGGCCAGCGTAGCCCTGCTCCAACGAATGAACCTTGGGTCGACCACTGGATCTCATGGGGTTAGCAGATTTCTGGGAGGCCATTCAGGCGGCAAGAGTTGAACTGTAGTGGGAGAAGCGCGAAGGGTGGAAGGCAAAGAGAAGTAAAGAGAAAAGAGGCATCAAGAGTGTTGAAGAAGCTACCGATTCTTGACATACCACGAGCATGAAGGAAGAAGGATTTATAGACCCCATACAGCAACACAATCGCAAAAAGGGGAAACGTCTGACAGTCATTGATTGAGCTGAGATATTGCATATTTTAACTATTTAAAACCAATGTATTTCAATTGCTTCGTGACATTATTTATTGGTTTTAGATGAAAAAAATAGTTAATAAGCATAAATTCGAGTTATGATTTTTAATTGATTAATATCATGTTTATGCTTAATTTTATAACTATGATTTAATTGGACAATATTTCCTCACATATATAATATTTTTTTTTAATAATCTATTTTCTTTTTAATTTATTTCGAGTGTATTTTTATTTCTTTATTTTCAGCTTAAATAAAATTCACGAGATCAAACGGTGAAGCTTTTACGTAAAGTCAAGAAGCAACCTTAGCCCACTTCTCACAGTGGAACAACTCAAACAACTTTTTAGCTTTTGCGGCACCGTTGTTGAATGCACCATCACTAATTCAAAGCATTTTGCTTATATAGAATACTCAAAACCTGAAGAAGCAACTGCGGCTTTGGCACTGAATAATATGGATGTTGGAGGTCGCCCTTTGAATGTTGAAATGGCAAAATCTCTTCCTCAAAAACCACCTCTTTTGAATTCTCCACTGGCTTCATTTCTCTGCCTCTGATGATGCAACAGCTTGGTGGTGACAGAACTAGAACGCGAGATTTAGAGAGATCATAGTCCAGATCAATATCAGCAGAACACAAGCATAATAGACGAGGTAGTTTGTCCCCGATAAGCTTGGAGGAAAATAAAACAAAAGACACAAGGCAATCTACGCCAGAATCTGGTGAAGGGAACCTTCATTCACGTGATGGAAGGGATGAAAACAGCGATGAAAACCTGAAGCATCGTGAACATGCAGAAAAGGAACCAGATACCATTTCGAAGGACTTGACAAGCTTGAATGAGAATGGTCTGTTAATTTCAGCATGTGAGAATCGTAACCTGTAGGGAAGCAAATAGTTCTAGAGGCTGATAACCTTTCATGGTTGGTCGAGATTTCAGCAGTGCAGCAGAAAAATAATGCAGAAAAAGTCAAGCACCGAAAGCATCACTCACCTAATGCAGAAAATAAAGAATTCCAAGGCACATGCAGCAGAAAAATCAAGGCCAATGTAGCAGAAAATCACGGCAGCACACTCGGACAGCAGAAAACTTGGACCACGGACAGCACCTTCACCTCAAGCTGAAATCATGGCACCCCAATGCAACTCACGGCACAACCAGAAAATGCAGAAAAGTTAAATTCAGCACACAACAGCAGCTCACCGATTTAGAAAGTTGAGAGTACATGCAGAAAACATGGAGCCCACACACATGCAGCAGCTTCAAGCTGGAACTCATTGACAGCGCACCTACAGAAAGACAAAGCAACTTGTAACATGCAGTCAACACATGCACATGCAAAAAGGAAGAGAAGCAAAGTCATTCACGGATGACAGCAGTGCAGAAAAAAAAAAAACAAAAATGCAGAGAATGGAATGATGTTCGGCTAGGATGAGTGATTTACGGAGAGAAGCTGAAGTTGAAGTGAGGTACATGATTAAACGGAAAAGAGATGAAGAAAAGAAGCAGCATCAATCACGGTTCACATGCAACTCCAGTTTTTTTTTGTTTGTTCTGTTACTTCATTAAGTTAGCTATAAGGTTGAAAACTTTATAAAAACTTACGGATGGCAGCAGGAAAAATAGAGAAAGGAGGAGACACATACTGAATTTACACATACTTGGACGTTACAGCAGAAGCAATTTAGTTTTTTTTCCTCTGTTTTCTATTTTTTTTTCATGTTCTTTGTATTCCGTTTGTTCCACACTTGAGAAGAGAAAGAACTTTAAAACTTAGTTTTCATTTTCAGTTTCATTTTTATCTCAGTTTCAGTTGTTGTTTCATTTTATTCTCATTTTCAGTTTCATTTCTTTAGAGAAGCATTCGGTTGGGGTATCATCTTTTTAATTTTTTTTTTTTTGGTTTTTCGTTGGAAGAAAGCTCTCTCTCGGCTAAGTTTTTTTTTTTTTTATTATTAGGTGGTAGCTTCATTTTTTTTTCTTGCTTTATTATACTCTGTTTTCGGATAGACCTTTGGATAAATGGAACCAAGTTTTCAATTATAGTCTTTAGCATCTTTCGTTCCATACGGGAGGTGGCGAGCAGCTCTTTTTATTTTTATTTTTATTGTTTTCTTACATTTTCGTTGAGTAGAGTCGACGGAAGTTACTAGTTTTTTTTTTTTTTTTAGACTACTTTTCGTTCAGTTTTTATTTTCTTTCTTTCGTTTGGACTGGGCATAGGCGGAAGCTCTTTCTATAAGCAGCTTCATTTATTTTTTTATTTCTTTACGTTGGAATTTCTTTAGAGAAGCAGGAGAGATCAATTTAATGGTTCTTCTTTAGCTTCTGTAGTAGAATTCCAGACCTTAGGTGGGAGGCGGCTAGTTGTTGTTTTTTTTTATTGTTTCTCTATTTTGATGGTAGACGAACGGTTGTTTTTTTTTACGTTGAAGCATTTTACGTTAAAGATGGAAGCTAAGAGCTTTGAGTTTAATTTTCATTCAACATTTATTTTTTTTACTTTTGGTTGTGGCGTTCGGCGTATTTGATTTTGTTTTTGGCATCTTTAGTTTTATTTTTTTTGGACGCCGGGATTCATTTCTTTTTACCTTTCATTTTCATCATTTGTGGAATTATTTTCATTTCTTCTTAGTTTTCATTCGGCGGCCAGTCTTTATTTTTTATTTTTCTTTTCTCTTCTTGTTTTACGATATCGTTGTCCAGAGCTTAGTGGTCAGTTTCATTTTTATGGCTTTGCTTAGATTAATTTTTGTTGAACAAGTCTCATTTTTTCCGCAGCTTTAGTTTTATTTATTTATTTATTTTGGATATTTCGTTGAGTAATTTATTTATTTATTTTTGTTTACTTATTACGTGTTATTTATTTTTTCGCATTTCTTTAATCTTTCTTGTCTTTGAGTATTTTCAATTTTTAGTTTGTATTTTATTAATTATTTTCTAATCTAGTTTAATTCTTAATTTAGTTTTATTAATTTCTGAATTTAATCTTTTAGTCATTTACATTTCAAATCCGACAATCAAAAATTTAAAAACATGAATCTAGTCCATGACTAGTAAAATTTCATTCCATTGCACATACCATTTTTTTTTTCTTTGTGAAATTTTTCACAATTTTTCAACGAGTTTAAATTTTGAGTAAATTTTCCCTGAGGAGACGATCTAGGAATTTATTCCTTATTATTACACGACATCCTCCTGCACTTGGGAGAGCATTAGTGCTACTCATTTTTGAGTGAGTCAATCTAGTTTATGCATGTACGTATAAAGCTCTGTCTCCCCCACTTTTGTGATTATAGACCTGTTGGACTTACGCTATAATCATGAATGTCCATCACTTTAATGTTTATCTACCATGTTTCAAAGTTTTTGGGATATATCTCATTTGGTTCATAGTATTGCTAAAAAAACATTAACTGTAGCAAATATTACATATTGCTAGATGCATGCTAGGTACATTACATATTTAATTCTCATAAATGGGGGCAAGTAACCTTGTGTTGCATGTCGCAACACTTCAAACTTCGTCCGATCCTAAGCGAAATCTTGGGGTGCCACAATTTTTTCCAACACCGTTACTCCTTTTAGTGTGAATATCTTCAGACAATAGGGATTAAAATGGTTGGATGGGGTTAGTTACGATTCAAGTTGTGGTGGTTGACTTGGTGTCGATTGGATCAACCGAGCATGAGAATGGTGGGAGTGTTTGATATGTGAAGTGCCTAAAATGGGTGGCGATGGTGTTTGTTTGAAACAGGTGATTTTGAGGGTTGTTGGCAATTCATATGTATTGGATTATGGTGATGTTTCAACTCTTAGAGATGTTCATTTCTTAGAGTTGGATTTGAGTGTCGATTGTTAGCTTAGAAATTGATAAATCTATGTTTATTGTGAAGTTATGGTGTTAGTTTGCAGTAGTTCTATTGGTGTTCGTGTTGGATTTGTGAATTTGGGCAAGTTGTGTTAGCTTTGCCGTGATGGTGGGCCCTTGGTGATGGACATGTGGAAATTGTAGTTGTTTGGTGTTACTGCTTGGGTTGAATTGTTGGTTGTTGGGTTGATATGTGATGGTTTGGCTTTTCATGTTACTGTTTGGGCTGGTTGGCTGTTCGATATGTCAGGTTTGTGGGTTATTGGTAGTTGTAGATGTGATTGAAGTTATAATTCTTGTGGTTCGAGTTGATTAAATGTGTGGTTGTGACGAGGGGTTGTTTTGGGCTATGTGGTTTGATTAATAAGTTGGTTTGTGAGTGTTTGGTTGTGGGACATGTCGAGAGTGAGTCTGTTGGCTTGAAAGTGTAGTTGTTTCGCTTGATGTGTGTAACAGCCAGTTAGAAATTCAATAGTGAAATTTCTATAGACTTTAGGAATCTCGTAAAAACTTTCACGAATCGACTAATTGTAAAGGTTTTAATCTGTCAACATAGTCAGTGTTATCACTTATTGTGGTGTCAGAAATGCGATTTTAATTGTTTGAGGTAGTTAGAAGTGTCAGAATATGTTATAGTCTGCGCCACTAGATGCAGTTGAATATTTAAGATTTTATGGTGCAATAACCAATTTTCATAATTTTGGACGAAACGCCTATTTGAAACTATGAAATTATTTTTAGGGGCACTTCGGGATTGAGTTTTGGTAAACGATTTTCACTGTAAGTTAATAGGAATATTTAGAATTTTTCAGTCATAAGTTTATTATGCATTTTTTTGGAGTGAATAGTAACCTCGATAAGCGTACTAAGTGCAGTGTTTTCAAATCACAGTGTGGAATGTCCAAATTAGGTTAGAAAAGTTTTATTTAGACACTTGGCAAGATCTTAGCCACAAATAGTGAATAGTATTAGACACTTGGCACAAAGAGGAACCATTAGATGGATTTGTGGAAGAAATCAAGGTGTGAGATCATGCCACCTAAGCAAAACCTTTTTTCATCTGATCAACCAAATTGACCAGATCAAAGAGGGTTTCAACCCTAGTGAAACCCTAAATGGTTGGAATCCAATTGAAACCCCAAAAGCTTGGTTGAAACTAAAACCCTAAACGGTTTCCCCAAACCCTAAAGTTGGCCTTCAAACCCTTTTTGATCCAATTTCTAGTATTGCGTTTAATCACTTGATTAAATCACTTCCACATATAAGATCCAAGTTGGCCTTCAAATCCTTGTTATGACATCATTATCCAACCTTTTAAACCTTCAAACCCTAACCAAACCCCCTTTAAACCCTAAATTGAAGCCCGCTTATTTGAGGCCCACCAAGGCCCACGAATTTGGCCACCTTGGCAAAGCTTCTTGAAGAAGTTTCCTCCCCCACATGGCAGACCATCCACTGCCCTTGGCTGCACTCAATAGTGCCTTGAGGTGATGGAGAAACCCACCTCATCAACCTTCATACCTCACAGCTTCTGCAGACAATCCTTTCCCCTCACTATTCTCCAATTTATGTCACATAGCCACCTCAAATCAAGGTTTATTTAAGCCCATATCTTCCCTCTCCAGAAGTATAGAGTTGTGCAAGACACATTTCTTTCCCTTTAATCACTTCTTCACCCTGTTCGTAGAGAGGAACCCAAAAGAGCTCTCTCGGGCAGATTTATGGGTCTTTTTACTTAGAGATTGTTGACCCTATTTAAGTATTTTCACACAATGACTCCTTCATAAAAGTTGTTTCTATTTGAGTATAGTTTCCATAGATATATTATTCGTATCATTCCATGGTTATTCGGTCAGTCAAAAGTATTTTTAACCATAGAAAGGTCATTCTAGGCGTGAAACTGGAGAGTATGTTATGTTTTGGAGTTTTTGACCAAGCTAATGGACATATCTTGGTCCGAAAATTTTATGGACTGTTTTTAGCATGTGTTTAAGAGTGTTAACTGAGGTTTTATTACATGAATAAAGTTTTTGATGATAGATTTTCTTAGATCTAGAAACTTGAAAACCGGAAGTGGCAAAACAGTTTTTATTTGGAGAAAGTTTGAATATTTCGAGGGGATTTCATATTATTATATGATGTTACTAAGTCTCTTATTTTCATGTGAGGATGTTATTTTTAAGATATTTAGTATTAGTTTCAAAGATATGATTTTTCTATGCAAGAGGATTTCGGTTAGGCTTAAGATTTATGTTTTTGGATTAGATCCATGTTTTAATGATTTTTAGCCATGTGATTTTAAGTTTTATGGTTGGATATTATTTAGGATATATTTTAAAACCATGTGATGCTTTATTTCGAATATCTCACATTCTTAAACCATTGATCAAGAGATTTATCAAAGCTAGTTGAGGAAAAAGTTTCTGTTTTTGGACTAAGTGTAAAACGAAAAACTCCAAGTGTTATTTTGTGATTTTTGTGACTTTAGTTTGATGAGTTAAAGTATGGTTGATCTTAGGTTGATGTTATGAATATATTAGAAGTAAGATTTAATTTTTTTGAATTCTTAGAGATGTTTTGATTTAGGGTCAAAGTTTGTGATTCAAGTATTTGGATCTTTTTACAAAATGTTTCGTGTTGATTTTTAGCTTTTTCTAAATGAATGTTTATGTATGGTTTTAAACTTAGGATAGGAAGATCTTTGTTGCAAAATTTTGGTTGAAGCATGACTTTTGAAGTTGGAAGGAATTGCAACAAAAATCAAGAGAAATTGCCTATGGATGTTTCGGCCATAGTGTGTTTTTCTTAAATGTGATTTGTTTTAAATTTTTCTTAGTTAATATTTGAGTTTAGGATAAAATTTACACGAGGAATGTAAATTTTGGAAATTTTTGGAGTTAGGATGTGAAATCCTTAAGTTAGGGGTAAAATGGTCATTTTTCCACATGTAGAGGGTAAAATGGTAATTTTACTCTAAGTTGTCTCTTTTACACATTTCTAATTGTTAGTAATTAAATTTCTAACTTTTAAAATACCCTCTTACAGTTCCTCGTATTTCATGCTTTATTCTTGTAGAACGCGATGATCGAGATAAGTTAGCTTCTAACTTACTATCAGTTTACGGTGTATGTATGATGGGTAAGGGAACTACAATTTATGTATGTATGTTATCATATATGTCATGCCATGCTACATCATTACATGCTTATCTGTTACGCATGATTTATTCTATCATGAATGCTTATCTATTACACAATCTATAATGTCACGTATTGCTATATGTTGCAAGTATGTCAACTTAAGTAGAGAAGCCAGTCACGTTCATGTTAAGTTATTCATGTCAATCATGACCCTAATTACTAGGATGGGGTAATATCCTAGTGGGACTCCTTTGTTCACGGTGGAGTGTCTAAATAGGTGTCAAATTCCTTGGGTTGACGAAGTACAATCAACAGGTTGCGAATGGGGCCTAATTAGCTGGTCATCGGAGCGTGTCAGGCACTAACACCGATGGAGCCATATTTTATTTTAAGTGTGTTCACAGTAAGTGTGGCACAAAAAATTCATGGGGCCACAACAATTGTCGAGCATGAAATATGGGGCCACAACAACTGTGGAGCATACACTACGTGAGACACAACAATTGTGACATGTAGAATACGTGGGGCCACAACAAATGTGGAGTACATATTAACGCACTCACAATTGGTGTAGATATTTGTATTGTGATACAGTAATCGACAGGGACACACGGCTCAAGGGGACCCGTGTAGTACCCATATGGTCACGTTATTAATTAAGTCTACTGAACAAAATTCCAAGTTTATGTCAAGAAGTTAAGAAAAAGAAATATGTTACGGTCAAGGATAATACGCGTTACCTGGTACTGTGGTCAAGGCTAGGCGCTGCCAAGTACTATGGTGAAGGAGTATAATCTATCATACTACAAAAGGATGATACGCGCTGCCAGGTACTGCGGTCAACGCTATGCGCTTCTGAGTACTACGGTGAAGGAGTATAATTTGTTGTAATGTTATATTCAAGTTCACGTTCATGTTATGTTATGTCCATGTTCACGTTAAGTTTCAAGTTCATGTTCATATCATGTTTATGTTATGTTATGTTCATATTCACGTTATGTTTCAAGTTCACGTTCATGTCATGTTATGTTCAAAGTTCACATCCATGTTATGTTATGTTCATATTCACAATATATCCCAAGTTCACGTTTATGCCATGTTATACTCAGGTTTATGTTAAGTTCAAGTTCATGTTTATGTTATGTATGTTCACGTTCATGCTATGTTTCAAGTCCATGTTATGTTTCAAGTTTACGTTTTTGTTATGTTGCGAGTCCATGTTATGGTTTAAGTTCAAGTTCATGTTATGTCAAATCAAGTTTGGTTCACGTTTCAGTTCTGGTTATGTCGGTTATTCCATGCTATATATTAAGTTATGTTATACTTAGTTACGACTTTAATTATGCATTCATGCTTTTACTGCCATGCATGCATCATTATCCTGTGTGAGAGTTTCCTATTAACTTAATGAGATTTGAAATCAAATCTCACCATTGTAATCCCAACTACCATTCCCCTTGAATGGAAGGCGATGTGTCAGAGTCAGAGCAGACACTGGTAGACTGGAGGAGGTTGACTAGACGTCGCAGACACGACACGAAACTTACAGCTTCCATAGGTAGTTTTTGGACAGTATTCTGGCATCGTTAATTGAGTTACACGAGTTAGTAAACGAACTTCCTTAATAGTGTATTTTTGGTAATGTAAATATGTAGTCTGGTCTCCCATGTTTTTAAGATTACAGCCTTCTGAGACTCGTACTGAAATTGTGGATGTTTATTTTGTTAAGTATGCTTGGATTACGTTTTAACTATTTGGGATATTATAAGTTTGGCGCATAGTATTGATCAAAAAAAATTATCTGCTACGAATATTGCATAATGCTAGATGTATGATAGGAATATTGCATCTTATATGTCATGAACGAGGGCAGGTAACCATGTGTTGTATGTCCCGACGCTTTAGATGTCCATTCGATCCCAAGCAGAATCTGGGGGCGTCACAATGTGTGTGGGATGATTAGTGGAGTAAATTGAAGGAGGTTGGGTTTAATATTTATGTAGTGAGCCTGTGGTGAATAGTTAAGCACATACCAGAAAGATGAGCTAATTTTTGGGAAAAAGTGAAATCCTTCATATGTTGGGATGGATTTGTGTATGCTAAATCTGTAGTTCGAGTTATGAATTTTCATTAGTAAAGTAGGTTTTGTGCTTGTTAGAGGTTTGTTAGTAAAATTAGTTTTGTGCTTGCTCGAGTTACTAACACTTTAGGGAATCTCTTCTGGTTTAGGTGGTGAGGTTATTAGAGGTTGAACCCAAGGTTTAGATAATACGTTGTAAGAGTTAGTTAAGTAGGGTTCATATGCTAAACTTTGCAGAAAAATAAATGGACTGAAGTTGATTTTTGAAAAATATGCATGTTTTGTTATGAAAAGAAACTGAAACAAACTCAATTATTTGTTATGCATTACTCATAAAATTTGCTTAAAAGATAAAGTATTTTTTTTCATGACTGGTGTAGATATGAGCAAAATTTTTAGTCTTAAGTTTTCAGTTGTAGAAAAAGAGAGAATATGAAATCTGAAAATTTATACATGATTAAGTGAAGATGCGCTGAATCCATTTTTGATTATGTGAAGATGATATGAATCTATTCAGTGTTCCGTTTGATATGATTTGGCATCTGAAAACCTTTGGCATGACATTCTGATTCTATTTTTGGTTCTGATTTCGATAGTTTTATTTCTGTTAATGTGTTGGTACCAAAATTTTTGCTTTGCTTTGATTTATGGCCCTGCCACAGGATACAATAATGGCCTCCAACCTTGCCCCGGGGCATAAGAGTAACCTTTGGCTCTACCACGGGACATAAGAGTGGCCTCTGGTCCTGCCACAAGACATAATAGTGGCCTTCGGCCCTGCCGCTGAATAAAATAGTGGCCTTTGGCCCTGCCATGAGATATAATAGTGGTCACTGTTTTGAGCGCATCACCTTGGTGACAAACAATGATAGGTTCTGCTTAGTTAACCACGGACATGCACAACCCTACCACAGGGGTTAAACATGGGCTCTATTCTCATATGATGCTTTGATATGATATAATATGATGATGATGCTCAGTTATGCTATGGCAAAGGGCTTATGAATATGAATATATTGAACTATTGCTCTGATATGTTGATAACATATTTTGGTCTTGCATTTTGAAACCAAAAATGTTTTGTTCTACATTTTGAACTCTGAAATGGTTCATGTTTACATACTCTAACGCTCCCAAATTTCTGTTTGGGATCAGACGAACATCCGAAGCGTTGGGGCATGCAACACAAGGTTACCTGCCCCCGTTCATGATACATAAGATGCAATGTTCCTAACATACATCTAGCATTATGCAATATTTGCAACAAATAATTTTTTTTGAGCAATACTATGCACCAAACTTATAATATCCCAGATAGTTAAATCGTAATCCAAGCATACTTAACAAAATAAATGTCCACGATTTCAGTACGAGTCTCAGAAGACTGTAATCTCAAAAACATGGTAGACTAGACCCCATATTTACATTACCAAATTACACTATTGAGGAAGTTCGTTGAGTAACTCGTGTAACTCGACTAACGAGGCCAGAATACTGTCCAAAAACTAACTATGGAAGCTGTAAGCTTCGCGTTGTGTCTGCGGCGTCTAGTCAACCTCCTTCAGTCTACTAGTGTCTGCTCCCTACTCTGATCCTGACAAATTGCCTACCATTCGGAGGGAATGGTAGTTGAGACTACCATAGTGAGATTTGATTACAAGTCTCAAAAGGTTAATAGAAAACTCTCACACAGGTTAATGATGCATGCATGACAGTAAAAGCATGAATGCATAATTAAAGTCGTAAGTAAGCATAACATAACTTGATATATAGTATGGCATAACTAACATAACCTGAACTGAAATGTGAATCGAACTTGACTTGACATGACATGAACTTGAACTTAAAACATAACATGGACTAGTAACATAACAAGAACATGAACTTGAAATATAACATGAACTTGAAACATAACATGGACTTGAAACATAGCATGAACGTGAACATACATAACATAAATATGAACTTGAACTTAACATAAACCTGAGCATAACATGACATAAACGTGAACTTGAGACATAATGTGAATGTGAACATAACATAACATGAATGTGAACTTGAACATAACATGTACGTAAACATAACATGACATGAACGTGAACTTGAAACATAACGTAAACATGATAGTATTGCTAAAAAAGATTAACCGTAGTGAATATTACATATTGTAACAGCCCGCAAGAAATTCAATGGTGGAATTTCTATAGACATTAGAAATCTCGTGAAAACCCCATAAGTTTTTACGAATCGGCTAATCGCATAAGTTCTAGTATGTCAACATAATTAGTTTTATCACTCACTATGGTGCCAGAAATGTGATTTTATTTGTTTGAGTTAGTTAGAAGTGTCAGATTACGTTATAGTTTACGCCACTAGACTCAGTTGAATATTTAGGATTTTTCAGTACTAAGTTTATTATGCACTTTTTCGGAGTGAATAGTAACCTCGATAAGCGTACTAAGTGCAGTGGTTTCAAAATCACAGTGTGAAATGTCCAAATTAGGTTAGAGAAGTTTTATTTGGACACTTGGCAAGATCTTAACCACACATAATGAATAGTATTAGATACTTGGCACAAAGAGAAACCATTAGATGGATTTGTGAAGGAAATCAATGTGTGAGATCATGCCACCTAAGCAAAACAGTTTTTTTTCATCTGATCAACCAAATTGAGTTAGATGAAGAGGGTTTCAACCCTAGTAAAACCCTAAATGGTTGGAATCCATTTGAAACCCCAAAAACTTGGTTGAAACCGAAACCCTAAACGGTTTCCCCAAACCCTAAAGTTGGCATTCAAACCCTTTTTGATCCAATTTCTAGTATTGTGTTTAATCACTTGATTAAATCACTTTCACATGCTTTTAATTTCTCAAATTCCTATTATGACATCTTTATCCAACATTTTAAACCTTAGAAATTTGATTGGGCCAAGAAAAATTGAATTTGGGCTTGATAGCATCTCAAACCCTAACCAAACCCCCTTTAAACCCCAAATTGAAGCCCACTTGGTTGAGGCCCACTAAAGCCCACGAATTTTGGCCACCTTGGCATAGCTTCTTGGAGAAATTTCCTCCCCCACTTGGCAGACCATTCATTGCATCAAGTTGCACTCATTAATATGGAGGAACCCACCCCATCAAGTCCCATGTCTCATAGCCTTTGTAAGTTGTCTTTTGCCCCCCACTATCCTCTACATTATGTCACATGTCTACACCTCCACTCAATGATCATTAAGGTCCAAATATTCCCCCTAAAGAAGTCTTGAGTCGTGCAAGACACACTTGTTTCACTTTAATCATTTCTTCACCCCGTTCTTAGAGAGAAACCCAAAAGAGCTCTCTCGGGCAGATTTCTGGGTCTTTTTGCGTGGAGTTTTTCGACCCTTTGTAAGTATTTTCACACAATGACTCCTTCATAAAAGTTGTTCCTCTTTGAGTCTAGTTTCCGTAGATGTATTTTTCGTATCATTCCATGGTCATTTGGTCGGTCAAAAGTATTTTTAACCATGGAAAGGTCATTCTGGGCGTGAATCTGGAGAGTGTGTTATGTTTTGGAGTTTTTGACCAAGCTAATGGATATATCTTGGTCCGAAAATTTTATGGAGTGTTCTTAGAATGTGTTTAAGAGTTTTCATTGAGGTTTTGTTGCATGAATAAAGATTTTGATGATAGATTTTATTAGATCTAGAAACATGAAAACTGGAAGTGACAAAACAGTTTTTATTTGGATAAAGTTTGAATATTTTGAGGTTTGATCTTACTCTAAAGGCTTTGATATTTTTATATGATGATCCTAAGTCTCTTATTTTCATGTTAGGATGTTATTTTGGAGATATTTAGTATTAGTTTCAAAGATATGATTTTTCTATGCAAGAGAATTTCGGTTAGGCCTAAGATTTGATGTTTTTAGGTTAGATCCATGTTTTATTGGGTTTTAGCCATGTGATTTTAATTTTGATGGTTGGATATTCTTTAGGACACGTTTTTAAACCATGTGATACTTTATTTCAAAGATCTCACCTTCTTAAGCCATTGATCAAGAGATTTATCAAAGCTAGTTAAGAAAAAGTTTCTGTTTTTGGACTAAGTGTAAAATCAAAAACTCCAAGTGTTATTTTTGTGATTTTGGTGACTTTAGTTTGATGATTTAAAGCATGGTTTATCTGAGGATGATGTTATGAATATGTTAGAAGTAAGATTAGATTTTTTGGAATTCTTGGAGATGTTTTGATTTAAGGACAAAGCTTGTGATTCAAGTGTTTTGATCTTTTTACAAAAAAGTTTGGTGTTGATTATTAGATTTTTCTGAATGGATGTTTCAAGTATGGTTTTAAACTTAGGATTGGAAGATGTTTGTTGTAAAATTTTGGTTTAAGCATGAGTTTTGAAGTTGGAAGGAATTGTAACAAAAATCAAGAGAAATGGCCTATGGATGTTTCGGCCATAGTGTGTTTTCCATAGTGATGTTTTGTTTTAAATTTTTCTGAGTTGATATTTGAGTTTAGAACAAAATTTACATGAGGAATGTAAATTTTGGATTTTTTTTGGAGTTAGGATATGAAATCCTTAAGTTATGGGTAAAATGGTCGTTTTCCCACATGTAGAGGGTAAAATGATAATTTTACTCTAAGATAACTTGTTTCCATGTTTCTAATTGTTAGTAATTAAATTTCTAACTTTTAGAATGACCTTTTACAGTTTCTCGTATATCGCACTTTATTCTCGTAGAACGTGACAATCGAGGTAAGTTAGCCTCTAACTTACTATCAGTTTATTGTGTATGTGTGATGGGTAAGAGAACTACAATTTATGTATGTATATTATCGTATATGCCATGTCATGCTATGTCTTTACATGTTTATCTGCTACGTATGATTTAATATCTCATGAATAATTATCTGTTACATAATCTTTTCTATCATACAATGATGTATGTTATAAGTATGTCATGTTAAGTATGCCATGAAATGTTATGATTAAATCATATTGTGTCATTTACAAGTATACGCCATGTTAGAAAAGTATATGATATTAATTAATATCTCATGCATTAAGAAAGATAAGACATGTTATGTTACGTATAATACGTGGGGCCACAACAACTGTGGAGTACGTATTATATTTTATGTTACGTGAATACGTGGGGCCACAACAACTGTGGAGTACGTATTATATTTTTATGTTACGTGTATACGTGGGGCCACAACAACTGTGGAGTACGTATTATTATTTAATGTTACGTCTATACGTGGGGCCACAACAACTGTGGAGTACGTATTATTATTTAATGTTACGTATATACGTGGGGCCACAACAACTGTGGAGTACGTATTATATTTTTTATGTTACGTGTATACGTGGGGCCACAACAACTGTGGAGTACGTATTATATTTTCTGTTACGTGTATTCATGGGGCCACAACAACTGTGGAGCATGAAGTATGGGGCCACAACAACTGTGGAGCATACACTACGTGAGACACAGCAATTGTGACACGTAGAATACGTGGGGCCACAACAACTGTGGAGTACGTATTAAGTCAAGTTTCAGATCAAGTGCATGATAAGTCAAGTTTCAGATCAAGTTCATGTTTTGTTATGTACACGTACATGTTATGTTCATGATCAAGTTATGTTCCAAGTTCATGTTCACATCATGTTAAGTTCACGTTTACAGTATGTCTCAAGTTCACGTTTATGTCATGATATGTTCAAGTTTATGTTATTTTCAAGTTCATATTTATGTTATGCATGTTTACGTTCATGCTACATTTCAAGTCCATGTTATGTTTTAAACTCAAGTTCATGTCATGTTAAGTCAAGTTCAGTTCACGTTTAAGTTCTGGTTATGTCATGTTATATGTCAAGTTATGCTATGCTTATGTACGACTTTACTTATGCATTTATGCTTTTACTGCCATGCATGCATCTTTAACCTGTGTGTGAGTTTTATGTTAACTTACTGAGATTTGTAATCAAATCTCACTGTGGTAGTCCCAACTACCATTCCCCCCGAATGGTAGATCTTGTTACAGGACCCAAAGAAGAATTGGAATCTGACCATCTGAATACGGTCATCTAGGCTACGGTGCGATGTTGATGATGGTATAGTATTTAACTTAGGTTAATGCTTGTACTTTTGGAGTTGTATCTCAAGTATTCTTTTGATCACAACCATTTTGGACTAGTGTAGTGATCACGGCTTTTTAGTATGTTTTTATGTATGAAATATGTTTCAAGTATTTGGGATATTTTTAGTTTGGTGCATAGTATTGCTAAAGAAAGAAAAAAATTATCCGCTGCGAATATTGCATAATGCTAGATGCATGTTAGGAACATTGCATCTTATATGTCATGAACGGGGGCAGGTAACCTTGTGTTGCATGTCTCGACGCTTCAAATGTCCGTTCAATCCCAAGCGGAATTTGGGGGCGTCACAGGTGGTATCAGAGCAATACGTCTCTGGGTTATAAATCCACATGTCCTTAGGAAATGCACCAAATACTAGGCTTGAGATTTTAGTATTCATTAGGCTTGAATTTCTTCGAGATCATGTGCAGAAAAGCGATATAGTATTAGAGTTCACAAACACATGATCAGTTAGCAGATATATTCACAAAACCTTTACCAGAAGATAGATTATATATGATTAGAAGAGAAATAGGTATGAAGCATGTTACGAATATCTCTTAAAGGATAAACCAGAGTTCATAAATATAGAGAGATTTTAAAAAAAAAAAAAATGCTTCTACATAAACTTGAGGTTCTTAGCCTCATGTTGGAGACGCTCATTCTCTTCATACAATATCATGTCATCCCTATTCATGGGAGCTGGCAAGCGGAATGAAGAATCCAATAGAGTTTTCAGCTGTTTATTCTGCTGCCGAAGGATTCCTTCCCTGGTGTGAGACTCTTGAACAATTCGTTGAAGTACAACAATTTGTTCTTTAAGCCTTTCAACCTCATGGTTTTTGGCTTGTACCCGCTGGGAAAAAGCAATAATAGAGGATGAGTAGCGAGTCCCAAGACTCACCAAGTCGTAGACAGCATCGGAGTCTGACTTATTAGCCATACTAGTATTTTCTTGCTGCAGCATGGCACCTATGGCAGCTGCAGAAAGGACAGGAGGTTGAGGTGCTGAATACCTCATGGTTGGATCTAGAGAAATGTTAGAAGAGTGAGCCATGGAGAAAAGAATTGAAAACTTAAGGCGAGAATGTTGAAGGAATGCAGAGGAGTTATAGAGATGAGAATAAGTTTTGATGCATATTGGATTGAGTTGAAGACTGATTTTATAGAGATAACATAAAGAAGAAGACAAACTTTTATCTCTTCAAATCTTATGTAGTCAAAAGAAATACAAGATCTGCTGGACACGTTTTGTCAAAAGTTTCTTTCTAAGCCAGCTAGATTAACAGTAGTTTGTCCCTATTTCTCTAGAAAACGATGAACCTCTGCTGTTAGCTGCCGATGTTGACCCTGTATCTGAATCCTTTCTCGTTCCAGCTCTTCTATTCGTGGTTGCAGATCATGAGCATACCAATCTGCAAATTTCTTCAACTCTTGGTTTTCTTGCTGTAGCCTTTTATTTTCTCTATCCTTATTAGCAAGCTTCTGTTGTAACTCAGATATTTGGATGTTAAGATGATCAATCTCACTTACCCTCGCCAGTAACCTCCGAGACATGATCGTAACAGAGGCAGCATATTGACTACTGAGCTTCCATGATTCTGTAATAATCTCAGAATCAGTTCTACTAGAAGAACAGTTCGCTGCTCCTATCGTAGTATTGACGACCTCAGGAGAGAAGATTGATGGTTGATGCGTCAAGGGTTCCTGATTCAAGTCTGGAACATTAGTGGAAGAGTTTTGCCCAGCCATTATTTTGTTATGGAAAAACAAAACACAGGTCAAGAAGCGATGTTTTTTCTTTCCGATGGATGAAGATGATCCTGTTTCTTTATAGAAACTCAAAGCCTTCAATCACGGTTGTCATCAACATCAGGCGTTTGTTCAAATCATTAGCCGTATTAAATTCATAGAGTAGGCCCCGAGACTTTGCAGCACTTGTCGGGTCACGGACGGTTCTTTTTTTTTTTCAAACTATCTACAGTGTTTTAAGCGTGCTTTATGTTTGTACTTGCGCCGATTTCGAGGACGAAATCTTTTTTTTAGGAGGGGAGGATGTAACAGCCCGCTAGAAATTCAATGGTGGAATTTCTATAGACATTAGAAATCTCGTGAAAACCCCATAAGTTTTTACGAATCGGCTAATCGCATAAGTTCTAGTATGTCAACATAATTAGTTTTATCACTCACTATGGTGCCAGAAATGTGATTTTATTTGTTTGAGTTAGTTAGAAGTGTCAGATTACGTTATAGTTTACGCCACTAGACTCAGTTGAATATTTAGGATTTTTCAGTACTAAGTTTATTATGCACTTTTTCGGAGTGAATAGTAACCTCGATAAGCGTACTAAGTGCAGTGGTTTCAAAATCACAGTGTGAAATGTCCAAATTAGGTTAGAGAAGTTTTATTTGGACACTTGGCAAGATCTTAACCACACATAATGAATAGTATTAGATACTTGGCACAAAGAGAAACCATTAGATGGATTTGTGAAGGAAATCAATGTGTGAGATCATGCCACCTAAGCAAAACAGTTTTTTTTCATCTGATCAACCAAATTGAGTTAGATGAAGAGGGTTTCAACCCTAGTAAAACCCTAAATGGTTGGAATCCATTTGAAACCCCAAAAACTTGGTTGAAACCGAAACCCTAAACGGTTTCCCCAAACCCTAAAGTTGGCATTCAAACCCTTTTTGATCCAATTTCTAGTATTGTGTTTAATCACTTGATTAAATCACTTTCACATGCTTTTAATTTCTCAAATTCCTATTATGACATCTTTATCCAACATTTTAAACCTTAGAAATTTGATTGGGCCAAGAAAAATTGAATTTGGGCTTGATAGCATCTCAAACCCTAACCAAACCCCCTTTAAACCCCAAATTGAAGCCCACTTGGTTGAGGCCCACTAAAGCCCACGAATTTTGGCCACCTTGGCATAGCTTCTTGGAGAAATTTCCTCCCCCACTTGGCAGACCATTCATTGCATCAAGTTGCACTCATTAATATGGAGGAACCCACCCCATCAAGTCCCATGTCTCATAGCCTTTGTAAGTTGTCTTTTGCCCCCCACTATCCTCTACATTATGTCACATGTCTACACCTCCACTCAATGATCATTAAGGTCCAAATATTCCCCCTAAAGAAGTCTTGAGTCGTGCAAGACACACTTGTTTCACTTTAATCATTTCTTCACCCCGTTCTTAGAGAGAAACCCAAAAGAGCTCTCTCGGGCAGATTTCTGGGTCTTTTTGCGTGGAGTTTTTCGACCCTTTGTAAGTATTTTCACACAATGACTCCTTCATAAAAGTTGTTCCTCTTTGAGTCTAGTTTCCGTAGATGTATTTTTCGTATCATTCCATGGTCATTTGGTCGGTCAAAAGTATTTTTAACCATGGAAAGGTCATTCTGGGCGTGAATCTGGAGAGTGTGTTATGTTTTGGAGTTTTTGACCAAGCTAATGGATATATCTTGGTCCGAAAATTTTATGGAGTGTTCTTAGAATGTGTTTAAGAGTTTTCATTGAGGTTTTGTTGCATGAATAAAGATTTTGATGATAGATTTTATTAGATCTAGAAACATGAAAACTGGAAGTGACAAAACAGTTTTTATTTGGATAAAGTTTGAATATTTTGAGGTTTGATCTTACTCTAAAGGCTTTGATATTTTTATATGATGATCCTAAGTCTCTTATTTTCATGTTAGGATGTTATTTTGGAGATATTTAGTATTAGTTTCAAAGATATGATTTTTCTATGCAAGAGAATTTCGGTTAGGCCTAAGATTTGATGTTTTTAGGTTAGATCCATGTTTTATTGGGTTTTAGCCATGTGATTTTAATTTTTATGGTTGGATATTCTTTAGGACACGTTTTTAAACCATGTGATACTTTATTTCAAAGATCACACCTTCTTAAGCCATTGATCAAGAGATTTATCAAAGCTAGTTAAGAAAAAGTTTCTGTTTTTGGACTAAGTGTAAAATCAAAAACTCCAAGTGTTATTTTTGTGATTTTGGTGACTTTAGTTTGATGATTTAAAGCATGGTTTATCTGAGGATGATGTTATGAATATGTTAGAAGTAAGATTAGATTTTTTGGAATTCTTGGAGATGTTTTGATTTAAGGACAAAGCTTGTGATTCAAGTGTTTTGATCTTTTTACAAAAAAGTTTGGTGTTGATTATTAGATTTTTCTGAATGGATGTTTCAAGTATGGTTTTAAACTTAGGATTGGAAGATGTTTGTTGTAAAATTTTGGTTTAAGCATGAGTTTTGAAGTTGGAAGGAATTGTAACAAAAATCAAGAGAAATGGCCTATGGATGTTTCGGCCATAGTGTGTTTTCCATAGTGATGTTTTGTTTTAAATTTTTCTGAGTTGATATTTGAGTTTAGAACAAAATTTACATGAGGAATGTAAATTTTGGATTTTTTTTGGAGTTAGGATATGAAATCCTTAAGTTATGGGTAAAATGGTCGTTTTCCCACATGTAGAGGGTAAAATGATAATTTTACTCTAAGATAACTTGTTTCCATGTTTCTAATTGTTAGTAATTAAATTTCTAACTTTTAGAATGACCTTTTACAGTTTCTCGTATATCGCATTTTATTCTCGTAGAACGTGACAATCGAGGTAAGTTAGCCTCTAACTTACTATCAGTTTATTGTGTATGTGTGATGGGTAAGAGAACTACAATTTATGTATGTATATTATCGTATATGCCATGTCATGCTATGTCTTTACATGTTTATCTGCTACGTATGATTTAATATCTCATGAATAATTATCTGTTACATAATCTTTTCTATCATACAATGATGTATGTTATAAGTATGTCATGTTAAGTATGCCATGAAATGTTATGATTAAATCATATTGTGTCATTTACAAGTATACGCCATGTTAGAAAAGTATATGATATTAATTAATATCTCATGCATTAAGAAAGATAAGACATGTTATGTTACGTATAATACGTGGGGCCACAACAACTGTGGAGTACGTATTATATTTTATGTTACGTGAATACGTGGGGCCACAACAACTGTGGAGTACGTATTATATTTTTATGTTACGTGTATACGTGGGGCCACAACAACTGTGGAGTACGTATTATTATTTAATGTTACGTCTATACGTGGGGCCACAACAACTGTGGAGTACGTATTATTATTTAATGTTACGTATATACGTGGGGCCACAACAACTGTGGAGTACGTATTATATTTTTTATGTTACGTGTATACGTGGGGCCACAACAACTGTGGAGTACGTATTATATTTTCTGTTACGTGTATTCATGGGGCCACAACAACTGTGGAGCATGAAGTATGGGGCCACAACAACTGTGGAGCATACACTACGTGAGACACAGCAATTGTGACACGTAGAATACGTGGGGCCACAACAACTGTGGAGTACGTATTAAGTCAAGTTTCAGATCAAGTGCATGATAAGTCAAGTTTCAGATCAAGTTCATGTTTTGTTATGTACACGTACATGTTATGTTCATGATCAAGTTATGTTCCAAGTTCATGTTCACATCATGTTAAGTTCACGTTTACAGTATGTCTCAAGTTCACGTTTATGTCATGATATGTTCAAGTTTATGTTATTTTCAAGTTCATATTTATGTTATGCATGTTTACGTTCATGCTACATTTCAAGTCCATGTTATGTTTTAAACTCAAGTTCATGTCATGTTAAGTCAAGTTCAGTTCACGTTTAAGTTCTGGTTATGTCATGTTATATGTCAAGTTATGCTATGCTTATGTACGACTTTACTTATGCATTTATGCTTTTACTGCCATGCATGCATCTTTAACCTGTGTGTGAGTTTTATGTTAACTTACTGAGATTTGTAATCAAATCTCACTGTGGTAGTCCCAACTACCATTCCCCCCGAATGGTAGATCTTGTTACAGGACCCAAAGAAGAATTGGAATCTGACCATCTGAATACGGTCATCTAGGCTACGGTGCGATGTTGATGATGGTATAGTATTTAACTTAGGTTAATGCTTGTACTTTTGGAGTTGTATCTCAAGTATTCTTTTGATCACAACCATTTTGGACTAGTGTAGTGATCACGGCTTTTTAGTATGTTTTTATGTATGAAATATGTTTCAAGTATTTGGGATATTTTTAGTTTGGTGCATAGTATTGCTAAAGAAAGAAAAAAATTATCCGCTGCGAATATTGCATAATGCTAGATGCATGTTAGGAACATTGCATCTTATATGTCATGAACGGGGGCAGGTAACCTTGTGTTGCATGTCTCGACGCTTCAAATGTCCGTTCAATCCCAAGCGGAATTTGGGGGCGTCACACATATTGCTAGATGCATGCTAGGTACATTACATATTTAATTGTCATAAATGGGGGCAAGTAACCTTGTGTTGCATGTCCTAACACTTCAAACTTACTTCGATCCTAAGTGAAATCTTGGGGTGTCACAATTTTTTCCAACACCGTTACTCCTTTTAGTGTGAAGCTAGCATCATCAGACAATAGGGATTAAAATGGTTGGATGGGGTTAGTTAGGATTCTAGTTGTGGTGGTTGACTTGGTGTCGATTGGATCAACAGAGCGTGAGAATGGTGGGAGTGTTTGATATGTGAAGTGCCTAAAATGGGTGGCGATGGTGTTTGTTTGAAACAGGTGATTTTGAGGGTTGTTGGATATTCATATGTATTGGATTATGGTGATGTTTCAACTCTTAGAGATGTTAATTTCTTAGAGTTGGATTTGAGTGTCGATTGTTAGCTTAGAAATTGATAAATCTATGTTTATTGTGAAGTTATGGTGTTAGTTTGTAGTAGTTCTATTGGTGTTCGTGTTGGATTTGTGAATTTGGGCAAGTTGTGTTAGCTTTGCCGTGATGGTGGGCCCTTGGTGATGGACATGTGGAAATTGTAGTTGTTTGGTGTTACTGCTTGGGTTGAATTGTTGGTTGTTGGGTTGATATGTGATGGTTTGGCTTTTTATGTTACTGTTTGGGCTGGTTGGCTGTTCGATATGTCAGGTTTGTGGGTTATTGGTAGTTGTAGATGTGATTGAAGTTATAATTCTTGTGGTTCGAGTTGATTAAATGTGTGGTTGTGACGAGGGGTTGTTTTGGGCTATGTGGTTTGATTAATAAGTTGGTTTGTGAGTGTTTGGTTGTGGGACATGTCGAGAGTGAGTCTGTTGGCTTGAAAGTGTAGTTGTTTCGCTTGATGTGTGTAACAGCCAGTTAGAAATTCAATAGTGAAATTTCTATAGACTTTAGGAATCTCGTAAAAACTTTCACGAATCGACTAATTGTAAAGGTTTTAATCTGTCAACATAGTCAGTGTTATCACTTATTGTGGTGTCAGAAATGCGATTTTAATTGTTTGAGGTAGTTAGAAGTGTCAGAATATGTTATAGTCTGCGCCACTAGATGCAGTTGAATATTTAAGATTTTATGGTGCAATAACCAATTTTCATAATTTTGGACGAAACGCCTATTTGAAACTATGAAATTATTTTTAGGGGCACTTCGGGATTGAGTTTTGGTAAACGATTTTCACTGTAAGTTAATAGGAATATTTAGAATTTTTCAGTCATAAGTTTATTATGCATTTTTTTGGAGTGAATAGTAACCTCGATAAGCGTACTAAGTGCAGTGTTTTCAAATCACAGTGTGGAATGTCCAAATTAGGTTAGAAAAGTTTTATTTAGACACTTGGCAAGATCTTAGCCACAAATAGTGAATAGTATTAGACACTTGGCACAAAGAGGAACCATTAGATGGATTTGTGGAGGAAATCAAGGTGTGAGATCATGCCACCTAAGCAAAACCTTTTTCATCTGATCAACCAAATTGAGCCAGATCAAAGAGGGTTTCAACCCTAGTGAAACCCTAAATGGTTGGAATCCAATTGAAACCCCAAAACTTAGGTTGAAACTGAAACCCTAAGACGTTTCCCAAACCCTAAAGTTGGCCTTCAAACCCTTTTTGATCCAATTTCTAGCATATGGTTTAATCACTTGATTAAATCACTTCCACATACTATCCAATTGCATTCAAATCCTTGTTATGAATCAATATCCAACTTTTAAACCTTGATTAGGGCCAAGAAAATGTTGGCTTAGCTCTAAACCAAGACCCCCTTTAAACCCCTAAATTGAAGCCCCTTGTTAGCCATGAGGCCCACCAAGGCCCACGAATTTGGCCACCTTGGCAAAGCTTCTTGAAGAGTTTCCTCCCCCACATGGAAGACCATCCATCTGCCCTTAGCTGCACCCAATAGTGCCTTGAAGGTGATGGAGAAACCCACCTCATCAACCTCTATACTCACAGTTCTGTAGGAATCACTTTCCCCTCACTATTCTCCACATTTATGTCGACATAGCCACCTCCAAATCAAGGTCATTCAAGCCATATCTTCCCCCTCCAGAATTATAGAGTCATGCAAGCACACTTCTTTCCTTTAATCACTTCTTCACCCCGTTCGTAGAGAGGAACCCAAAAGAGCTCTCTCGGATGATTTTGGGTCTTTTTACGTGAGATTCGATTGTATATTTTCCGAACTCCTATAGATTTTAACCTTAAGTATTTTCACACAACGACTCTTCATAAAATGTTGTTTCTGTTTGGTATAGTTTCTAGACTATATTATTCGTATCATTCCATGGTATTTGGTCAGTCAAAAGTATTTTTAACCATGAGAAAGGTCATTTTAGGCGTGATACTGGAGAGTATGTTATGTTTTGGACTTTTTGACCAAGCTACATGGACATATCTTGGTCCAAAAGTTTATGAGTGTTTTTAGATGTGTTTAAGATTGTTATACTGGGGTTTTGTTGCATGATTAAGCTTTTGATGATAGATTTCCTTAGATCTAAAACTTGAAAACCGGAAGTGGAAAACAGTTTTTTTTGAGAAAGTTTGAAAATTTCGAGGTTGATCTTCTCACTTATTTTATATGATGATCCTAAAGTCTCTTATTTTCATGTTAGGATAGTTATTTTGAAGATATTTAGTATTAGTTTCAAATGATTTGATTTTTCTATGCAAGAGGATTTCAGTTAGGCCTAAGATTTGATGTTTTTGGATTAGATCCATGTTTTATTGTTTTTACGCCATGTGATTTTAAGTTTGATGGTTGGATTTCTTTAAGACACATTTTTAAACCATGTGATGCTTTATTTCGAAGATCTCACTTCTTAAGCCATTGATCAAGAAGATTTATCAAAGCTAGTTGAGGAAAAAGTTTCTGTTTTTGGACTAAGTGTAAAACCAAAAACTCCAAGTGTTATTTTGTGATTTTGGTGACTTTAGTTTGATGATTTAAAGCATGTGTTGATCTTAGGATGATGTTATGAATATGTTAGAAGTAAGATTTGATTTTTGGAATTCTTGGAGATGTTTTGATTTAGGGTCAAAGCTTGTGATTCAAGTGTTTGGATCTTTTTACAAAAATGTTTGCGTGTTGATTTTTAGCTTTTTCTAAATGATGTTTTAGTATGGTTTTAAACTTAGGATAGGAAGATCTTGTTGCAAAATTTTGGTTAAGCATGACTTTTGAAGTTGGAAGGAATTGCAACAAAAATCAAGAGAAATGCCTATGGATGTTTCGCCATAGTGTGTTTTCTCTGTATGTGATTTGTTTTAAATTTTTCTGAGTTATATTTGAGTTTAGGATAAAATTTACAGAGGACTGTAAATTTTGGAAATTTTTGGAGTTAGGATGTGAAATTCCTTAAGTTAGGAGTAAATGGTCATTTTTCCTACATGTAGAGGGTAAAATGGTAATTTTACTCTAAGCTCTCTTTTACACATTTCTATTGTTAGTAATTAAATTTCTAACTTTTAAATATCTTCTTACAGTTCTCGTTTTCATCTTTATTCTTCATAGAATTGCAGAACGAGGTAAATTAGCTTCTAACTTACTATTAGTTTACTGGTGTATGTATTGATGGGTAAGGGAACTACAATTTATATATAGTATGTTATCATATATGTCATGCCATGCACATCATTACATGTTTATCTTTACGCATGATTCTATTCTTCATGAATGCTTATCTTTACACAATCTATTCATGTCACGTATTGCTATATGTTGCAAGTATGTCAACTTAAGTAGAGAAGCCAGTCACGTTCATGTTAAGTTATTCATGTCAATCATGACCCTAATTACTAGGATGGGGTAATATCCTAGTGGGACTCCTTTGTTCACGGTGGAGTGTCTAAATAGGTGTCAAATTCCTTGGGTTGACGAAGTACAATCAACAGGTTGCGAATGGGGCCTAATTAGCTGGTCATCGGAGCGTGTCAGGCACTAACACCGATGGAGCCATATTTTATTTTAAGTGTGTTCACAGTAAGTGTGGCACAAAAAATTCATGGGGCCACAACAATTGTCGAGCATGAAATATGGGGCCACAACAACTGTGGAGCATACACTACGTGAGACACAACAATTGTGACATGTAGAATACGTGGGGCCACAACAAATGTGGAGTACATATTAACGCACTCACAATTGGTGTAGATATTTGTATTGTGATACAGTAATCGACAGGGACACACGGCTCAAGGGGACCCGTGTAGTACCCATATGGTCACGTTATTAATTAAGTCTACTGAACAAAATTCCAAGTTTATGTCAAGAAGTTAAGAAAAAGAAATATGTTACGGTCAAGGATAATACGCGTTACCTGGTACTGTGGTCAAGGCTAGGCGCTGCCAAGTACTATGGTGAAGGAGTATAATCTATCATACTACAAAAGGATGATACGCGCTGCCAGGTACTGCGGTCAACGCTATGCGCTTCTGAGTACTACGGTGAAGGAGTATAATTTGTTGTAATGTTATATTCAAGTTCACGTTCATGTTATGTTATGTCCATGTTCACGTTAAGTTTCAAGTTCATGTTCATATCATGTTTATGTTATGTTATGTTCATATTCACGTTATGTTTCAAGTTCACGTTCATGTCATGTTATGTTCAAAGTTCACATCCATGTTATGTTATGTTCATATTCACAATATATCCCAAGTTCACGTTTATGCCATGTTATACTCAGGTTTATGTTAAGTTCAAGTTCATGTTTATGTTATGTATGTTCACGTTCATGCTATGTTTCAAGTCCATGTTATGTTTCAAGTTTACGTTTTTGTTATGTTGCGAGTCCATGTTATGGTTTAAGTTCAAGTTCATGTTATGTCAAATCAAGTTTGGTTCACGTTTCAGTTCTGGTTATGTCGGTTATTCCATGCTATATATTAAGTTATGTTATACTTAGTTACGACTTTAATTATGCATTCATGCTTTTACTGCCATGCATGCATCATTATCCTGTGTGAGAGTTTCCTATTAACTTAATGAGATTTGAAATCAAATCTCACCATTGTAATCCCAACTACCATTCCCCTTGAATGGAAGGCGATGTGTCAGAGTCAGAGCAGACACTGGTAGACTGGAGGAGGTTGACTAGACGTCGCAGACACGACACGAAACTTACAGCTTCCATAGGTAGTTTTTGGACAGTATTCTGGCATCGTTAATTGAGTTACACGAGTTAGTAAACGAACTTCCTTAATAGTGTATTTTTGGTAATGTAAATATGTAGTCTGGTCTCCCATGTTTTTAAGATTACAGCCTTCTGAGACTCGTACTGAAATTGTGGATGTTTATTTTGTTAAGTATGCTTGGATTACGTTTTAACTATTTGGGATATTATAAGTTTGGCGCATAGTATTGATCAAAAAAAATTATCTGCTACGAATATTGCATAATGCTAGATGTATGATAGGAATATTGCATCTTATATGTCATGAACGAGGGCAGGTAACCATGTGTTGTATGTCCCGACGCTTTAGATGTCCATTCGATCCCAAGCAGAATCTGGGGGCGTCACAATGTGTGTGGGATGATTAGTGGAGTAAATTGAAGGAGGTTGGGTTTAATATTTATGTAGTGAGCCTGTGGTGAATAGTTAAGCACATACCAGAAAGATGAGCTAATTTTTGGGAAAAAGTGAAATCCTTCATATGTTGGGATGGATTTGTGTATGCTAAATCTGTAGTTCGAGTTATGAATTTTCATTAGTAAAGTAGGTTTTGTGCTTGTTAGAGGTTTGTTAGTAAAATTAGTTTTGTGCTTGCTCGAGTTACTACACTTTAGGGAATCTCTTCTGGTTTAGGTGGTGAGGTTATTAGAGGTCGAACCCAAGGTTTAGATAATACATTGTAAGAGTCAGTTAAGTAGGGTTCATATGCTAAACTTTGCAGAAAAATAAATGGACTGAAGTTGATTTTTGGAAAATATGCATGTTTTGTTATGTAAAGAAAATAAAACAAACTTAGTTATTTGTTATGCATTACTCATAAAATTTGCGTAAAATATAAAGAATTTTTTTTCATGACTGGTGTAGATATGAGCAAAAGTTCTAGTATTCAGTTTTCAGTTGTAGAAAAAGAGCGAATATGAAATCTGAAAATTTATACATGATTAAGTGAAGATGCTCTGAATCCATTTTTGATTATGTGAAGATGATATGAATTTATTCAGTGCTCCGTTTGATATGATTTGGCATCTGAAAACCTTTGGCATGACATTCTGATTCTATTTTTTGTTCTAATTTTGATAGTTTTATTTCTGTTAATGTGTTGGTACCAACATTTTTGCTTTGCTTTGATTTATGGCCCTGCCATGGGATACAATAATGTCCTCCAGCCTTGCCCCGGGGCATAAGAGTATCCTTTGGCTCTACCACGGGACATAAGAGTGGCCTCTGGTCCTGCCACGGAATAAAATAATGGCCTTTGGCCCTGCTACGAGATATAATAGTGGTCACTGTTTTGAGCTCATCACCTTGGTGACAAACAATGATAGGTTCTGCTTAGTTAACCCGGACATGCACAACCCTACCACGGGGGTTAAACATGGGCTCTATTCTCATATGATGCTTTGATATGATATAATATGATGATGATGCTCAGTTATGCTATGGCAAAGGGCTTATGAATATGAATATATTGAACTGTTGCTCTGATATTTTGATAACATATTTTGGTCTTGCATTTTGAAACCAAAAATGTTTTGTTCTACATTTTGAACTCTGAAATGGTTCATGTTTACATACTCTAACGCTCCCAAATTTCTATTTGGGATCAGACGAACATCCAAAGCGTTGGGGCATGCAACACAAGGTTACCTGCCCCCGTTCATGATACATAAGATGCAATGTTCCTAACATACATCTAGCATTATGCAATATTTGCAACAAATAATTTTTTTTGAGCAATACTATGCACCAAACTTATAATATCCCAAATAGTTAAATCGTAATCCAAGCATACTTAACAAAATAAATCCACGATTTCAGTACGAGTCTTAGAAGACTGTAACCTCAAAAACATGGGAGACCAGACTCCATATTTACATTACCAAAATACACTATTGAGGAAGTTCGTTGAGTAACTCGTGTAACTCGACTAACGAGGCCAGAATACTGTCCAAAAACTAACTATGGAAGCTGTAAGCTTCGCGTTGTGTCTGCGGCGTCTAGTCAACCTCCTTCAGTCTACTAGTGTCTGCTCCCTACTCTGATCCTGACAAATTGCCTACCATTCGGAGGGAATGGTAGTTGAGACTACCATAGTGAGATTTGATTACAAGTCTCAAAAGGTTAATAGAAAACTCTCACACAGGTTAATGATGCATGCATGACAGTAAAAGCATGAATGCATAATTAAAGTCGTAAGTAAGCATAACATAACTTGATATATAGTATGGCATAACTAACATAACCTGAACTGAAATGTGAATCGAACTTGACTTGACATGACATGAACTTGAACTTAAAACATAACATGGACTAGTAACATAACAAGAACATGAACTTGAAATATAACATGAACTTGAAACATAACATGGACTTGAAACATAGCATGAACGTGAACATACATAACATAAATATGAACTTGAACTTAACATAAACCTGAGCATAACATGACATAAACGTGAACTTGAGACATAATGTGAATGTGAACATAACATAACATGAATGTGAACTTGAACATAACATGTACGTAAACATAACATGACATGAACGTGAACTTGAAACATAACGTAAACATGAATATAACATAACATGAACATGAGCTTGAACATGACATAAACATGAACATAACATGATATAAACATAAACTTGAAACTTAACGTAAACATGAACATAACATGTATGTAAACATAACATAGCGACAAATTATACTCCTTCACCATAGTACTCAGCAGCACATAGCCTTGACTGCATTACCAAGCAATGCCTAACATCCTTCTATAGTACGGCAGACTATACTCCTTCACCATGGTACTTGGCAGCTCATAGCCTTGACCACAGTACCAGGCAGTGCATATTATCCTTGACCGTAACATAACTTAACGTAACGGTAGATTATACTCCTTCACCATAGTACTCAGTAGCACATAGCCTTGACTGTAGTATCAGGCAACGCGTAACATCCTTCTGTAGTACGGCAGATTATACTCCTTCACCATAGTACATGACAGTGCATAGCCTTGATCACAGTACCAATCATCGCGTATTATCCTTGACCGTAACATAACTTAACATAACGGTAGATTATACTTCTTCACCTTAGTACTCGGCAGCGCATAACATTGACCGTAGTACCAGGCAGCGCGTATTATCCTTGACCATAATATAACTTAACTGATTTAACCATCTGTAGTACGGTAGATTATACTTCTTCACCTTAGTACTCGGCAACGCATAGTCTTGACCGCAATACCAGGCAGTGCATATCATCCTTAACCGTAGTACAAATTAACTGATAACTGAAACTTAACTGTCCCCAAAATACACAACTGTATTCGAGATAAAACGTGACTGAAATATGAAAGAACAGAAGTCTTGACATTACATAACATGACTTGAACATAACTTGAGAGACATGGCTTAGTTAACATAGAAATATTTTGTAGTATGACATAACATGTAACAGACAATATTTCATAACATGGCATAACATGCAACGGTGAATATTACGTGACATAGCATACATGTAATAGATGACATAACATAATATGACATACTTGCAACATATAGCAATACGTGACAGAATAGATTGTGTAACAGATAAACATTCATGACAGAATGAATCATGCGTAATAGATAAACATGTAATGATGTGGCATGGCATGACATATATGATAACATATATATATAAATTGTAGTTCCCTTACCCATATATACATACACAGTAAACTAATAGTAAGTTAGAAGCAAATTTACCTCGTTTGTCACATTCTATGAAAATAAAGTGTGAAACATCAGAAACTGTAAGAAGATATTCTAAAAGTTAGAAATTTAATTACTAACAACTAGAAATGTATAAAAGAGAGCTTAGAGTAAAATTACCATTTTACTCTCTACATGTAGGAAAATGACCATCTTACTCCTAACTTAAAAATTTCACATCCTAACTCCAAAAATTTTCAAAATTTACAGTTCTCATGTAAATTTTGTCCTAAACTCAAATATCAACTCAGAAAAATTTAAAACAAATCACAACTATAGAAAACACACTATGGCTGAAACATCCATAGGCCATTTCTTTTGATTTTTGTTGCACTTCCTTCCAACTTCAAAACTCATGCTTAAACCAAAATTTTGCAACAAGGATCTTCCTATCCTAAATTTAAATCATACTTAAGACATTCATTTAGAAAAAGCTAATAATCAACACCAAACGTTTTAGTAAAAAGATCCAAACACTTGAATCACATGCTTGGACCATAAATCAAAACATTTCCAAGAATTCCAAAAACTCAAATCTTACTTCTAACATATTTGTAACATCATCCTAAGATCAAATATACTTTAAATAATCAAATCAAAGTCACCAAAATCACAAAATAACACTTGGAGTTTTTGGTTTTACAGTTAGTCCAAAAACAGAAACTTTTTCCTCAACTAGCTTTGATAAATTTCTTAATCAATAACTTAAGAATGTCAGATCTTCGAAATAAAGCATCACATGGTTTAAAAATGTTTCCTAAAGAATATCCAACCATCAAACTTAAAATCACATGGGTAAAAAGCAATAAAACATGGATCTAATCCAAAAACATCAAATCTTAGGCCTAACTGAAATCCTCTTGCATAGAAAAATCAAATATTTGAAACTAATACTAAATCTTCAAAATAATATCCTAACATGAAAATAAGAGATTTAGGATTATCATATAAAAATATCAAAGCCTTTAGAGTAAGATCAAACCAATAATTTTTCAAACTTTCTCCAAATAAAAACTGTTTTTCCACTTCCAGTTTTCAAGTTTCTAGATCTAAGGAAATCTATTATCAAAAGCTTTATTCATGCAACAAAACCAAAATGAACAATCTTGACCACATTCTAAAAACACTACATAAACGTTTTAGACCAAGATATGTCCATTGGCTTGGTCAAAAAGTCCAAAACATAACATACTCTCCAGTATCACGCCCAAAATGACCTTTCCATTGTTAAAAATACTTTTGACTGATCAAATGACCATGGAATGATACGAATAATATGTCTACGAAAACTATACACAAACAGAAACACATTTTATGAAAGTGTAATCGTGTGAAAATACTTAAAATGGTCTAAAATATCCATGCAAAAAACCTCGAAATCTGCCCGTGAGAGCTCTTTTGGGTTTCTCTCTAAGAACGGGGTGAAGAAGTGATTAAAGGGAAAGAAGTGTGTCTTGCACGACTCTATACTTCTGAAGGGGGAAGATATGGACTTGGATGACCCTTGATTGGAGGTGGCTATGTGACATAAAGTGGAGAATAGTGAGGGGAAAAGACTGCCTGCAGAAGCTGTGAGATATGAAGGTTGATGAGGTGGGTTTCTCCATCACTTCAAGGCACTATTGAGTGCAGCCAAGGGCAGTGGATGGTCTTCCATGTGGGGGAGGAAACTATTTCAAGAAGCTTTGCCAAGGTGGCCAAATTCCTGGGCCTTGGTGGGCCTCAACCAAGTGGGCTTCAATTTGGGGTTTAAAGGGGGTTCGGTTAGGGTTTGAGATACTATCAAGCCCAAATCTAATTTTTCTTGGCCCAATCAAATTTTCAAGGTATCAAATATTGGATAATGATATCATAACAAGGATTTGATGAATTAATAGCATGTGAAAGTGATTTAATCAAGTGATTAAACATAAGAGAATACCTGGGGAGCGGTCGGGCTGATAAATCCAGAAAAACAGCCCTCCATTCACAAGGCGACATGTAAGAGATCTATTGTGTTTATTCTACATATGCATACACCTGATTTCTTTTTCCTCTGTCACTTCTTGCTCTCCATCCTCCACGAACGAAGATCCCGACAAACTCATCCCGTACAATGCTCGACGCAGACGGCAGTAGAGCTCAACCTAGACGGTAATGGAGACCCAGACCGTGACGACGCTCGACCCAGATGGTGTATTTCTCATCATTCTCTCTCGGTAATCTCTCTCTCCGTCTTTCAAATTTCTTTGTGGCCGATCTATTTCATTATTTTTTGTTTTTATCTTCTTTCCTATAGGATGTCTCTTCTTAATCTCGTTTCAAGGAGTTCGAGTTATAAATTTTACTTTTTGATGGGAAGCCCTAATTAGCATGTCGATTATTGGTACCTAATGGCACCTGAAAGTTTTTTCCTGAGTACGAAGTGGACAGTGAAAGGGTCAAAGAAATCTTCGGCAATAGAGAGAGGGCATCCACCAGACCAAATCCCCTCTACGCCTCTTCGCCAAAATGAGTGTGAAAGGAGCCCTACCTGAATGTTTTTTGAACCATATAATTTCTTAAAGAACTTGAGATGATAAAATGCTAATGAGGGTAACGTTTGAACCATATAATTTGAAAATAATTTTGGGGAGTAATGGAAATTCACAAGATAAAGATCCTTAAAAGGATCTTGATCTTGATCTAAGAACATCGTTTCTTAGAATAATGTGATGAAACTTATTTTTGTTAATGGAGGAAAAAAAAGTAAAAAGAATAAAAGAAATTTGAAGTGTTTGTAGTGGCATTGTGACAAACTGTGTTCTTTTGGCTTCTTGGCAGAGATATGGTGAAGATGGGATATGTTCTACTTTTTATTCTAAGCAATCCTGTGATTATTAGAACTGGAACTGAGCTCGTGGAACTGAGTTTCGTCTTGGGCGGCGGTCTTGGTGGCGGTGCAGAGAGACGCACTAGTGTCGGCGTTTGGAGATGGAGAATAAAATCAAGAGAAATTAGAATTGGAAAACACGATTTATGTGATGGAGAAGATGTGATTGTGTGTGAGGAGGTCTAACTGCTTTAATGTGTTTTTGCCTACATGTCACCTTGTAAATGGAGGGCTGTTTTTCTGGATTTATTAGCCGGACTGCTCTGCAACGTTTCTCTAAACATAATACTAGAAATCGGATAAAAAGGGGTTTGGAGGCCAACTTTAGGCTTTAGAGAAATCGCTTAGGGTTTCAGTTTTCAACTAAGTTTTTGGAGTGTCAATTAGATTCCAACCATTTAGGGTCTCGCTAGAGTTGAAACCCTCTTTGGTCTGGCACAATTTAGTTGATCAGATAAAAAAAGTTTTGCTTAGGTGGCATGATCTCACACCTTGATTTCCTTCACAAATCCATCTAATGGTTCCTCTTTGTGCTAAGTGTCTAATACTATTCACTATGTGTGGCTAATATCTTGCCAAGTGTCTAAATAAAACTTCTCTAACCTAATTTGGACATTCCACACTGTGATTTTGAAAACACAGCACTTAGTACGCTTATCGAGGTTACTATTCACTCCCAAAAAATGCATAATAAACTTAGTATTGAAAAATCTTAAATATTTACATTAACCTATAGTGAAAATCATTTACCAAAACTTAACCTTGAAGTGCCCTTAAAAATAAATTCACAATTTCGAATAAGTGTTTCGTCCGAAATTATGAAAATATGTTATTGCGCCTTAAAATCCTAAATATTCAACTGAGTCTAGTGGCGCAGACCATAACATATTCTAACACTTCTAACTACCTCAAACAATTAAAATAGCATTTCTGGCACCGTAGTGAGTAATAACACTGACTATGTTGACAGACTAAAACCTTTGCGATTAGTCGATTCGTAAAAATTTACGGAGTTTTCACGAAGTTCCTTAAGTGGATTGAAATTCTACCATTGAATTTCTAGCAGGTTGTTACACATACTAGTATATGTTTTCTGCCTACTGAGTTGTTAATAACTCGCTCCTTATCTCTACAATATGTTCAGATGTTTCAGCTGAGAATAAAAAGTAGGAAGCGTGGGTAAGGCTGTGTGAGCATAGTGGATAAAGTACAAAGAAGGTATTTTTATTATTGTTGAGTTTATTAGGTAAATTTGTTTTGTTTTATTGACTTGGTATTTTGGAAGGCTGACGAGTATAATGAGACTTTGTTGTGTCTTAGATTAATTATGTGTCATAGAAAAATTGGAGTTTACATCTGTACTATGAGTTATGATTTTAGGTGATAAGAAATAGCTGTTGCGTCTAAACCTTAACTCAAATTAATGAACCAAAATTTAGTGCAGTTTTACCTGCAAGTATACAAGTGTTGTAGTACCTTACAGGATCGAATCCACAGGGATTGACTAATGTGAAAATTTCTTTCAAACAAATTAAAATAAAATATTAAAAGAGATGTGCGATTGAAAATAAAATGAGGTTATTAAAATTATGATTTTTGACTTAACAAAATAAAACTAAAATGATAAAATGTATTGATATGGGAAAAGACTAAGGTTTCGAGGATCCATTTAATAATTTAAAATATTGTTTCCGATCAAATTACTTCAATTAAACTAGAATAATAATTCCGTTTAATTGGAAGATTTAGCATTTAAGATCAAGAAAAATAGTTACGAATGATCGAGCATGAACGATTGATGATTAAA
>QGSO01000425.1:211340-481659 GCA_011037825.1 Carya cathayensis | reverse complement strand
TCGCTTGCATATTTTTCCTGGAAAGTTGAAATCCCGATGGAGTGGACCATACATTGTAAAGACTGTTCATCATCATGGCGCGGTAGACATTGTCAATCCGAAGAATGGTAATAGCTTCACTGTCAACGGACAACGTCTAAAGTCATTTCTGAAGGATTTTGATCCACATGAAGAAATCTTGCTTGTGCAAGATCCCAGGGAAGTGTTTTGATTCGTTTCTCCTTCTTTACAGTTTTCTTTACTTGCATTTTCTTTTATTTGTTCTTTTGCATTTGATTTTATTTTTCTTGTTGATTGTTTGTTTTGTTTGATTAGTTCTATGCACTCTGTTTCTTTCGTTCGATTCAGTGAGGAGTATGTCTCTCACTAGTTAGGAGCGGAACCATGGCATTGTGTAATAAATAAATAAAAAAAAATGAAAAAAAAATATAAAAATAAAAATAGATAGATTTTATTTAAAAATGCTTTTACATAAACTTGAGGTTCTTAGCCTCAGATTGGAGACGCTCATTCTCTTCATACAAAATTATGTCAGCCCTATTCATGGGAGCTGGCAAGCGGAATGAAGAACCCAATAGAGATTTCAACTGTTTATTCTGCTGCCGAAGGATTCCTTCCCTTGTGTGAGACTCTTGAACAATTCGTTGAATTACAGCAATTTGCTCTTTAAGCCTTTCAACCTCATGGTTTTTGGCTTGTACCCGCTGGGAAAAAGCAACAATAGAGGATGAGTAGCGAGTTCCGAGACTCACAAAGTCATAGATAGTATCGGAGTCTGACTTATTAGCCATGCTATTATTTTCTTGCTGCAACATGGCACCAATGGCAGCTGCAGAAAGGACAGGTGGTTGAGATGTAGAAGAATGAGCCATTGAGAAAGGGATTGAGAACTTAAGGCGAGAATGTTGAAGGAATGCAGATGAGTTATAGAGATAAGAAGAAAACTTGATGCTGATTGGATGAACTTTGAGACTGATTTTATAGAGATAGCATAAAGAACAAGTCCGGAGCCTTCAATCTCGTTTGTCAACAACATCAGGCGTTTATTTTCAAATCTCCAGCCACACTTGTCGGGTCACGGACGGATCCACCGAAAAAAAAAATGGATTTCAGTAATCTCGTTAATTTCAGTAATCTTTTGCTAATCTTCTCTTATTGCTTTTTGCAGGTACGATTTCATATTCATATCATTTGGTAATCTCGTTCCAAAACTTTTTATTTTACTTTCTTGCTTGTTTTTATTTCTTTTGCTTTTTGTATCTTCACCTTTTGACTCTAATTGCATGTCTTTCTCTCAAGGTGAATATTAGCAACTATTGGCATTAATTAGACCACAAGCAACTTATTCTTCTCATCATCAAGCCGCCAATATTATTTCTGAAATTCCTTTCTCATATGTTTCAGGTAAACCACTTTTACCATCCGTTTTTTCAATTAACAGTGATAAATTACCATCTTTTTTTAGCACCTGGATCATTGATACAGGTGCTACTAATCATATAATTCATTCTACAAAATTTTTTACCACTATAATAAAAGCTTTGAATACTTTTGTTAAATTGCCAAATGGAACAAATGTTGCACTATCACATCTCGGTACTGTTCAATTATCAGAAAGCTTGACATTGAAAGATGTTTTATGTGTGACTAGTTTTACATATAATCTTCTTTCATTGACAAAGCTTACTTCTGACCAGAATTGTTGTTTTATTTTTATGCCTGAGATTTGTTACATACAGGGGCTTATCCCATGGAAGACGATTGGGAAGGGTAGCAAGCTTGCTAGACTCTACATTCTACAACAATCTTCAGTCAGTGCAGCTGTTGGTTCACCTCATTCTTCTCGAGTAAATTCTTTTCATAATTCCACTTATCATTTGTGGCATAGTCGATTAGAGCATCCATCTCTTTCTAGGTCACTTGTGCTTTCTAAAGCAATTCCTGATATGTCTTTAAATAAATGTACACATGATTACCATTGTACAATTTGTCCTTTAGCAAAGCAAAAGAAATTGAAATTTCCTGTTCATTCTTACAAACCTTCTTCCATTTTTCATTTGATTAATTGTGATATATGGGGTCCTTTTCAGTACCCACTCATGATGGTTTCAAATATTTCCTTATAATTGTTGATGATCATTCTAGGTTCACTTGGGTTTATTTGATGAAATCCAAATCTGAGGTTAAACATATCCTCACAGCCTTTTACAATCTGGTACTTACACAATTTCAGCAAAAAATAAAATGTGTAAGAGCCGATAATGGATTGGAATTTTAGATGAGAGATTTCTATAATTCCAAAGGAATTTTTCATCAAACCTCTTGTGTTGAAACCCCTCAACAAAATTCTATTGTTGAGAGGAAACATCAACACCTCTTAAATGTAGCAAGATCTCTAAAATTCCAATCCAATGTTCCCTTAAATTTTTGGGGAGAATGTATCTTAACAGCAGCACATATTATCAATCATATTCCTTCTCAGATTCTAAACAACAATTCACCACATCAAATTCTTTTTGCTGCTTATCCTTCCTACAATCATTTCAAAGTTTTTGGATGTTTGTGTTATGCTTCCACGTTGAGTAATAATCGATCTAAGTTCTCTCCTAGAGCTAGACAATGTATATTGGGATTTGCTATGCATCAGCCACTATTCCCTTTCACACCACACACTTGTAGCTTTTTCATAGGGTGTAGGGGTGCTTTTCATAGGATATATGAGTGTTTTTCATAGGGTGTGTGGTGTGAAGCGGTGAATAGTGGTTGATGAAAAGAATTTCTCATGTATATTTGTTGGTTATCCTTTCAGAATAAAAGGGTATAAGTTGTATGATTTGCAGTCTCATACCTTTTTTGTTTCAAGGGATGTTGTGTTTCATGAAACCATATTTCATTTTCAGGTTTCATTTTCTTCTCCATCATCTTCTTTGCCATATCAATTGGTTTTACCCAATCCTGTCACAGAATGTACACCCGAGATAGATATTTCATCCAGTTCCGATTCTATTCCTTTTGTGCCGTCTATTCCTTCTGTGCCTTCCATTCCTTTGCAGGATATAAATCAGTTTGCTCCTCTTCGAAAGTCAACCAGAAAGCATAAAACTCCCAACTATTTGCAGCAATATCATTGCAATCTAGCATCTTCAGTAGTTTCTACTTCTCCCACATCGTCTCCTACTTCAATTGATACAATTTCAGGTAATAAATACAACATTTCTAAATTTTTATCTTACAAACATTTGTCTCCAATTCATAAAGCCTTTAGCATTGCCATTTCATTTCATCAAGAACTTGAATTTTACCATCAAGCCGTAAAGCATTCTCATTGGAGAGATGCAATGACCATTGAACTAAATGCCTTAGAGTCTAATCATACCTGGACACTAACTGATCTCCCACCAAATAAATCTTCCATAGGTTGCAAGTGGGTTTATAAAACTAAGTTCAATGTTGATGGTTCTATTGAGAGACATAAGGCTAGATTAGTTGCTAAATGATATACTCAAATGGAAGGCCTAGACTGCTTAGAAACCTTTTCTCCTGTTGCGAAGATGGTGATAGTGAAAGTTTTCTTATCCCTGGCAGCGATTTATGATTGGTCTTTGGTGCATTTAGATGTGAACAATGCCTTTTTATATGGTGATTTGGATGAGACAGTTTATATAAAACCTCCATCGGGTTATCTTAAGAAGGGGGACACAAGGGTTTGTAAATTGCAGAAATCCTTGTACGGATTGAAACAAGCTTCTAGGCAGTGAAATTCTAAATTCACTACAGCTCTACTTGATTTAGGTTTTGTACAATCCAAATCAGATTATTCCTTGTTTACTAAGAAAACAAATGAATTTTTTGTTGCACTTTTGGTGTATGTCGATGACATTCTCTTGGCAAGCAGTGATTTTTTTGTTGTTCAGCTGACAAAAGATGCTTTAAGTTCCCATTTTAAATTGAAGGATTTAGGTCTTGTGAAATATTTCTTGGGAATGGAGATTGCAAGATCCAAGAAAGGAATTTCTGTTTGTCAGAGGAAGTATGCCTTAGAACTGATTTCTGATGTAGGATTGTTGGCTGCCAAACCATCAAATTTTCTCATGGATTCTCAGTGCAAGTTATCAAGATGAGATGGTGATTTATTTGAAGATGAAACTGCCTATAGAAGATTTATAGGCAGGTTGCTATATCTTACTCATACTAGGCCAGATATTACCTATTTTGTGCACTACTTGAGTCAGTTTTTAGATGCTCCTAGGGTGCCTCACATGCAAGCTGCACTTAGGATTGTTAAATACATCAAATTGGCACCTGGTAAGGGATTGTTTTTATCAGCTAGTTCTCAAGTCCATTTGAAGGCTTTTGCTGATTCCGATTGGGCAAGTTGCCGTGATACAAGGAGATCTATTTCTGGTTTTTGTATCTTTCTTGGAGAATCATTAATTTCTTGGAAATCCAAGAAACAAACCATTGTTTCTCGGTCCTCTGCAGAGGTTGAATATAGTTCCATGGCCTATACAGTTTGTGAGTTGACTTGGCTAAGCTCTTTACTTAATGATTTTGGTCAAAGTCATTCTCCACCTTCTCTATTATTTTGTGACAATCAAGATGCCCTGCATATTGTTGCTAATCCTATTTTCCATAAGAGAACAAAGCATATAGAGTTGGATTGTCATTTAATCAGAGAAAAGATACAAGTTGGACTACTCAAGACTTTACATGTTACCTCATCCCATCAGCTTGCAGACCTGTTCATCAAGCCTCTCGGATCTGCTCCATTTTATTCATTGCTATCCAAGCTGAATGTTCACAATATATACCATTCATCTTGAGGGGGACTATTGTAAATAATGTAAATTGTAAAATTTTCATTTCATTTCATTTTGTATTCTGTTAGTCCGTTTAATAAAGAAGGTACATGTAATTATATTTGTGTCTTAAACCAATTAAGGCGGTTAGTTGGTTTAATAGTCTTTAACCTTGGGTTAAGTTTTTACTCAATGTATAAATACTTAACCCAACGCATGTACAGTGGCAAATTAATGAAATAAGTTCTTCTCGTCTTCTCCAGTGCTCTGTTTTCTTAGAGCTTGAGTTGAAATCATCACAACTTATTTTAATAGTCATAAGAATTAATCTAGAATAATTAGGTTTAGGGATGTCTAGCCCACACGTCTTATTTATAATAAACTAGGGTTTTTGGGTAGGCTTTGTATTTTGGCCAATGGCATATTTAGAAAGTTATTATTTTAAGTGAACTACAATTTTAGAAGTTATTGTAGAGCGGTACTATTCACGCTACAGTACCCGCGACACTTAGGGTTTTTGGAAATTATTATTTAAATCACTTGTTATCTCATTTGAGAAAGGTAATACATTATTGAAATTGATTAATTTTATTTATTGTGATTTGAATTTATCTCATTTTATTCTTGATTGAACGTTTGAACTTATCAGAGGTAAATCACAATTTTTGTGGCGTTCCTCTTTTGTAATCTAGGTTCTTGAGACAGGTTTTTTAACAGATCTAAATTTTCATATAATCTAAATTCTTAAAATAATTTTTTTATCGAATTTAGATTCTCCTTCCATTAACTTAAATTAGTTTACTTAAAACTGTTTTCTCAATATTATTATTATATCTCAAAGCCAACCGATTAAAATTTACGTCAGATTGAACACGATACGACAAGCATTCTACGCGAGTTCTTTAGCTTCGCGAGGGACTAACTAGCCTGTGTTTTTGTACCAGATTCTTGGGAAGCGTGATAGTCATAGAATGTTTCATGTATTTATTGGCCAACAGTATGTACAGCTAATAAATTGAGAAATAAAAATAAAATTTCGTAAAAAATTAAAAATAACTCATATTTATAAAATCACTTTATATTACTTTTCAAATATCTTTATCTTTATCTACTAGGATACTAAAGTTTGACCGAGGCCAATCGACCTTTCGTTTCTATTCCAAATCCAGAGTTTATCACAGAGTGGGAAATGAGAATGCCAAAAGAACATGTACACGTGGGCTAATAAACTTCTACTTAGTCTTAAACTAAAATAAACTAAACCTAAGTCATGAAGTTAATATGGACTATCGTAATTAATGTACACTATAAATTGTGACAATTAACACGTCTAACAAGGTTCATACAGCGTAAAAATATTCATTAATGGTACGATTGGTAAGAAATACCCAACTTCTGACACTGGGATTTAGTCTTTTCTTATTAGTTAATTTGTGATTCTTTTGTTATTATTCTGCCGCAACTAATCGTGATTAATTCAACTCTGTTTCTAAAACATGAAGAATTTCTTATACTCAATTTCTTTCTTGCTTTAAGTCGAACCTCCTCCACATAACATTAGTTTCCAGTCAATCCATCATTCTCACGATACGTACGTATGATAGGGCCCAAACCTCAAGTTTCTAATCCTAATCCGTAACTCTTTTCTCTACTGTACCTCTTGCCCTAGTTTTTCAATTCTTTTGACCAACTAAAATCATTTAATTTATCAATCATATCCTTTTTTCTAAAAAGTTTACACACCGAGGGACCCATTGTCATGAATACTATCGATTACACTAATTACTATTCTAACTAGATGAGCGCATTAGTATTGATGTAGTTAAATTTTTAGGCAATCTACAATAATTTTATATTCTACATTGAATTAGGCGTATCACTAATTATAAAAATAAATATTATTATTTTTTTAGAGTTTTTTTAATCTTTTATATTTTTTTTAGTCTAACTTTTTATTTTACTTTTCTTAATTTTCAATAATCTACACGTTAAAATAAATAAAAAAAGTAAAAGAACTTAAAACATGTATAGTATTACTAGATCATGTGTAGCAAAGCCATTTACGAAATTGACAACAATTATTATTTATATTCATTTAAAATTGACAAGATTATAATTCTTTATAGTTTTTTCAATTTATAATTCTTTTTATTCAAAATTATCATTTGGACCCATAGATTTGAGTATCTCATCACATCTCAATATCAAAACACCACTCAAACATATATTTTTTATTTTTAATTTTTAATTTTTTCATCTAATTATTCTCTGATTATAATTTTTTTAAATTTTTAAACAAAAAAAATCAACTTTTTTAATCCTAAAACAAAAATAATATTAAAAAATAATACTCTAACAATTATTTATTTTTAAAATATTTTTATTCAACTTTTTCTCTCTCATTTTCCAAAACTCCATAAAACATCATAATTTAAACTATTTTATTACCATTAACAGATTTCTCATCTCATCTTATTTCTCAAGCATTCCCTTAGTCTTACTATAAAGAAATATTATAATTATAAAGAGATTTTATAAAAGTAAATTCACAAACAAACGATTTTATATGATACGTTAGATTGTAAAAATACTTTTATTATAAAGTAGATAGTTTATGATATGAAGTTATATTAATTTATAATTTTATATTTATGAAATGTTTTGTGAATGTAACACTTGTTATTAGTATGAAAAATGCTTGGGTGCCCTCCAAATGTGCCCCCAAAAGTGTCTCCTTGTGTTTCTGCTTTTTTTTTTTTTTTTTTCTTCGTTTAATATTTAAAAAAGTTATTACTAGTAAATTTGTTTGTATGTATATTTTTTAATATTAGGAAAAAAATCAAAATACACGGAAATTAGTGTGTGTTTAGTTGTTAAAAGTAACTCAACTAATGTGAAAATCAATCATTGATAAAATTTATTATTTTTTCAAATTTTTATAAAACAGTTAAATTCATCTTAATTTATTTTATACATACATTATTTTATTTATATTCAAATACATTTCAATATTATTTACAAATTAATTTAGATTATCTAATATCAGCTCAATAGTTTAATATCTAAACTCAACTTTAAAAATTTTAAAAATAAAAAATAAATATATCAGCTCAATATTTAAAAATAGTGCTATATATAATTTTCAACGTCAAAGTAGTCTGTCAACCGATGCGGTGGCCATAGCTGTTGACTGGGCCAGCGCATTTACTAGGAAGTACACACAATGGGAAGTGCTACGCCCACACAGGATTCTATAATCCTCACCGAACAGCAACATTTTTTTCTTTTTTAAAAAAACCTTTTTTTCAAATATTTTTTAAAACTATCTAAATGTTTTTTAAAAATAAAAAAAATCACCAATTTATTTAAAAACAGTTTCTTAATCATGAAATAAAAAAATATTAAAATAAAATAAAATGCAATTCGGTAAAAAATTTCGATAAGAAATTTATGTGAGAATAATATTTCCCATATAGAATTATAATTCTTTCGGGTGGTGCTAGTGGGAGGCGACCGCAAGAGTGACCAAATAGGTAAAAGTTTTTTGTCTTTTATTTATTTTTTACTTTTATATTTTTTAAATTTATTAAATATTTTTTTTAAAAAAATAGAAATTATAAAAACATTAAAAAAATATTCTTAACTATTAAATAAATAAAAAATAAAAAAATTCAATCGGTGGTGACCACCTTATGTAGTCATTTCCTTTTTTTTTTATTCAGAGTCGTCGTTAGATCCTCAATCATTGCTTGATGCTCGTTCACAAAGGGTCGTGACTCGTGACTCGTGACTGGTGTCCTAGTGTCAAATCATTTTTTATATTCAAAGTGTCAAATCTCACTCATTATTCAATTTTTAACTTCCATTTCAATTCATCTCAAAATATCTTAATGACTATATCATCAAATTCTCTAAATTTTAGTAAAAAATTTTAACTTTTTGACAAAAAGCTCTATCCATCCTATTGCCTATTTGAAGGAAAGGGTTTAGGATTTGAACAATAGCTCTCTAAATCATCACTAAATCATTTTTTATAAATATTTTATCCTAATCCATAAAACAAATTCTTCTTCCAATCATATATAGTTTCTCTCATACTCATATTTGTTATAATTGAAATGTGGCAAAAAAAAAAATGTCACCATTGAGAATATGAGATGATCAAAATTTCTTTTAACCATTTGTGAAAATATGAATTTTTTAAATATTATCGTTACAAAAGTACAAATTTTAAAAAATATTATCCTTTAGAAGGATAAGTAGTTTAAAAAAATCGTTATAGATGAAAATTTGAAAATATGGGTAAACAAATAATTAAATAATTATGAAAATATGAAAAACAAAAGTTAAAAAATTTCTTCGACTCTTTTCCTGAAAGAAAAAAAAAAGTAGTTAAAGATGTACAAATAAATGAGTAGAAAAATAGAGAAATATTATTTTAATAGAATAAAGAAATAATAGGAAGTAAGATGTAGAAGGTTTTGAAAAGATTAACAAAATTTATGAATAAATTTAGGGATAGCTAAAATTTGAGGAAAAATCTGTTCACTCGGATGTAATTAATGCTCACTATCCAAATCTTCTAAAAATAAAAACCGATAATTTCTTTCATGTATACCAGAATTAATGATCATAAGATTAAATCAGGATTCTAAATTTTATTTAATTAAATAAATATCTTATGCTTTCAATTTATTTATTGAAGTGTAGTTTGAATTACACTTGAGAAGTGCTAAAAGATATAAATCATAAAATTTATTCTTTACACCAATTTAAGTTTTTTGGCATTTAATATTTTCACAAAAGGAATCAAGAACTAAGGTCTTACTGAGGGCTGCTATATTTTTTCAGAAGTGGTGCGTATGCATGGCATACCCAAAACAATCACATCCGACCGTGATGTTAAATTTGTTAGTTTTTTCTGGAAAACACTATGGGCCAAGACGGGAATCAAGCTTCAATTCTCTAGTGCATATCACCCACAGACCGATGAACAAATGGAGACCGTCAACAGGAGTCTAGGAAACTTTCTGCTCTACCTTGTTACAGACCATGGTGCCACTTGGGATCTCCTCCTTCCACATGCTGAATTCACTTATAATAATTCAGTTAATCGCAGCAAGGGTCGGTCACCTTTTGAAATAGTCACAGGGCTTAAGCCGAGAGCGCCGTTGGATCTTGTCCTACTGCTATTACCTCCAAGAGTCGGCGAAGTAGCCACTGATTTCTGTAAGCACTTACAAGAAATCCATCAAGAAGTGCGTGATCGCATAGCCGCAGCAATGAAAAATATAAGCAACGTGTAGATAGTCGACGTAGGCATGTTGAGTTCCAACCTGGAGGCTTTGTCTCACTAATATCTGGCCTGAGAGATTCCCATGAGGAGCTCTGACCAAGCTACATTCCCGACGAGCTGGACCCTTCAAGGTGCTGCGACGTTTGGGTCCAAACGCATATCTACTCTAACTTCCAGTGGACATCTAGTTTAGTCCCATTTTCAATGTGGAGGATTTGACTCCTTATTCAGGGGAAAATTCCATGCCAGGGGAGGAAACCACAACAGTGACGCTGCCCAAAAATTGCAAGCCTCGAGAGGCCATCGAAGACATTTTGGATGATCAAGTAGTGTCAACAAGGCGTGGTGGATATCAGAAATTTCTGGTCATGTGGAAGAATAGACCGTTATCCGATTGTTCCTGGTTAAAAACAGAGGAAGTTCAACGTCTTGCTCCTAATTTGTACAAATTTTGTCAACCTCGGCATTCATCAGAGTCGGATTCTTTTGGGGGCGAAGCGAATTGACGGAGTCCAAGGGCAAGAAGGACTCAACGGCGTCGAATGGATAATTTGATGGAGTTACGTAGTAGTCATCAACAAGGCTTAGCCAATAGTTATTTTAAGTTTATTCAATAAGGGATAATTCCCATATCAATTTTATCATAATTGAGTCCTAGTTTAAGTTTATTTAATAAGGGATAATTCCCAGGTGTTTTCTGAGATTTGAGTCCTAGTTCATCTTTGATTGTTTTATAGTCAGGCACTTTGATGGGCCTATTTAAGGATCTAACTGTACGATTTGAAGAGAGTTTTTTGATTAATTAATAAAGTGCATGTTTTGATCCTGAGACGGGATTCAACTGGTGAGACGCCAGAAAATTGTGCAAGTAATTCTGTTACGTAGCAAGGGTCCTGCGTCATCATGTCTGTGCCCAAGCTTGCCTATTTGAAATATAACTGGTCATAGTGACGGAAAATCTAGGAAATTTTGTCCCAGATTATGTTATAGCCTGAATAACCTTATGATGACGCCGTGGTAAGCAGCTCATGCTGTCTGTGGAACTTACCCCTCAAACTTCGCCAGTTAATGCCATCCACGAATTCCCTCAAACTAACATCCAACTTTTAATCACTCCACAAGCTACTGAATTTAACAATTACCCCTGAAATTATAAAAAACTTGTAAAAGCACCCTAGAGAAACTATGCAATGGCTAGCAAGAAGATAAATTTGAAAACTAGTTTTCCACTCGTCTCAGTTCTCACGCATCACCAATAAGCTGAACTGAACACTTCCCGGTTAAAATTAAACAGCAAGATTTCCCAACACTTTGCCGTTACAGACAATTTGCTCAGTGACACACAGTAAGATTTCATCCTTACTATAGAAGGCAAAGACTCGAACTACCCTATTATGCTCTTGGAGATAACTACATGGTATTCGTTATAACAAGAACAGAACATTTTTTTACGTCTGAGAACAATCTGATGTAATGATGTTTCCCTTACAGAGAGAAGAAACAACCAAAAGTTCCACAATCAACAAGCTTACTCAGCTGCTTTGAGTGATTCGACGACAAGGTGCATGCATGAAAGGTCCTCAGTTCAGTTGGGCAAAACATGACTTTTGTTTTCAATAAATAAAAGCTTAATAACACAAGAAGAGGGAAGGGCGAACGTAGAAAGAAAGAAGTACATGCAAACAGTACGCCATAAAATCAACAAGAAAGCACCATATAATCGTAAAAGATAACAAAAATCACAATCATTTGTCCCTGTTGAAACATGCCCGTAAAGCTAAAAGAAGGACAATTCTAATGACCATATATAATAAATTGATCTCATACAGAAAGTTTCTTAAATCATGGAAAAAAGAATATACTTGACATCAAACTTCAAGCACCCACTTATCTTCTTCTTCAATGGACAAAAAAGATAAAGAGAAAAAGAAACATAGAGCATAGAAATCCTCATACAGAAGCAAGTTTACCAGACAGGCCCTTTACTAATTCTCATCTCTAAAATCATCACCGTCATTCTCACGATCAATTTGCTTCAATGCTGTTGACTCACGCTGTGCTGGAGCACCGCCAGCTCCAGTAACTGACTGCTGATAAAGAACTCCACCGGCAAGTGTGAAGAGGAGGCATAGCAAACCAAAAGGACTGGCATGCTTATCCCAAATTAGCACATTGATGGCAACCGTAAGAAACTTATTAACAACACCAGTCACTGTAAAAGCTGTAGCAGAGATTGCCTTCCTTGCAGCAAACCCAAAGAAACTGATGGCCAGTCCAAAAACGCAAGACAATGATACGGCAAAGAATGCAATGGGTTCAAACCAATTCCCAGAATTAGATCCCAATGTGGCAAACACATCGACATACTCTCCGGTAAGAAACCAAAACACTGGAGCAATCATCAATGATAACAAATTGTTATAAAACACAAAACCCCAAGTGTTCAACCCAAGATTTGTCACCATATGTTTGATATAAACCATCTCAGTAGTAATTGTCACCAAATAAGCAAATGCCCATGAGTATGCAGTCAAAGTAAAAGCCGAATCCGTGGCCACATACCCAACAGCTCCACCCAATATGATCAACAAAGACACAAAGGTGAGTTTTGATGGGCACGGCTGTCTCCGAAATGTTGTATCTGCTAAAGCAACCAAAAGGGGTGTCAAGGATCTAAACACTATAAATGTATCAACATTCGCGTGACGAAGAAGATTAGTGTTTGTAAAGATTGCCAGATAGAAAACCATAGCAGCGGGTAAAAACTTCTTGGCAATCTCAAATGTAAATTGATCGTGGTGTAGGAATCCTAGTTTCCCTAAAACCCAAACTCCAAGAGCAGAAGTTAGATACTGCAACGCAGTCAAAAGGCCAGGATAGTTGAATTTGGTTATGGCAAACTTGTTTATGACAGCAAGCAAGCTCGAACAAAGCGCATAACCAAGTACGAGACTGCTCGTGGCATAGTATTGCTTCGTGGCATCGAATCGAATAGAAGACATTATTAATTGGACTAAAATCTGAACCAAATTAAGTGCTAAATCTAGAAGATCTTCAACAATTTAAAGAGCCATAAAACAAGATTGCACACTGAGAGAGCTAAATAAATCAAAATTGAAGGTAAATGAAGTTGTAAACCAGTTCATAGCAAAATCTGAGTGGTGGGGTAAATGAAATCAAGACGATCTGATACAATGGGAGCAAATTCATACGATAAAAACTTGACAAATTCAGCTGCATTTCACAACCCTTTCAGATTAAGATCAGCAACAACAGAACTAAATCAGAGAATAAAAGCATGAAAATGAAACCCAAGAGAGAGGTGAGGTACACATCACCGACAGAGACAGGATAATCGATCTTGAACAAAATGGTGAGAGATTGAGAATCGGAGACACCTATTGCTCGAGTGAAAGACAGAGAAAAGCTTTGCAAGAGGAAATGGGTGAAGTGCGTGCGAGAGAGAGAGAGAGAGACAGAGAGAGACGGGGGTGATGAAGAGGGTTTTCTATTCCCATCCAATGGAGCAGCTGGAAGAAATTCAGCGTTGATTTGGTAGTTAACAATTTAGGGCTGAGAATCGGACGGTCCGGACCGGATAACCGACCGCACCGGACAGAATTGGATCCGGTCCAGTCCAATTTTCAAGGGACCTCTGGACCGAACCGGATTGAATGGAAATTTAAAAAAAAATTATTATTTATATATATTATTTATATAATAGTTATATATAATTAATTATATATGGTATAAAAAATATTAATAGTGTAATAAAAAATATTAATAGTCTAATATAAATTGTAGTTATACTTATACTAATATAGTTATACTAAATCATTATAACTAATACTTCAACAATAGCTATAGTGACCTATACTAATAATCTACTATTAATACTAATATACTATTATATAATTTATATAGTTATACTAATCACAATTTTATATAGTTATACTAATCACTATAATTAATACTATGTATAGCTATATAGTATATTTATCACTATAATTAATATAATTTAATTATCACTATACTTATATTTAATCAATATAATTATCACTATACTATAATTTATATAGTTATACTAATCATTATAGTTAATACTTATATAGTTATACTAAAACACTGATTCACCATAGCTAATATTACTAATATATAGCTATATTAATGGTCTAATACTATTATAATTTATATAGTTATACTAATCATAATAAGTTAATAACTTTATCACTAGAAATATAACTATATATATTTAGTATGAATGTATTATTATATTCTTTAATATATAACTATAATAATAGTACTAGTATATATTAATATATTATAAGAGTTATAGTATAAATATAATATAGAAATTATAATATACTAAATCACTATAACAATATAATTAATACTAATATATAGTTATACTAATAGTCTACTATTATATCGTTATACTAATTACTATAATTAAAACTAATATATAGCTATACTTATATAGTTGTACTAATACGATTAGTCTATTATATAGTCTAAGACTCTCAATTCTAATATAGGCTATATAGTTATAATTAATACTAATATTTATATTAATACTAATAATGTAGAATATAGTTATACTAACTAACTGATTTAACTTATATTACTAATATAATATAGCCAAATTGAATTACTAATAGTTTAATACTAAATTAATTATATAGTTATACTAATCATAAATTCATAATAACTAAATCATTATAAGTCTATAACTATATATATTTAGTATCAATATATTACTATATTCTTTAATGTATAACTATTAACTATAATATATAATACAAGTATAACTGATAACAAAAAAAATATATAGTACTAGTATATATATTAATGTATTAACATATTATAAAAGTTATAGTATAAATTATAATATATCATATATTTGTAAATTTATAATAGTATTAATATAGTTAGCTTAATATGTAATATGTTAGTATTAAATCACTATAACTACATAATAAGAGTATTACTATTATAATATTATTACTATTATTTAATATAGTATTACATATAGTATTACTATCATTACATATAGTTATTAGTTATAGTATTAGTACTAGTATAGTTATTAGTACTAATAGACTAATAGTATCAGTTATTAGTATTACATATAGTTTCATATATTACTATTACTATTACATATAGTTACATATATAGTTATCACTATTACTATCATTACATATAGTTATTAGTTATAGTATTATTACTAATAGACTAATAGTATTAGCGTATTACTAATATATATAATAGTATACTATATGTATATATATTAAATATATCACAACATAATTACATAAGTATTAAACAAATTTCATTGAAAAAAAGAAAGAAAGTCATAGGGTGGACCGACCGGACCGGTCCTTAGGAAATTCGGTCTGGTCCAGGGTGGGAAAATCCTGGACCGAATACGTCCGATCTGGTCCGTAAAACCTCCCCGAACTGGACCGGACCAAACTTTCCCGTAGTTAACATGGGAAGTCGGTCGGCTAATTGGACTTATGTTAGTTTCTTTTATGTGATTGTTTTGGAACACTGATGGTTCTATTGAATGATATAGAGTTTATTTTCATTTCATTTTGTTTTAGAACAACGTTAGTTAAAAAATTCGAAAATAGGATTGTTGAATAAAATAAAATAAAGAAATAACAAAAAAAATTATTATTTTAATAGTTTAGTTAAACTTATAACTAATCCAACCTGGTAATAAGTTAACTAAATTAGCTAACATAAGACGGCAATTTCAAATTGTTAGCCCTTTGAGTCTCCTTTCTAGAGTGAAGCTTCGGCAACCTCAGAGGTGGTGAGTAGCAATTCGTTGGTCATTCACTAAACAGGCCATCCATGTTGAGGGGAGAGAGCAGCAGGACGGTAGGCTTAGAGGAACAATGGAGGAAGTTTAGTTTGACAGAGGAGGAGGAAGAGGTGGTGGAAGTAGTCAGGAGTGGGAAGGAAGAAATAGAACGTAAGGGCGAAAAAAGTTTGATAGGTAAGATCTGCTCTGATCAAGTGGTGGGCAAGGAAACGATTAGCAACACCATGTTTAAAATTTGGAGGATTAGTAAAAGGGCTATCTTCCAAGAAGTGGAAAAGAATACTTTTGTCATCACTTTTGAGACACATGTAGACATGTATAGAATTCTTGATGGTAAGCCCTCGTCCTTTGATTCTTCTCTGTTTTTGCTGGTGCCTTATGATGGAACGAAGAGGCCAGGGAGTATAGGTTTTGACATGGAAGTTTTTTGGATGCAAGTCCACGACCTACCCTTGGGTTGTATGACACTAGAATGGGGTAACCAGATAGGTAAGTTAGTAAGAAGGGTCATTGAGGTAGACGTAGAAGAGGATGGTATAGGATGGGGGAGATGCTTACGGGTGAAACTGGAGATAGTTTTATCAACGTCAAGAACTCAAAATACTGGGTTCACTTTCGCTTTGAGAACCTACCAAGAATCTGTTTCAAATGCGGCTGGATTCTTCATGGGGGAGAGGGGTTGCCTGCCCCATCGAGAGGGTCAAGGAGAAGGGCAGGTTTTAGAGCCCCAGTTTGGGCCTTGGCTCAGGACGGAAGGTTTCATCAGACGTGGTTTTATTCCTAATAAAAATGACAGAGGAAGGGAAGGGAAGCCCTCAGGGGGAGGTGGAGGGCAGGTGGAGACGAAGGGGGATACAGGCAGTAGGGTTGAAGGGCTGCACGACAGTGAAAAGGACAGGCAATCTGCCTCTACTTTTTCCAATACACAAACCCCAATGACCGTCAAAGGTGGAGGAGGTCAAGTTGATGAGGGAAGGGTACGGCCTATAGCGGATGCAGAGGAAGGGATGGTAACTTCTGGTAATGTGCACCAACTGGTAATGGGGGAAACAGAAAAACTGGCAAAACAGCAGGAAGAAAGTTGGCAGGAAGACAAAAGGAGAGAAGTTACTGTCAATGGGCCGAAAGAGGGACATGGGCCTAAGGGAGGAAATGACCAGCTCTGTAATCATCTGGAGCCTAAGGGCTAGATAAGTCATCCTCCAACGGCTACTTCACTTACAAAAGTGAAGGGAAGGGAGGTTTGGGCAAATCAGCTTTCACCAAGGCAAGAGGAGGGTCGTAGCTGGAAACGACAAGCTTGTGTGCAAAAGAAACCAGTATCAACTTCAGTAGTCACTAGATCCCAAGGGGAGAAACGTCTAGCTAAGGTAAGCAACGAATGCCTTAATCTTGTGAAAAAAGTTAAGAAATCTCCTTTGAACGAGAAACTCGATGAAAATGTTTCTCCATTGGTATTGGTGGCGACTGCGCGACAGCCCCACCAGGCACCATGAAGATCCTAAGTTGGAACTGCCGGGGGCTTGGGAACCCCTGGACAGTCCAAAGTCTTTAACTTATGGTAAAGGAGTCTTTACCTTATGGTAAAGGAAAAGAAACCTGATGTGGTCTTTTTAATAGAGACCAAGTTGTCATATGTTAATGCCCACAGAACTGCAAAGAGACTTAATTTTAATGGTTGTGTAGTGGTAGAAGCAGTAGGTAGGAGCGGAGGCCTTATGTTTTTGTGGAAGAATGAAAGGCTTGCAGAATTAGTCAATTACTCACAGCATCACATTAATGTAATGGTATCTGATGAACAAAACAATAGCAAATGGCTCCTAACTTGTTTTTATGGGCATCCAGTATCATCTTTGAGAAGCCAAACTTGGGATTTACTATCGTCTTTCAGGACTGAGAATGGTGGATGGGGAATCATAGGAGACTTTAATGAAGTGCTCTATAATAGTGAGAAGGAAGGGGGGAATCCTAGAAGTGAAAAACTAATGAGTTCATTTAGATCCATAATGGAGACAGGGAATTTGCATGATCTCAGGTGGACAGGCAATAAGTTCACCTGGAGCAATCGTCACGAAGACGAAACATTCACAAGGGAGAGACTTGATAGAGCCATAGCAAATGAGGAGTGGATATCCCAATATCCTATGTATATAGTTGAGACCCTCCCAGCCATATGTTCTGATCACAACCCAATACTACTAAATTGCAATATTGAGAGTTGCTCAATTCAAAGGGGTTTCTCTTCTTTCAAGTATGAGGCTAGTTGGAGTAAGGAGGAGGGGTGTAGTGAAGTTGTAGCTGAGGCATGGAGACAACACAATGGAAGGGGGAGTGGTCTGCACAGGGTGATGATTAAGTTGGAATCCACACATGAAAAGCTTAGACAGTGGAGTAGAAAGATAGAAAGGGAGAGACATGGGGCCATAAGAGAGAAGACTCATATGCTGAATTTGTTACAGAGGAGTATAGGACTTGGAATTGCTAAACCAAGAAGATACAAGGTGGAAGCAAAGAGCTAAGAGGCATTGGCTGATAGAGGGCGATAGAAACACAAAATTTTACCATGCATGTGTGAATGAAAGAAGAAAAAAAAAATACAATCAAGAGAGTGGTAGATATGAATGGTTCATAACTGATTTAGAAGGGAGCAATAGTAGCAGGCTTCAAAGCTCATTTTAAGACAGTTTATCAGTCCACACAGCCTGAGCTTGGGTGCATTGACCAGTGTCTACAAGGGGTTGAACAAAGGGTAACAGCTAAAATGAATTGTAAGCTGGAAATGAGTGTCTCAACTAAAGAGGTGGAGTTGGCTCTAAAGCAGATGTCACCTTTCAAATCACCAGGCCCTGATGGCTATAGTGTAGGTTTCTATCAGGAACACTGGAAGACTGTTGGACATGATGTCTCTCAAGAATTGTGGATTTTTTTAACACTAGAAGGACGCCAGGGGATTTAAATCATACCCATATTGTATTAATTCCCAAGGTAAACCCTCCAAAGACTGTCCATGATTTTAGACCGATATCTCTATGTAATGTAGCCTATAAATTGATTTCCAAAGTTATGGCAAACAGAATGAAAGGAGTTTTGGACAAGGTGATTTCATGGAACCAAAGTGCATTCATTCCTAACAAACTCATTACTGATAACCTAATGGTAGCCTACGAGCTTCTTCACACCATGGCTATTAAGCTGGACATGTCAAAGGCCTATGATAGGGTGGAGTGGAATTTCCTAGAGGCTTTGCTACTGAAGGTTGGTTTTGGCAAGAAATGGACTGAATTGCTGATGGCTTGTGTTAGAACAGTCTCTTACTCTACTATTATTAATGGGGAACAAGGAAAGACTATCATTCCTTCAAGGGGACTATGGCAAGGTGACCCCTTGTCACCTTATCTTTTTTTGTTATGTATTGAAGCTCTCAGTTCTCTGCTGGATAAAGTTGATTCAAAAGGCCTCATCGAGGGGGTGGCTGTGTCTAGGGGTGGTCTTAAAATAAACCACCTTCTCTTTGCTAACGATTGTGTGATTTTTTGTAGAGCAAAGGTGATTGAGTGGTACCAGATTCAAGAACTGTTGGCTCTTTATGAGCAAGCATCAGGCCAAACTCTAAACAAAGAGAAACAAGTGTTTTCTTCTGTAACAGCCCGCTAAAATTATCAGTTTTGGATTATTTCCCGACAGCAATCACATCTCTCTTGTCTTTACCCTCATCTGGAATCACGCGTATAGTTTATCTTTTCCGTAAATCACGTATTTTGTTCTTCACCGACAGCTGTAAAATCATGAGTCTTCCAAGACCACGCCTAGCCTTTCTCAAGCCCAAACTACCACTTTATGTGGTGGACAGCCACCGTACGCCGCCACGTACGTTCCTCCGACGCATGTTCGTGACGAACAACGAGCGACGCACGGGTTATCCCGTCGATGGTATAACCTTCTATCTCTAGTTATTTTACGTTTAAAATAGTTGGTTGGTTTGTGGATTGTGTAGTTGTATTTGTGGAATTCGTTGCGTAGTTGTGAAGCGAAGTGTGGTTGTGAAGTGTTGCGTTTGATTGTGTATTTTGTGGACTGTGCTGTGAAGTATAGGCGTGAGATGGATGCCGTAGATGTGATACGGCGGGTTGTGTGAAGAGAATACGCGTGTAGCGTATTTTGTGTAATGCAGCGACGCGCCGCGCACGTGCACTGTAGTGATGTGTGTCGTAGAAGGAAGGGAGTACGCATGTAGTGTACTCCGTGTTGTATGGCGATGCATCGTGTGATGTGCATCGTGTTGATGAGAGTTGTAGCGAAGGAAGTACGCGTAGCGCGTACTCCGTGTCGCGTAGCGATGCACCGTGAGACGTGTATCGCAGTGATGGGTATTGTAGTGTGGATGGAAGAGAGTTCACGTGAGTGTACTCTGTATTAAGTCGTGATACATCGGATGGCGTGTCACGAAGGGTTGAATGGCGTAGCAGAGAAGTGTGGAGCGTATGGTGTAATGTTGGGAAACTGTATGACAGTGTCCCGAAGCAGTGATGATATGGATTATAGTCCGGGATGACTGGTGTCATCTTGTGGTTGACTATGGCTAAGAGTATATGGATTGAGAAATGAGTTGTTTGTTTGGTTGTTATTGATAATTTTAATGAACTTGTTTTAGTGCAAAGGCTTTCTGAAGTCAATTTATCTCTTCCGAGTATAGTGAAACCTCAAGTTGGCCGTGGTGTTGCAAGTGCTTACAATATGGCAATTGAGTTCAGAAGTGAAAATCTTAAGGACTCGAGTGTTCCTCTTCCAGCTGTTGTGCAGTTCCTCGTGTCTCGCGCTCTATTCTCATAGAACGCGACGATCGAGGTAAGTTAGCCTCTAACTTACTATCAGTTTATTGTGTATGTGTGATGGGTAAGGGAACTACAATTTATGTATGTATGTTATCGTATATGCCATGTCATGCTATGTCATTACATGTTTATCTGTTACGTATGATTTAATCTCTCATGAATAATTATCTGTTAAATAATCTTTTCTGCCATACAATGATGTATGTTATAAGTATGCCATGTTAAGTATGCCATATGATACATGTATGCCATGAAATGTTTATGATTAAATCATATTATGCCATTTACAAGTATACGCCATGTTAGAAAAGTATATGATATTAAATAATATCACATGCATTAAGAAAGATAAGACATGTTATGTTATAATAATGCGTGGGGCCACAACAACTGTGGAGTACGTATTATATTTATGTTACTTATAATGCGTGGGGCCACAACAACTGTGGAGTACGTATTATATTTATGTTATGTTATTATAATGCGTGGGGCCACAACAACTGTGGAGTACGTATTATATTTATGTTATGTTACTTATAATGCGTGGGGCCACAACAACTGTGGAGTACGTATTATATTTATGTTATGTTATTATAATGCGTGGGGCCACAACAACTGTGGAGTACGTATTATATTTATGTATGTTACTTATAATGCGTGGGGCCACAACAACTGTGGAGTACGTATTATATTTATGTTACTTATAATGCGTGGGGCCACAACAACTGTGGAGTACGTATGTATATTTATGTTTATGTTACTTATAATGCGTGGGGCCACAACAACTGTGGAGTACGTATTATATTTATGTTATGTTACTTATAATGCGTGGGGCCACAACAACTGTGGAGTACGTATTATATTTATGTTATGTTACTTATAATGCGTGGGGCCACAACAACTGTGGAGTACGTATTATATTTATGTTATGTTACTTATAATGCGTGGGGCCACAACAACTGTGGAGTACGTATTATATTTATGTTACTTATAATGCGTGGGGCCACAACAACTGTGGAGTACGTATTATATTATGTTATGTTACTTATAATGCGTGGGGCCACAACAACTGTGGAGTACGTATTATATTTATGTTATGTTATTTATAATGCGTGGGGCCACAACAACTGTGGAGTACGTATTATATCTTATGTTATGTTACTTATAATGCGTGGGGCCACAACAACTGTGGAGTACGTATTATATTTATGTTATGTTACTTATAATGCGTGGGGCCACAACAACTGTGGAGTACGTATTATATTTATGTTACTTATAATGCGTGGGGCCACAACAACTGTGGAGTACGTATTATATTTTATGTTACATGAAGTATGGGGCCACAACAACTGTGGAGCATACACTACATGAGACACAGCAATTGTGACATGTAGAATACGTGGGGCCACAACAACTGTGGAGTACGTATTATATTTTATGTTATGTGAATTCATGGGGCCACAACAACTGTGGAGCATGAAGTATGGGGCCACAACAACTGTGGAGCATACACTACATGAGACACAGCAATTGTGACATGTAGAATACGTGGGGCCACAACAACTGTGGAGTACGTATTATGTTTTATGTTACTTGAATACGTGGGGCCACAACAACTGTGGAGTACGTATTAATGCACATTATTTATCAAGACAATTAAATAAGATTCCAAGTTTATGTTAAGTCAAGTTTCAGATCAAGTTCATGTTATATTATACTCACGTACATGTTATGTTCATGTTTATGTTATGTTCCAAGTTCATGTTCACATCATGTTATGTTCACTTTTATGATATGTTCAAGATCACGTTCATGTTATGTTATGTTCATGTCCATGTTATGTTTCACGTTCATGTTATGTTGTTTGTTCATGTTATGTTTTAAGCTTAAGTTTATGCCATGTTAAGTCAAGTTTCAGTTCATGTTTAAATTCTGGTTAAGTCATGCTATATGTCAAGTTATACTATGTTTATATTGACTATAATTATGCATTTATGCTTTTACTGCCATGCATGCATTTTTAACCTGTGTGTGAGTTTTATGTTAACTTACTGAGATTTGTAATCAAATCTCACTGTGGTAGTCCCAACTACCATTCCCCCGAATGGTAGATCTTGTTACAGGACCCAAAGGAGAATTGGAATCTGACCAACTGAATACGGTCGACTAGGCCACGGTGCGATGTTGATGATGGTATAGTATTTAACTTAGGTTAATACTTGTACTTTTGGAGTTGTATCTCAAGTATTCTTTTGATCACAACCATTTTAGACTAGTGTGGTGATCACGGCTTTTTAGTATGCCTTTATGTATGAATTATGTTTCAAGTATTTGGGATATATTTAGTTTGGTGCATAGTATTGCTAAAGAAAAAGATTATCCGCTGCGAATATTGCATAATGCTAGATGCATGTTAGAAACATTGCATCTTATATGTCATGAACGGGGGCAGGTAACCTTGTGTTGCATGTCCCGACGCTTCAAATGTCCGTTCAATCCCAAGCGGAATTTGGGGGCGTCACATCTTCAGCTCAAATACTAAGAGGGAAGCTAAGGATTTCATTATGCAGCAAGTGAATGGCTCTAGATGCAACAACTACAACAAATATCTTGGTCTCCCTGCCATGGTGGGTAGATCAAAATACAACACCTTCAGAGTCTTAAAGAAGAAGATCTGGAAAAGAATCAATAGCTGGAAGTCCAAATTCTTATCCTCAGCTGGAAAGGAAATACTCATCAAGAGTGTCCTGCAGGCTATACCAGCATACTCTATGAGTGTTTTCAAGTTACCTGGTTTGCTCCTAAAAGAAATTGAAATGTTGTTAGCCAGATTTTGGTGGAACCATAAGGGAGAGGGGAAGGGTATTCATTGGAAATCTTGGAAACTTTTGGGGGAAGTTAAAAACCAAGGAGGGCTAAGATTCAGGGATCTAAGCAGCTTCAATAGAGCCCTTTTAGCTAAGCAATTATGGAGAATGGTAAAGGATCTTCACCCACTAGTATCGAGATTTTTTAAGCAAAAATACTTCCAGGATTGTGATGTGATGGAAGTAGAGTTGAAAGGGTCCCCTTCTTTTATGTGGAGGAGTCTCTGGTCCAGTCTAGGATTATTGAAGGAAGGGCTGGTCTGAAGGGTGGGAAATAAGAAAAACATTAGAATTTGGAAGGATAAGTGGCTGCCCAAGCCAGTAACCTTTCAGGTGTAGACCCACACCAATACACTGGAACCAGACTGCTTGGTGGAAGCATTGATTAATGAAGATAGTCGAGTATGGAAGGTATATTTGGTGCAGGCAGTTTTAATGAAGAAGAAGCTAAGCTCATAGTCTCAATTCCTATTAGTAAGAGAGGGGCGAATGATAAAAGGATCTGGGCAGGATCTTCTAAAGGCAACTTTTTCTGTCAAGAGTGCCTATTTCATGGAAACAAAGCTGTCACTCAGAAATCTGAGAGATTCTTCTTCAGGGAGGGGGAATGATGGTATGTGGAAGGTTCTATGGCAGTTAGATGTTCCAAGCAAGGTTAAACTGTTAATTTGGAAAAGCCTCATCAATATCCTCCCCACAAAGGATAATCTTTTCAGAAAGAGAATTGTTGATAGTAACTTATGTCCCGTTTGTTCAAGAGAGATAGAAACTGCATTGCATACCCTTTGGGCTTGCCCAGCAGTAGCAAACGTGTGGGGGGGGGTGAAAACTAGGGGTGGCAATTTGTGACACGACCCGTTAACCCAACATGAACACGACACGTTAAAAGCGGGTTTGGGTTTAGCCTTATCGGGTTCGGGTCAAAATGGGTCAACCCGTTAAGACACGAATGCTTAACGGGTCACTAACGGGTCAACCCGTTTTGACCCGTTAAGAAAATTAAATTTACCTTTATACCCCTTACTGCATAAGAGGAAACATCCATTTCAGAGGGCTGAAATTGGAATTTATATTCGGTGAAAAACAAAAACTCAGTTCAAAATCAAACTTCAACCCCGGTCCCCACTCCCCCCGATTCTATCTAAAAAGTAAAAACATAAAACAAAAGTTACAAAACTGAAAGTGAAAACCCTAGATCTATTTCCTGCGCCGCAAGACCTGCATCCTCACGATTCACCACTTCACCTCACGCCTCACGGCTCACGGCTCACGGCAGACCTGCGAATCGGCGTTTCGCACGGTAAGACTCGCACGGTAAGATCCTTTTCTCTCTTCGGCGAATCGGCTCTTGGGTTCCAGTTTTCTGGGTGTCTTGTTCATATGTTCTGTCTCAGTCTTGAGTCTTGTATGAAATGAATGGAGATTTTGCTTGCTTGCATAATTTTCCGTCGCTTGCATAATTTTCCGAAGTAACTGTAGTTGAGGAACTCTGGTATGTTTCTCTTTTATCTCAATTTCTTGTTGAAATTTTATCTTCAAGTGTTCTAAACCTTTGCGTTTCTGACATGAACTCGATTGTTGTAGGTGGAAGGCCTTAGACTCTGCGGCTCTTAAGCGGAGCTCTGTATCTTTCTTCGACACTCAGAAACCAGAAACTGCTTCATCACGATGGGCACGGGCTAGGACAAGGGCTGCCAAGGTAAATCCTGTGCCAATGTAGTACTTTGATTTATTTGTTTGTGCATGATTTTCTTTCTTTTTGAAGATGCTTTTTCATTGATTGGCTTTCCTTGATTGAGTTTTACCTGACTCTGTATCTTGACCTTGTATGGCATTATTAGTTTGTTTTGTTATTGAATTATTGACTGCTTATTTCAGCAAATATTTTGTTCACGTTGCTCATAGCTGATTGATATTGTTAGCCTTATTCTATTAACAAATTTCAATTGGAGAGTGTCTGCAGCATTATTGATTTTTGATTCTCTTTGATTATTGATTTTTTAAAAATGTCAGATGAGTGAGGCAGTGGGGGAAAATGAAGATTTGATTGACTTGGAAGGGGTTGACTCGGAAAGTTTTGCAAATGAAGATGCTAAAATAAAACGAAGGAAAAGGTCAAATGTGTGGAGTTTCTTTGACATGGTTCCCGATTCTGATAAAGTTGGTGATTGTAAGGCACGAGCCAAGTGCAAGATGTGTGGAGCTACTTACTTGGCAGCAAGTAAGTATGGAACTGGAAATTTGAGGCGTCACATTGATACATGCCCTAGAAGAAATATACGAGATATTGGTCAGTTGATTCTGGGGCAAAATAGTGGATCTATTTCGGTAAGCACTTCTAAATTTGATCCTGAACAATATAGACAACTTTTGGTCGAAGCTATTGTGAAGCATGATTTGCCTTTCCGATTTGTTGAATATTCGGGGGTGAGAACTTTTATGCAATATGCACGTTCAGATATTCCAATTATTTCTAGAAATACTGCTAAGTCTGATTTGGTTAAGATCTATCATCGAGAAAAAAAAAGGATTAAATGCATGTTAAGTGATGCTCCTGGTAGAATTTGTCTGACATCTGACTTGTGGACTTCTTTGAGCACTGATGGTTATATATGCATTACTGCACATTTTCTGGATAAGAGATGGGTTCTGAAGAAAAGGGTTTTAAATTTTTCTTTTATGCCACCACCACATAATGGCATATCTTTGTCTGAGAAAATTTATAATTTGCTATGTGACTGGGGAATTCAAGACAAGATTTTTGCATTAACTTTAGACAATGCTTCTTCTAATGATGTGTCGGTAGATATGTTAAGAACTCAGTTGAACATTAAGAGAGCCCTTGTTTGTGATGGTGAGTTTTTTCATCTTCGTTGTTGTTGTCATATTCTGAATTTGATAGTACAAGATGGATTGAAAGCAATTGATTGTGCTATCCAAAAGGTTCGTGACAGTATCAAGTATGTCAAAGGATCACAATCAAGGAAACAAAAGTTTTTAGAGTCAGTAAAACAAATGTCTTTGGATTGTAAAAAGGGGTTGAGACAGGACGTTCCCACTAGATGGAATTCAACTTTTCTTATGCTTGAGAGTGCTATTTTCTATCGTCGTGCCTTTTGCCATTTGGAATTGACTGATTCCAATTTTAAACACTGTCTATCAACATCTGAGTGGGAAAAAGTGGAGAAGATTAACACTTTTTTGAGAGCTTTTTATAATGCCACTTGTGAATTTTCTGGAACCAAGTACCCTACAGCCAATTTGTACTTTCCAGCAGTGTTTATTATTTATATGACATTAAAAAAACACTCTGAAAGTGAAGATGACTACATGAAGAATATGTCTTGTCAAATGCTTGCGAAGTTTGAGAAATATTGGTCTGAGTTCAATGTGCTATTGGCGATAGCAGTTATATTGGATCCTCGATACAAGCTTCATTTTGTTGACTTCTCTTATACGAAGCTTTATGGAAATGGTTCCTTGGAGTTTTTGAATGTTCGTACTAAAATGACATCTCTTTTTATGGAATATAGTTCTTCTAGTGCTCCCCTAAGTTCTACCATGACTTTTGAAAGAAGTGCTAGTAGAACAGAAAGTGAATCTTCTTCTGGTAGATGGAATATAGATAATGATCAAGTATTTCAGGTAAATTCAAATAAAATATTTTGTTTAATAATTTATATTATATTGTTTTATTATTTTATATCACATATTCTCAATAAAACTTTTTTTTTATTTGGTATAGGAATTTGATTCATTTGGAAGTAATGATCTTGATGCCCATATGCAAAAAAGTCAATTGGAGCTTTACTTGGATGAACCTAGAGCAAATAGAAATGCGAAGATTGATATTCTTTCCTTTTGGAAAGGAAATGAATTTCGTTATCCTGATCTTGCTTGTATGGCTCGTGATATTTTGAGTGTTCCAATTTCCACAGTTGCATCTGAATCTACTTTTAGTGTTGGTGGGCGTATCATTGATCAGTATAGGAGTGCACTGAAACCAGATATTGTTGAAGCATTAGTCTGCACGAGAGATTGGTTATATGGCGAGGAAGTCGAAGTCGATGGTAACATTATTATTATTATTTATTAAATTCTATCTTAATTCTTTTACTAATGTCATTTTTTTTTTCATAGGAACACAAGAAATGAACGAGTTAACTGATATAATGGAGTTGGAGACCAAAAAGACCAATGAGGACACACTTCCTTCAGTCCCTTCTGTGGCTTCATAATTTTTTTACATTTGTGTGTATCATCGTATTTGAAATTGTAATATTAATATTTACAATATGTGTTTATCATATTTAGTACCATTGGATGTAATGTAACAAGAATACTTACACTTGGGTAGATGTTCTAATTATGCACTGCAGCACTATGCATTATGTTGTGAGTTTGTTATTTTGTTTATCATATATATGGTATTGTTGGGATTTTAATTTTGATATATTTATTTTTTGGATTGTAATTTATAGATGTAATTAGTTTTATTTTTATTTTTATAGAAATATTGTAATTTTAATGGGTCATAATGGGTCGTATCGTGTCGTGTCTATAAGGGTTAAATGGGTCATAACGGGTTAATGGGTCGTGTTCGTGTCTATACGGGTTAAATGGGTCATAACGGGTCGTGTCGTGTCGTGTTAATCTTTTCTTAGAATTCATTAACGGGTCATAACGGGTCGTGTCGTGTCAACCCGTTATCTTAATGGGTCGTGTTAGGGTTTATAATTTTGACACGAAACTCTTAACGGGTCGTGTTCGTGTTGACCCATTAACTATAATACACATGTCTCGACACGACACGAACACGACCCGTTAACACGATTTGACACCCCTAGTGAAAACAGCAAGTTTAGGAAGTGGAAAACTTCCTTTTCTGACTTTCAACACCTATGGGAGAAGATGGTTGGGAGCTTAAACCAAGAAGATCTAGAATTGGCTACATTACTCTGCTATCACATTTAGGGTAGAAGAAATGCTTTTGTCTTTCAAGACCAGTTCAAAAGTCCTGCTACAATTATAGTTATGGCTCAGGTTGGCCTATCTATGCTCAAAGAGATCAAACAAAAGAAAAGCACCTGGCCAGTTGGGGGTTCTAATTCAGCAAGCTCAAGCCAACAGTGGTAGCCACCTGAGTGGCCTTTTATCAAGGTAAACTTTGATGCAGCTTATGACAAAGATTCAAACAGAATGGGAATGGGGATTATCGTGAGAGACAGTGAAGGGGGCCTACAAGCTTGCTTAACAGCACCAAGGGAGTAGATCTTGTCAGCCTTTCAAGCAGAAAGAACAACTCTTCACAAAGCCTTGGAGTTATGTGTTGAGTTAGGAATGAATCAAGTGATTTTCGAGGGTGATGCCAAAGTGGTTATAGATGCTATTAATTCTAAGTGTGAAGACAATTCTTGGCTCAGCCAGGAGACAGAAGACATGTAGCAGTTAATGGAAATTCACCTGACATGGAGGCTATCTGTAACAGCCCACTAGAAATTCAATGGTAGAATTTCTATAGACTTGAGGAACCTCGTGAAAACTCCGTAAGTTTTCACGAATCGGCTAATCGCAAAGGTTTTAGTCTGTCAACATAATCGGTGCTATCACTCACTATGGTGTCAGAAATGCGATTTTAATTGTTTGAGATAGTTAGAAGTGTCAGAATACGTTATAGTCTACATCACTAGACTCAGTTGAATATTTAAGATTTTATAGCGCAATAACCCATTTTCATAATTTCAGACGGAACGGCTGTTCGAAACTGTGAATTTATTTTTAGGGGCACTTCGGGGTTGAGTTTTGGAAAACGGTTTTCAATGTAGGTTAATATGAATATTTAGGATGTTTCAGTATTAATTTTATTACGCTTTTTTTTGGAGTGAATAGTAACCTTGACAAGCATATTAAGTGCAGTGTTTTCAAAATCACAGTGTAGAATGTCCAAATTAAGTTAGAGAAGTTTTATTTGGACACTTGGCAAGATCTTAGCCACACATAGTGAATAGTATTAGATACTTGGCATAAAGAAGAACCGTTAGATGGATTTGTGAAGGAAATCAAGGTGTAAGATCATGCCACCTAAGCAAAATCTTTTTCATCTGATCAACCAAATTGAGCCAGATCAAAGAGGGTTTCAACCCTAGTGAAACCTTAAATGGTTGGAATCCAATTGAAACCCCAAAAACTTGGTAGAAACAGAAACCCTAAATGGTTTTCCCAAACCCTAAAGTTGGCCTTCAAACCCTTTTTGATCCAATTTCTAACATTATATTTAATCACTTGATTAAATCACTTTCATATACTATTAATTTCTCAAATTCTTGTTACGACATCATTATCCAACCTTTTAAACTTTGGAAATTTGATTGGGCCAAGAAAAATTGGATTTGAGTTTGATAGCATCTCAAACCCTAACCAAACTCCCTTTAAACCCCAAATTAAAGCCCACTTGGTTGAGGCCCACCAAGGCCCACGAATTTGGCCACCTTGGCAAGGCTTCTTGGAGAAATTTCCTCTCCCACATGGCAGACCATCCACTACCTTGGCTGCACCCAATAGTGCCTTGATGAGATGGAGAAACCCACCCCATCAACCTCCATACCTCACAGCTTCTACAGGCTGCCCTCCCCATTCACTATTGTCCACTTTATGTCACATAGCCACATCCAATCAAGGGTCTTTCAAGCCTATATCTTCCCTCTCCAGAAGTCTAGAGTCGTGCAAGCCACACTTCTTTCACTTTAATCACTTCTTCACCCCGTTCTTAGAGAGAAACCCAAACGAGCTCTCTTGGACAGATTTCTGTGTCTTTTTGCATAGAGATTTTCGACCCTTTGTAGGTATTTTCACATGATTACTCCTTCATAAAATGTTTTCCTCTTTGAGTATAGTTTCCGTAGATATATTATTCATATCATTCCATGGTCATTTGGTCAGTCAAAAGTATTTTTAACCATGGAAAGGTCATTCTAGGCATGAATCTGGAGAGTATGTTATGTTTTGGAGTTTTTGACCAAGCTAATGGATATATCTTGGTTCGAAAATTTTATGGAGTGTTTTTAGCATGTGTTTAAGAGTGTTCATTAAGGTTTTGTTGCATGACTAAAACTTTTGATGATAGATTTTCTTATATCTAGAAACTTGAAAACTGGAAGTGGCAAAACAATTTTTATTCAGAGAAAGTTTGAATATTTCGAGGTTTGATCTTACTCTAAAGGCTTTGATATTTTTATATGATGATCTTAAGTCTCTTATTTTCATGTTAGGATGTTATTTTGAAAATATTTAATATTAGTTTCAAAAATATGATTTTTCTATGCAAGAGGATTTCGGTTAGGCCGCCTAAGATTTGATGTTTTTGGATTAGATCCATGTTTTATTGACTTTTAGCCATGTGATTTTAAGTTTGATGGTTGGATCCTATTTAAGACACATTATTAAACCATGTGATGCTTTATTTCGAAGATCTCACATTATTAAGCCATTGATCAAGAGATTTATCAAAACTAGTTGAGGAAAAAGTTTCTGTTTTTGGACTAAGTGTAAAACCAAAAACTCCAAGTGTTATTTTGTGATTTTGGCAACTTTAGTTTGATGATTTAAAGCATGATTGATCTTAGAATTATGTTATTAATATGTTAGAAGTAAGATTTGATTTTTGAAATTCTTGGAGATGTTTTGATTTAGGGTCAAAGCTTGTGATTAAGTGTTTGGATCTTTTTACAAAAAGTTTGGTGTTGATTATTAGCTTTTCCTAAATGAATGTTTTAAGTATGGTTGTAAACTTAGAATAGGAAGATCTTTGTTGCAAAATTTTGGTTTAAGCATGGGTTTTGAAGTTAGAAGGAATTACAACAAAAATCAAGAGAAATGACCTTTGGATGTTTCGGCCGAACATGGACTTCTAGATAGATTTGTGAACATTGGACTACCTATCTTAAAGTCTAAATAATAATAAAATGAGCACAACTTGCATGCATATTATTGCAAACAATTTAACTAATATTTTACAAATAGACCGCTCTATATTAGTTAATAAATTAGTTATGCCAAATTAGTAGTTAACTGCTACGAACTGAAGGGCTATCCTAAAAATGATTGACATTGTTGCTCTAAAACCTAGACAACATTTTCTTTAACTCATTCTTTCAGTGGTAGGTAAAAACATTATGCAAGATTGGAAGTCTAATAAATTAAGAAAAAAAAAAAACTGCAAACAGAAAAAGAAATGAAAAGAGTAGGTAAAAGATATTAAATAGCATGCACTTAAAGTAGCCAAAAAGGGCAACCCTTTAGTGTGTACATTCCTGTGCATACACACTTTAAGAACAAGTTAGGCTCCACAAATGCATTAGCGTAATATATAAAACTGTATCATCTTGGAAGTCATATATTTTGTAAATTAATAAAAAGAATCAAGAGATAATGTCAACAATTGGAAGTTGCATTAACATGAGACATTCAACACTCAATCATTGGCCAGTCTTATGTATTTCTTTGGTTTAGAAGTCAAACAACAGAAGCATGCATGAGAGAACAAAACATGTAAATGGAAAATGGTTTAAAAAGTGTGTTCCTCCCAAATTTTATAGCTACAGTGTGAAGGAGAGTCAAATCCACAATGAGGGTTATAGCTGAGGCCATATGCAGAAAATTATATGGGACGATCCAAAATATCATGTAACAGAAATGAGAGTGCCTAAATTGCCAATAGGGGACCATCACACGACTCCAGACATATAAGCAGAAGAAAGGCACACTAAATGGTGACAAAACAATCAAATGCGCATAACTAATAATGTTTAAATGAAGGAGTAGCTTAATACGAACTATAGGTTGGCCTCATTGTGAAAATTACAAAGCAATAAATAACTATTCACCTTCAATAAAATTACAAAGCAATAAAAGAGTATTTATATAAACCCAAGCTACCATCCTATCAATCACAAATTCTGGAAAATAGCAGTACTAAGTTCATTATGTAAATGCTAATTAAGAAACCACTGCAATTATTAAACGTCAAACACGCAGCTGAAGATAATTATAACCATGATAAAAGGGAAGAATAATATCCGATAACACTAGGATGTTCTAAAAGAATGTAATCAGATCGTTGGTGAACGGCAAGAGCCCAAGCAAGCACAAACGGTTCACGAAATGGCCTCCCGATAGATTGACACCGAACACTTGCACGCTACTCTGCAACCAATCAAATGGGAAACTCATGAGTCTAAATCATTGAAAACTGTACGTCACTTTGTTATAACTGACATGGACAGTTAAATATATATCCAAAACAAACATTTTGGAGAACTGTTAGCCAAAAAACCAAGCAAAATAAAGATATTCATCCAGTTTTAATCTCCCAAACAAAAACTGTAATTTAGGAAACAAAATGAAAAAACCTACAGAAAATACCACTAAGATTAAAGATTCGTTCAAATCTCAGTCAAGGCATCAAGAGGAACAGAATATACATAGGGTTTTCATTTTATACAGCTATCCACCATGTAAATTGCAGGAACCAAAATTCTGAAGCCAACAGAAAAAATAGAAGAAATGAAAAGAGACAGCATGCCGGTGAAGAAGGAGAGAAAAACAGAGACAAGTAATAGAACGGTGAAGAATAGCTATTAAATGGATCAACCTAACCATTTCAATCAATAATCACAAATACAATGACAACAACTCACAAATTAACCGAATAAAAAAAAGAGTTATAAAAGCGTATTTGCATCTGCCGTGTCCCAGACTATTGGGATTGTATAAATTTCTCAAGTATATAAAATGCCACAATGCACTATCTGGTGATATAAATCTATCAAGCAAATACGGCTTTATCCCTTCATCTTACATCTCAACAAATTAAAGCCTCACAAACAGAGAAATATAGAATAACAGGGATGACAAAAAACCAAAAAACTCAAGCTTGTTTACTTGACCGTAGCTTCCATGCACTTTCTCTTCGATTTCTCACAGTAAAGGGAGCAGACACATATGGGAGATTTTGGTAGGGATCAGTGAAGGGAAGGGGATGACCTAGCAGAGACAGCTAGGGTCTAGAAAATCTCCCGATTAAACTTCGAATCGAAGCATGCAAAATCAATCGCAAACGTCGATTGTATGTGGGCCGTCGACGACGATTCACTGGTTGCTGGTTCATCACAAATGGATTACGGCAGCAATTGCATTTACAATCTTTGATAATAAGTAGAAATTTCCAGAGGTAGGGCTGTGGGTTTCGCCCAAAATAGGGTATGGATGGTAGAACAATGATAGAGGGTCGACTGACGCGAAGAGAGGGAAAAGGTCCCGTGCGTGCTAAGTATGGGCTATTTATATAACTCGGCTATAATGACGACTTTTACTTGTCACAATAGAATTCAGTCATTTATGAAAAGAGAACCACCTTCAGTGATGACTGTATATCGTTAGAACAAACACAAAATGTGAAGATTATGACTTATTGTGACAAAAAAAGTTTCGGTGACTATTTCTTGCCGAAACTAGTCATTTTTATTGACAATTTCTATGGATATTTTTGGAGACAAGAATTTTGTGAGAAAACATATGTATTAGTGGCAATTTTTCATCTGTGGGAAAAAAAATGGTGGCAAAAAGCTGAATTTGTTGTAGTGATCGAAATTGCAGCCATTTACTTAGATTGTATTTGGAATTAAAAAGTGTATGCCAGATATCATAAAGGACTAGAGGAGTGGTAGAGATGCTAAATTGAGCAAGTTTAAACAACTTTGCTGGACCCGTACTTCATCAACACATAGTAGTACTGTTATAATTTGCATAAATATATACATGGATGTACATACAAATTAAAGAATCCCTTGAATCTTGATCTTGAAGATCGTGTGCAACTTCACCTCTTTATGATAATATTAATACTTACATCTGAACAACGACATCAAGAAATCAATATCAATTAAGCTAGCTAGCTCATCGATCCCACCATATTTATATATGAATGGCGTTGGCTTTGGCCTAGCGCTTGTGGATGGCAATATCTAATATATGGTCCGCCAGATATTCACGTGTACAAGATAACTCATGTGGTACTCTTGGGGAGATATTTGTTAATTTGCAGAATATATAATTTAATACATTCACAAATTAGTCTGATTGGATCAGATAGTATTAATTGGGGTCCCTACGAGCATAGATCGCTAACTTTCCAATTTTCTGTTCACAAAAAACAGATATTTTAATCATCAAAGAAGCTGAAAACTGAAAGGCTAGCTAGAGAACATTCTCCTCATGAGAAGCTGCATTTTTCTTACGACAAAATTATAGGTATATAGATATATTCTACTTAACATAAGCTGAAACAACTATTATTTATATCAATTAAGCTCTACTTAACATAATGAGCATCTATCATTAATTAATTAATTAGCATGCAGATTAACATGAAAAACATTGCAGTTACTTGCATGCTTAATTGTTGTCATCATGAACTAGCACTGAGAGATCAACTTGGCAATAAACATATATACGGACATACGTACACATATATATATATATATATATATATATATAGCTCTCGACGACCAACAAACTTTGGGGTATCTAATTGGGTAGGAATATCAAAATTAAATATTTGGAACTATTTGGGAATCTAGTTAGTAGCAGCTAGGTAGGGATGCCATACATAATTGAGATTAATTTGGAGTTTTCTATCTAGTTGCAGGAAGCTGTACGTACGTAATACTAACAGTACTAAAGTAAACAGGCCAGTATTCATGCTGCTGGAGCATAGTCATAATCTCCATCATCATCATCACCCTCCATGGATGCTGCTGGAGCATAGTCATAATCTCCATCATCATCATCACCATCCGGTACTGTACATGGCGCTGCAGGGGCATTGTAATCATATGATCCATCACCACCAATATCATCATGATCTCCATCTGCATGCTTCTTGCACCATGGGGCAATGGCCTTTGAGATGATTAACATTGTCTGCCTTTCTCTTTTTTGTAACAAAGATAGAATGAGAAGGAAAATTAAGAACACCTGGTTTCTTTTCAAGAGAGCTAGAAATAGAAGCCAAGTACTGTCAGTGCGTTTCAAGGGGATAAGAGGTGGTGCTTATATATAGGGAAGAGATTCAAGAGAAAGAATTGGACTCGTTTTTGGCACAAGTAATCCACGAGGTGGAGTGTGGAGTGATGCTTGAAGAGTGTGCATGACTCAATGCCAAATGCACACTACAAGAAAATTGTTTATTTGCGACTAGTTAAATTCTAGTGAAATGATCATTTCTACTTAAAATTGGTTGCAAATAGTCTTTTAGTTGTAATAAATTAGTCACAAAAGACCAATTTTCTTATAGTGGCAGGAGGTGCTTTCTGGTTTAGACCCATGGAAAATCCCTGTTGACAGTTCAGCCAACACGTTGGAGATAGCAGTTAAAAGTGGCTAGCTAGACTGGATGAGTGGCTGAGCATCTTTAGACTTTTTGTTGCATTGTTGGGTCATACAAAGTGTGTATATATATAATTTGTATTTCTCTTTTTTTGGCATATTGCAGGGTGGGATTGGTAAATCGTCAAAAAAAGTTGCAAAGATTCGGCTTCACTTTTTTGGATTTGAAAACAGTACTAGATGATCATCGTATATATTAAGGAGAGATCAAAAGTTCATGACCTGATTTAATTTTAGGTCGAAGCTCGTTATAAGGTATATTGAATAATCACAGAGATTTGCTCCACCTCCTTCCACGAACTGAAATCGTGGTCATTTGAGCTAATATCTTCTAGCTTGCTAGTAAAGAAGCTGAACGTACCAATGGTGAAAAAAGTACTACTCGACAGCTCGACGTTGCTGATTATATGTAAACAATATTATTCCCAACAATATATTATAATACGTCGATTTGGATGGTCAGTGTTAATTAAGGATGTATACGTTCAGCTTCTATGGTGTGTACGTTTCGGGTTGGCCATTTTATGTGTCCGAGGAACGTACAACATGTCATTGGTCAGATTGGCTACGTATAAAGAATTATATATAGGTAAGAAAACCTAATTATATATATATATATATATAATATGTTTTTTTCAAGTTGTAATATTATTAATTAAGTACTCAAAGAAGACTTACAACATGTCATTTAAGATCACAGTAGACTGAATACGTGAAGGAATTTCTACCAAATCATACAGTCTTCACTCAACTTAAGAGCATCTCTAACTAAGTTATGTGCAGCCCTGTTAGCCTTTCTCTTAATGTGGTAAGTAGAGTACCACAGGGCAAAGAAGTTGAGCATATCTTTTGCATCTTCCATCAGTAATCCTTCTTGGCACTACTTTTTGTTGAATGCATGCTGCATGCATGGCATGCACTACTTTATAACTTTGGAATATTTTGGGGTTAGGATTTGGCTATTTGCTCAAGAGAATGATAGCTAACAGCTCCATTAGGAAATTAATTAAGGCCAGTTGTCCAAGTGTCAAACTGTAGCCAATAATGCTTTAATTGTGTGTCAAGTGACACCAGACAAAGAAGGGTGCAAGGAAATGTAGCTAGCTAGCTAATCGGCCAGCGACATCCCACAATACATACAAATATATATTATTTCAAAAGCTTAAAATAGTTAAAAATGATAGATTTGGTGTGTGTTTGGAAAAGCTAGATGTAGACATATATAAATATATATATATATATAGAGAGAGAGAGAGAGAGAGAGAGAGTCTGAAGTGTTTTAAAATTGTTCTATACCTTTGGTACGTTTCAGTGTTTGGAGGAATTTTTTTAACAGAAGTTCTAATTTAATGTTATTTTTTTTAAAAAAATGAATATCTTTATATATATATAAAGACTTTTAAACTGTTAAAAGTACTTTTCACAATCTCAAAATACTGGAAACCAAAGCTAACAAGAGAATTATATAGAATTAATGCACTTATTTCTCGCCACGTCCTGAAATCAAATTAAAGGAAAATGAGTTACGAAGGGTACTGGGATATTTCAGTCCATGCCCTAATTCAATATAAACAAGAACTCAGAAATACATGGATGCTTAAATTGCTCTAAACTAGGGACGTTATTTTCCAATATAAGCCAAAGGTGATCACTACAAATGATTCTCGCATGAAAAAGTGATGAACCAAACATGAGGCAAATGTTGTGACGGAGAGTACGTAGGGACTACCATGTCAACAATGTATATATTTTGATTATCGATTATAGCTAAGAGTTGGCAAAAGTAGAAGAAGTTGGCCGTGAGAAATCATATATGTTTCATAATTCATCACCGAATAGCATACTTCCGGGTTCAGTCTCTTTAAAGATTTTTTGTGAGCTTCAAGGAGCTGGGAAAAACACCCCGCGCCAAATGATGGTGGAGAGGATGAGAAAAAGAGGGAAATTGATCAATGATGGAGCCAAAAATTGATCGTTGATTAATGCAGGAAAATAAAATATCCTGAAAAGTGAAAACTCTATATTCCTCTTAAAATTAAGAAAACAAGAAAGCATGAGAGGGACAATTCGCTAGGTGTTAAAAAAGCTCGATTGATTTTTATTGATGAAGCGAATTAGTAAGAGTAATGGGATTTTGTGGGAAATACAATATATATATATATATATTTAGGCTTTGGGACCAAACTTTTGATTTTTAGAAAAAATCTAGATGCAAATGTTTTCATGAGTTTTTGGGAGAGATTATATATAGCTTCTTCTTCTTTTCTTCTTCTTTCTTTGTTATGTGGAACAAGGGACCAGATTATTGGACATTTTTTGGGACTGAGGGTTATAATTTCTTACTTGGAACAAATATTGGTTTTCATGAGATTACGTCAAATTTTTTTTTTTTGCACCATGAAAGAATTCTTAAATTTGAGGGCCATTTCAATTTTTCTTTTTGTTTTTTTTTTTTCTGAGGCGGGGAGTAGGGGGAATAATTTGTATATTTTTCCGTCTTTTTAAAACTTTACGGGGAGTCCAATTAAGAAATGTATGATGAGCTGCTCGCCTACTATGCAGGCATAAGATTTAGTTTGAGTTTGGATAATGAGGTAATTTTAAATATTCTGTAAATAATAGTAAAAATAAATAAAAATAAAATATTAAATAGTAATAAGAAGTATTAAAAAATAGATAAAAGATAATGATAAAATAATAAATCGAAATGAAGTATTCTCTTAATAGTCTGGTATCCAAACTAAACCCAAGCATTATTTTAATAAAAGTCCTACAACCTGAATTTCATTAATCGAGCATTTACATATTCTCCTCAATGCTCGGCCCACCCCGGCCCCTCTCTGATCACTGATCACTACCGCTCAGCCCTCACCCCCTGCCTCTATTCGGACGTACTGTTCAAGCTAGCTCGTTGGGGTTTCTTTAATATTGAAAGACTTTGAGAAATTAAATCACATTAAAACCCGGCCAATAATATATATATATATATATATATACTAGTAGAAGCAAAACGTCCAAGGGACGTTTTTTGCAATTGCTTCAAGTAGAACAGCGTCTTCTGCAATTGCTCCAAATAAAACAGCTGTCAATCGTCTTCTATTATCATCTATCTCAACATAGACTCGACAACTGGAACAAATAAAAGTAGAATTGTCAATTTTAATGATTTATTCATATGAGGAAATTGTTATATCAGAAGTTATAAATCAAAATATGAAGGAAACATATATACCGTGTTGTGCGATTCTGGAGTTCTTGTAAATAACACAGTTAGTGAAGAATTCATCAATATTAAACCGCTAACCTTATTTTTCAACAAAAACGGTGGCCAGTTTTTTAGATCAGACAAGCACCGCAAGTTTTTTCAGGTTTTCTGTAGCTGTCAGGCGCCGCAGAGCTATGATGCTACATCTTCTTGTCTCTTGTAATCTCTCGTGAAGCAATAGAGGTGCTTAGTCATAATTTTTTCTATAAAAGAGATATTCAGCTCATCTTCATTCGCATCCCATCTTCTTTACTTTTCTGTAATTAGTCTGCATTCTTACTCTGCAATCTCTCTCTGCATTCTTACTCTACAATGGCCCAGCAATCTTCTCGTAACCAATACGTGAGGTATTCTACACCATTTTCACCAGTTGTTTCTGCTTCTGCTGTAGGTTCTATAGTACAATACAATAATGATCTGGCTAATAAGTCAGATGTTGAAACTATCTACGAGCTTGTAAATCTCGGTACCCATTACTCTTCAGCTATTTATGCATTTTCTCAGCGACTACAATCCAAACCTTATGATTTGGACAAACTCAATGAGAAAATTTCTATCCTTCAGCGACTTCTTCAAGAGTCTCAGATGAAGATAGAAGCAATAAAGCAAGAGAATAGGAAATTAAAATCCTTGCTTAATTCTTCTTTTAGATTGCCTACTCCTTTAGACAGAGATGCGACGCAAATTTTAGAGGAGCAAGATCGTTTGAAGAATGAGGCGAAGAGCTTCAAATTTCTGTAATTTTGTTTTGAGATAATAAAATAATATCTCACAAATATTTATATTGTGTATCTATCTTCTGGTAGATATTCTGTGTGCTCTATTTTATATTTGGTAGCTAAAATCATATTCTGCGCAGATGAGGGTTGCATTCACTTCTACGTTTAAAGTGAAAACTAATAGATCTAAAGGAATAGATATAGATCTGTCAATACACAACAAAAATACATGTTCAACACCCAAAAAAATCAATTTTTTTTTCTCTTTCAAAAAATCAACTCGGAGATGAAAATAAAAGAAAGATGACTTAGAAAATAGAAAAATAAAAATAGAAGGAAGCAGTTTTGATGGTTTTGCTTTGCCTTTTGTGGTTTAGAGGGTGCAAAAGTGGTTTTGTTGTTCTGGTGAATACCTTGAATTGCAGCAAAACTCGTACAGCTTTCCTCCGCTTAGCAAAGGTCACCTGCGTGTTAATCTTGTTCTCGATCCTCAACATGAACAAAAGAAAAAAAAAGAGAGAAAAAGTTTACTTTCGGAGAGAAGAGGAAAGAGAAAGTGAAGATGAAAGTCTGAAAGAAAAAAAACTTGAATCAAAAAGAAAAAAAAACATATGAACACAGATAGAAAAAAAATTGTTCTGTAGATCTGAAAAATAGAAATCAAACAAAAGGAAAAAAAACTTGAATAAATTTTTTACAAACAGATCTGAAATAAACGCAAGAAAATCAACCAAAAACAGATCTCTTCATATCTTTGTAGATGTGTTTAGACCTGTTTGTAGGGGAAGAAGCTATGAAGAGATGGTGGGCGGAGGTGGTGCGACGGCGCCGGAAATGGCTCAAAACCGTGCGGCTTAGATAGGCTGTAGGTGGCTAACGGTGGCTCGGATGGAGGTGAAACTTGGTGGGGATGTTCACCGGTGAGAAGGGAAGAAAACTGGGTGGGTGGTGTACGACACCTCCACCGGACGGGGGTGCAATGGCCGGCTGAAGTAGGGGCGACGGGAAGGAGAAAAGATAAGGGGAGAGCACGGGGAGAGAGAGAAAAGAAGAAAGAAGAACGGGAGAGAAAAGAAAAACGCACGGGAAGAGAAAATAAAGAAAGAAGAATAAATAATTATCTTTACTGTGCATTTCGAATTTTTTATTATCGTTACTGTGGAGGAATCGAATTATTATATTACTGTGCATAATTACTGTGTAGTCACGGAAATTCGACGATTTATAGAATTTTTTATTATATTTACTGTGCATTTTGAATTTTTTATTATTATCTTTACTGTGCAGGAATCGAATTATTATATTACTGTTTATTGTTACTGTGTAGTCACAGAAATTTTTGACGATTTATAAAATTTTTTATTATATTTACTGTGCATTTTAAATTTTTTATTATTATCTTTACTGTACAGGAATCGAATTATTATATTACTATGCATCGTTACTGTGTAGTCACGGAAATTTTCGACGATTTATAGAATTTTTTATTATATTTACTGTGCATTTTAAATTTTTTATTATTATCTTTACTGTGCAGGAATCGAATTATTATATTACTGTTTATTGTTACTGTGTAGTCACAGAAATTTTTGACGATTTATAAAATTTTTTATTATATTTACTGTGCATTTTAAATTTTTTATTATTATCTTTACTGTACAGGAATCGAATTATTATATTACTATGCATCGTTACTGTGTAGTCACGGAAATTTTCGACGATTTATAGAATTTTTTATTATATTTACTGTGCATTTTGAATTTTTTATTATTATCTTTACTGTGCAGGAATCGAATTATTATATTACTATGCATGGTTACTGTATAGTCACAGAAATTTTCGGCGATTTATATAATTTTTTATTATATTTACTGTGTACATTAACGAAATAAAAACGGAATGTTACTGTACAAAATTTACTGTTTATATTATGCATAGAAACGGAACGACAAATATTACTGTGCTTTACTGTAGTTAGCGCATAGGCGCTTATTATAATAGATAGATATAAAATATGTGTGTGTGTGAATTGATATACATGTATACGTCAAGTTTTACTTTTAAACTCCAAAATCATAGGATACATATCAATGATAGAAAATGATATATTAAAGAATGTTGAAGAGTACGTAATAGAAAAAAAAAATATATATATATATATATATATATGAACTGTTTTGCTTTGATACTAGACGAAATATATTTAGTTGATACGAACTGAAACAAGTTGATCATGCTATATATATTGATCAAAAGAGAGCTTTGTAATTTGAATGTAGGGACCGTTCTTATTTGAAGAAAAAGAAAGGTCCTGATCATGGTCAGAAATTATATTAATATAGGCTTTTATTAATGCATAAATTCACACAAGCAGGAAGAATGGAGGAAAAAATTTTTCCGGGTCCACGATAATGATTTGAGTGTTGATAATGTGCTCTTCACGTTCATCCATAAAATAAATAGTAAATAAGTAAATAAAAATAAATAGAGAGACAGATATTTACATGGTTCAGCATAAAAGCCTATATTTCCTAGTTGTTTGGGGATGAAATCCAGTATAATATATGATTTTACAATCTCTTATAGTCTCACATATCTCTAAATACAATGAAAGAATTTAAGGTTTTGTGATAGGTTGAAGACGATGCCTCCATTGAGAGAAGATTCTTTAGAGTCGTTGTGCGTGGTGGAGTTTAGGCCTAGAGAAGTTGTGGAGAGTCCTTAGATTTGTAGAAATATCCTTCTTTTATAAAGGTCATTTTCCTTCCTTCCTTGGAGTGAGTGAGTCATATTTGCCTTATGAATTCATTTCCTTATACACGTTTGAGTCTGCTTGCCTTATCTATTCTTGACCTTATCTCTTGGCTTTATCTTTCTCCTTATTATTAGTGATAGATTTTTAATAGGTTGGACCCAATGAACTTTATCCCTAATGTCCACGATTCTTAAGGTCTATTTGCTCAGCAAGAAAGCCTTAAGAATCTTCAAGTCAACCATGATGAAGAGAGTCTATAGAAAACTATAGAAAAATAAATTCTAAGAACTTGTCCTTAGTTTTCTGTTGTTCGTGCCAAGCAATGTAAATCTCCAAGCCCGAAGCTTGAGAAGATAGGCAGAATTTGTAGTAAGGGCCTACGAGAATGGGCCTCTAGGAAGTTTGTTTGTATGAACGTTTGCCTAGTAATCAAACGTTCATATGCTTGCATGTGACCGTTTATCGTTAGCAAAGAGTGTGTACTTCTGTGATCATTTTTGCTATTGTTGGTAATAGTGGATTTTTTGCCCCTTGATGTGATTTTCTGTTGATGTTTCTATTTTAGTGTTGAGGTTAGAGTTTGTTTTTTGTAACCCGCGCTAAGTGATTGGGGAGCTCGTCGACCCCTTGGGTCCATCTTAGGCAGTTGTCGAACCTGTTGACTCGTTCTTGAAGGTAAACTACTGGCGGCAATTATGGAGCAAATGTCAACACTTGACGTTTGCTAGAGAAGACACTGCACTGACTTTGATGTCTGAGTGCAAGTGTGAGAACACTCAGTTTTGATGCGAGGTAGTAGATGAACTCGACCACACTAGGTGAAAAGGAGGGAAACGTTTAAGGAAGTTGTTTCCTCCTTTGTTAGCCGCGCTTAGGGGCGAGGAGGCAAAGACTTAACTAAGTTGTTTCCTCCTTTGTTCGTTAGAGGTGAGTGGAAATACTCAACTTTTGTGTTTAGATGGGAGATGTGCTTAATTGCACTTAGGGATGAGGATGGAAACATTTAACTAAGTTGTTTCCTCCTTTGTTCGTTAAGGGCGAGTAGAGACACTCAACTTTTATGTTTAGGCGGGAGATATGCTCGACCGCACTAAGGAGGGAAACGCTTAAAGAAATTGTTTCCTCCTTTGTTCGCCAGTGCGAGCCCGGAGCTCAAATTTGAGAATTGGGCAGGAGATGGACTTGACTGCACTAGGTGCGACTGCAGAGCTCGGCTTGGAGGGCTAGGCGGGAGATGACTTGAGTAGTGACCCGTGTACTCAAGTGCAATTAGACCCAATTGGAGATGTGCTTGACCGTGTTGGGGGGGGGGGCTAACCTAACTGCACGTGTGGTCGAATCTTGTGGTGGATGTGCTGCTTTGGTAGAAGACGGAACTCGACCGCTCTACTACAATAGGAGATGTATTTGAGTACTTTATCATTTTGGAAAATTCTCCAAAACCAGACTAGTTAGTGTAATCCAAATCATAAGAGTTTGAGACTTGCAAACCTGAACCAAGTGGCAAGACACTTGGTAAGCATTCATTTTTTGTAATGCTCGAGCGAGGCCTAAGGTGTCAAGGTGAGAATTGAGGGGGAAGCTGTCCTTTTGTTATTTGCTTTTTGTTGCCTGCAGCACTAGCGGGCACTAGATTGCATGGGTCGTATCGGGCGAGTGTCAACTAGGCACTCAACTAAAGCCAACAATAAATTGACTCGAATGTTGCCTAGCATTGAGCTGCATGGTGCTAGGGCTACACAGGGTGAGTGTCAACTAGGAACACTTGACTACGGTCAACGGGAGGCACACTCGACTAATATGCTCCTACAGAGGGCAGAGCTCGAACGTTCAGCTGCGACGGGAGGCATACTTGATCTCCCTAAGCGGTTATCATCAAATACAAATAGGTTATTGTAGATAATCCAAACCTTCGAGATTGCAAACCTAAACTATTTTGCTAGAGTGTGGTGAAGTCTTGAGGCCCACAGGGTCGCATGCTTCGGCAATGATGAAGATCTGATATAGGGGTGTACAGGAACCAACAGGACTAGCCGTCGCCAATGGGAACTGTTCGCCAGAGTCAGGAACCAGTGGAGCACTAGTCAACCAGCTGTAGGAAATATAAGAAACTGACGTCAGGTCGATTTGGTCCCAGTCTGAACCAGGTTCAAACTGCCTAACCAGCCAATATAATATATATATCGTAGGTAAAACGACTTCATTTTACTTAAGTGATTTAAAAAGCATCATTTTACACCAAAGGTATAGAAAATATATATATATATATATATATATATAAGTAAAACGATGCCATTTGGTTTAATACACCAAACAACATCGTTTAGCTCTAGGGTTTAGTAACCCCTCACCTCCCCTCCTAATTCACGCTGCTCAAAGCTTGGCCTAGCCCTCATCTCTCTGAGATCTCTCATCAGACTCATATTGGCCTGTCCCCCATGGTCTTGCCTCTCTGAGATCTCTCCTCTCTGAAACGTCTCTTCAAGGCCGAGCTCTCTCGTTCTCCTCTTATCTCTCCCATTCACCTCTTCCCTGAGATTTTGTTATGAATTTGTGATTTTGTTGCGAGTTTTTGAATTTCTTGTGAACTTTGGTTGATTTGGTTTGAATTTGTGATGTGAATTTGGGAATGGGTTAGCAATCAATAAACCAACCTTTGAACCAATTGGTATTGGCCGTTAGAAACTGCCAGTTCTCTTTGTCCCAGCCGGACGATTTCGATCGGCACCACTCCCTTATAATGAAAGCAACAATGATAGTGTTAGTTTTCAGCCCTAATCCGATATACCTGTGATGTTGAGTAGTCTGTTATGATGAAGATGGATTGAAATGCTTGAACGGTGCTCGAGAGGCCCTTTATATCCAGTGTTTCGCGCCACACGGGTGATTTTCAACGAAATAAGTACTCGAGGCATGCGGCCACTAGGACTTTCACGAAAACGGGGTAATTCAGCCATTGCTTTCATTTCTTCCTTTACTTTGTTTGTTGTTGAATATTTTTGTGTAGCTGAATCTGTTTGTCGCTGGGTGATTTTTGTTAATACTTGTCCCGCTTGCATATCCTCTTTCATTTTGTTTGCATGCATTAGGACTACACATCTGAGTCCGCTTGCCTTATCTCTTCTTGGCCTTATCTATTGGCTTTATCTTTTCCCTTATTATTAGTGATAGATTTTTAATGGCTTATCCCACTCAACTTTATCCCTAACAACTTTCATCTTTAATTTGTCAAAAATACTATAAGCTTTCCTGTTTAACTAATGGGGTTTTTTCCTGTTTAATATCTTTTTCAATAGATTTTTCTTGTTTGCTCTTGCATGGTTGAAAAATTAATCAAAATTGGGAAAATAAAAATAATTAATTAAAAAAAAGGGTATGAACATTTCAAATGAAAATTTTTGCAACAATGATAATTTTGTTGAAAATAGTGAGTATTAACAAGAAGTTAAAATTTGTTACAAATAACAAGTTTAGCCAATGAAAATCATTTTCTTTCAAATAGGGGTGGCACCCCCTGGATGGATGGTCATTGGCCCCATCTAGATGCTGGAGGCAGATTGGCCCCCATGGACATCCACACACCCCACCTACCGTCCACCTATAGCGAGATATCATCATATTAGAGAGAGAGAGAGAGAGAGAGAGAGAGAGGGTGGGGAGGGTGAGGATCTTAACATTTAAAATAAAATCCTATACCAAAACGGCAATGTTTGAGATTTTCCTCCACGTAAATGAGTGCAAGGGATAGGCCTTGCAGGATGCAAAGGTTATCACCCACCCCTACTTTCAAATAATCTAATAGTTGTAATAAAATATGATTATTTTCAATGAAATGGATATAAAAGGAGGATAATTGCATAAAAATAATTTCATGACAAATCCCTCCCTTGCAAATAATATGAGGCATTTGCAACAGAAGTACTTTACTTGCAAAATTGATAGCAATTTCTTTTTCTAAATTAGCAACATAAGAGATTTCGATATGAATTCTTTCACTTTTTGCAACCTCTCATTTCCTTGCAAAGTTGGTGGGGATATTACCAACGGCAACACTTTTATTGCAAAATTGAATTATCAACAATAACAAATCTCCTTGCAAATAAGTGTCTATCTTCATTATTTCTTTGTATTACCAATGGAAGAAAATTCAATTATATTTTTCAACCTATCACGCAAATGACCCTTGGCATTAGTCCAGACCTTATATAGAATCGAGCATTCGTTCAAGAGACTCTGTCATCTCTTAGTACAAAATTGAATTGGTGCGAGGATATCATTCAGGTAGAAACCGATCTTGGGTATAGTAGTCCGATAGAAACCAATGGTACAAGGATATAATTGGTAAAAGGTGTCCGTTCGATGTACGTACTCTCGGCCCCTGGGATGTCCTAGTTCACACTAGCTAGTGTCCTGAAGATGAAAAAAGTTGGATGAAATCGCGATGAGTGAGCGCAAAGGAACCGATGCTCATGTGGAAAATAAAACGCACCGTTTTGGTCAATAGCCAATACGATTCATTTCATCATCCCAATTCTCCCACGAAGACTATAACTTTCCTTCCCTTCTAACTTTCCCTTCCTTTGTTTTCCCCCCTCTGCCTCCATTTGAAGACCACGAAGCACTGCCTTCACACAAAGGGATGCATCTCCCTCACTTCATCATCCCACCTTCGTCTACCTATGAAGATCTACTTTTTCTCTCACAGTTTGCTCATCACATCTGTTTTCAAGGATCTGCCTTGCCGTTCACCCTTCCTCCTCGCAAGATCTAACTCGCCATTCACCAATTCCATAAGAACTATATCATTGGAGTTTCTTTGATCCATCTAGAGAGAGAGAGAGAGAGAGAGAGAGAGAGAGATGCTTTATTTTGATCATGAGTTGGCAACTGAACTTGAAGAAGGTTTTTGTTATGGGTCGTGGAAGGTGCTGGTGTGAAGACATGTGGATGGGCAAGGTGCAGTATGTTCAGCAGGATCTTAGTGGAAGGGTCGTCACTAGTTGTTGGCTATTAAGGGGAAGATCGATACGTTGCCATTTTAGTATATGTTAATTCCTTTTGCTTTTAGTTGAACGTTGTCATTTTACATTTCCTTTTATATCTCAGGTTCAATAAGTCCAACGCGGTCATTTTACTCATTCTCGAATGAAATAGACTTGTAAACAATTAAACGGTGCGTTTGTAATACATTCACTATAAATATAGTTAGTTGGAGGGAAAGTCCCCAACGAGAATTTGATTCACTTCTATCTTTTTCTTCTCTGAAATTCATCTTCTTCCTCTAAACCTAATCTCTAGAGAGTCACTCTCTCGAATCAGTCAACTACTACATCGGGTCCATTACAGTTGGTAATCAAAGCCAGTCATGGCAGAAGGCACGAAGTCGTATGCTTACATTGTTGACTCATTGAATCATTTACGACAGCAACAAGATCGTCAACAGAAATAGATTGAGGATGCATTTGGATTGTTGTTGCAGCAACAAGAAGCTGCAGAGGTTGAACGTGAGGCACATGACAAGAAGTTTCATGATCTATTACAACAGATCTCACGAATTTCATGTAATTTTTCTGGTGATCATACTCAACCTCCATTGGTATAGCACAATATCGATGTCAATGTAGGTTCGGGGGAGAATCCTCATCATGAAATTTGCGACAGAGGCCTTATTAGAGGAATTAAATTGGAGTTTCCTCGCTTTTCTGGTGGCGATCCTTCAGCATGGATTTCTCGTGCTAATCAATATTTGTTGTACCATCAGGTGCCTCCTATTCAGGGTATTTTTGTTGCTTCTTTTCACTTAGATGACACAACTTTGTCGTGGTTTGAGAATGCTAGTGAAGCAAGGGCATTCCATTCATGGGAGGACTTTATTCTTGCTCTTCAAATTCGGTTTGGCTCTTCTCCTTATGATGATCCTATAAAGGAGCTAATTTTTCTGAAGCAGGTTAGTACAGTCACTGAATATAAGTCAGAATTTGAGATCCTTTCCAATAGAATCAGAGGAATTTCTGAGAAAAATAGACTAAGTTATTTTTTGAGTGGGCTGCATGATGATATTAGATTTCCTGTGAAGTTTCTTAAACCTTTAACACTAAATGATGCCTTCAGGTTGGCTAAAATTCAAGAACATTATCTATTATGCCTTAAGAAGCCTTCGAGGGGTTCTTTTACTGATTCTAATAAATTTGGTCCAGAGTCTAGTTTGTTGAAATCTGGACAACCTGCCTCTATTTTGGAAGCACCTAAGGCATAGCCTTTAGCTAGAATTCCCTTCTAAAAACTTTCTGATTCACAAATGAAAGAGAGGCGTAAGAAGGGCCTTTGCTACTTTTGTTATGAGAAGTGGCGTCGAGGTCATAGATGCATCAAACCAAAACTGTTTCTGCTAGAAGGAATGGACTTCCTTGCAGACATCGCCTATGAGGTTGGCATTGATTTAGTGGTGAAGCTACAGCTATGGATATTGAGGAAGAAGTTGAGATAGCTTCTATCTCATTACGTACTATTGTTGGGGCTTCAGGGCCTAGAACCATGAGACTTGTAGGTTAGGCTGGTAAGAAAAGGGTTGTAATCTTAATAAACACTGGCAGTACACACAATTTTGTAGATACTGTCGTGGCTTCTCAATGTAAGTTGGAGGTGTATTTGGAACAACCTCTCAGGGTCAAAGTAGCTAATGGCCAAGTGGTTGAAAGTGGTGGGAAGTGTCTTGTAGTTCCTGTGAAGATACAAGGGGTATCTTTTATGGTGGATTTCTTCACCTTATCTCTCAGGGTTTGTGATACTGTCTTGGGTGTACAATGGCTCTCCTCACTTGGGCCTGTGTTATGGGACTTTACTGAGTTACAAATGAACTTTCAGTATGAAGGGAAGGGCATTTGTTTTCACGATTTGACACCTTCTAACACTGAGTTGATTGATGATATTACATCCCTTAAAGCTTCTATCTCTAGCAAGAAAGGCCTACTTTTACAGCTGGTGGATTGTAGTGTAGCTGAGTTGTCTACTTTGAATGATGAACAAGTGCACCACTTGTTACAAACTTATAAGGATGTTTTTGCTGAACCTGCTGAGTTGCCACCTCATAGGTCACATGACCATCAAATTCATTTGAAACAGGAGGCTAGTCTAATCAGTGTGAGGCCCTATTGATATCCATTCTATCAAAAAGCTGAGATAGAAAAGATTGTTAAAGAGCTTTTGACTTCTGGGGTTATAAGGCCTAGTCAATCACCCTTTTCTTCTCCTGTGTCACTTGTTAGGAAGTCTGATGGCACATGGTGCATATGCATTGATTATAGGGCTTTAAATGAAGCTACTATTAAAGACAAATACCCTATTCCTCTTGTGGATGAGCTCTTAGATGAACTTTCAGGTTCTACAATTTTTTCTAAGTTGAATTTAAGAGCTGATTATCATCAAATACGCATGAGAACTGAGGATATTCCAAAGATTGCATTCAGAACTCATGAGGGGCATTATGGGTTCTTTGTCATGCCTTTTAGTCTTACTAATGCCCCTTCTACCTTTCAAGGCCTAATGAATGAGGTTTTTAAACCATTTCGTAGACAATTTGTCATTGTCTTTTTTTATGACATTTTGGTCTACAGCAAGGATATGCCTTCTCATTTAGCCTCTGTGTTGGATTTATTACGCCTTCATCAGCTTTATGCAAAAGAATCCAAGTGTAAGTTTGCATGTCAGAAAATTGAGTACTTAGGCCATTTAATCTCTAAAGAGGGAGTGAGGACTAACCCTAAGAAGCTGGATGCCATGCTCACTTGGCCTATTCCTAAAACTATTAAGTCCTTGAGGGGCTTTTTAGGTTTGACAAGGTATTATAGGAAATTCATTAAGGGCTGTGGTCAAATTGTTGCCCCTTTGACTGCTTTGTTAAAAAAGGATGCTTTTGCTTGGTCAGATTCTGCCACCAAGTCTTTTAATGACTTGAAGATTGCTGTCACGAGCCCTCCTGTTCTAGCCCTACCTGATTTCACCAAGCCATTTGTGATTGAGTGTGATTTTTATGCTATTGGGGTAGTTGCAGTGTTGATGCAAGAACAAAGACCCTTAGCTTTACTTAGTCAGGCTTTGAAGGTAGCTTTAGTGCTAGCTGTTAAAAAGTGGAGGTCATATCTTGTGGGAAGTGTTTTTATCATTAGAACTGATCATCACAGCCTTAAATATCTGTTGGAACAAAAATTGGCACTATAGCACAGCAAAAATGGCTTTCCAAGCTACTTGGATATGAATTCACCATTGAGTATAAACAAGGGGTGGAAAATAAGGTAGCCGATGCCTTATCTCGAAATGATCGACTTGATCCCATTGCTGACCTAGCAACTTTATCTTTTCCTACTCCTACTTGGATTTCAGATCTAAAGTTGGCCTATGATGCAGATCAGAATGCTCAGCAATTACTTGCTGTTTTGAGGCATGATCCTTGTTCTGTTCCTTTATTTAAACTCAAACATGGTTTGTTGTTTAGGAAGGACATAATTTTTGTTCTTGATTCAGCTCCTTTGAAGCAACAACTTTTGTATTATCTGCATGCTAGCCCTGCTACTAGATATTCTGGCTTTCAAAAGTGTTTACATAGGGCTCGAGCCGAGTTTTATTGGCCTGGCCTTAAAAATAAGGTTAAGAAATTTATTCGTGAGTGTGATACTTGCCAAAGAAATAAAATTCAGAATGTGCTTCTAACTGGTTTTCTACAACCATTACCTATTCCTGATCAAATCTGGACTGACCTTTTCATGGATTTTATGGAAGGTTTACCTATTTCTAGAGTCTATTCTGTAATGATGGTGGTTGTGGACAGGCTCTCAAAGTATGCTCACTTTATGCCTTTAAAGCATCCATTTACAGCTGTTCAAGTTGCTTTATTGTTTTTAAACAATGTTTTTAAACTTCATGGTTTACCAAAAACCATTGTTTCTGATCGAGGTTCCACCTTTACTAGTTCCTTTTGGAAGGAACTTTTTCGACTTCAAGTGGTTAATCTTTCTTATTCCTCAACTTATCACCCTCAGAGTGATGGACAAACTGAGGCAGTTAACAAATGTCTCGAACACTTCTTGAGGTCCTTTTCTGGTGACAAGCCCAAGTTGTGGGCTGATTGGTTTTCATTAGCTTAATGGTGGTACAATTCTTCCTCTCATACTTCCACAAAATTGACTCCATTCGAAGCTGTCTATGGAATTCCTCCTATTAAGCTTCAAGCTTACATTCCAGGCATCACTTCTAATTAGTCAGTAGATCAATTGTTGAAGACTCGTGAGTAGATTTTGGCTACTCTAAAGCATAACTTGACCTTGGCTCAAGAAAGAATGAAGTTCTATTATGATAAGCAACATACTGACAAACAATTTTCAGTAGGAGACTGGGTATATCTTAGACTTCAGCCTTATTGACAGAAATCTTTGGCAGCCAGGAGGAATTTTAAGCTCTCCCCTCATTATTTTGGTCCCTTTCAGATCACACACAAAATTGGGCAGGTGGCTTATCGGTTATGCCTTCCATCAGATTCTCTTTTACACCCGGTTTTTCATGTTTCTTCTTTGAAGAAGAAGTTGGGAGATCATGTTACTCCTCTTCCTACTTTACCCCTAGTTGAAGTGCAAGGGGAGTTGAGGCCTCAGTCTGAGAAAATACTGGATCGTAGAAGTGTCAAGAGGGATAACCGAGCTCTTGTAGAAGTCCTCATTCAATGGGAAGGTGCTGGTGTGGACGATTCTACTTGGGAACCTTATTGGAAACTCCGAAAGCAGTATCCTCACCTTGTGGGCAAGGTGCTTTAAAGGGAGAGGGTGTGTTATGGGTCATGGAAGGTGCTGGTGTGAAGACATGTAGATGGGCAAGGTGCAGTATGTTCAACAGGATCTTAGTGGAAGGGTCGTTACTGGTTGTTGGCTATTAAGGGGAAGATCGATAGTTGCCGTTTTAGTATATGTTAATTCCTTTTGCTTTTAGTTGAACTTGTGTTTTACATTTCCTTTTAATCTCAGTTTCAAAAGTCCAACGGTCGTTTTACTCCTTCTCGAATGAAATAGACTTGTAAACAATTAAAGGTGCGTTTGTAATACATTCACTATAAATACAGTTAGTTGGAGGGAAAGTCCCCAAGAGAATTTGATTCACTTCTGTCTTTTCCTTCTCTGTAATTCATCTTCTTCCTCTAAACCTAATCTTTGGAGAGTGACTCTCTCAAATTAGTCAGCTACTACATTGGGTCCATTACAGGTTCCTAGTTTAATGAAGGATGATATTCAGTGATGGATTTGATGATGATAATGAGTTCGGGTGATCTAAATGGTGAATTTGTGTGTTTGATGCAATGTAGGGTGGCTTGATGATGACCCTTGGTGTTGGCAACACTTGGGTGATGTTTAGGGTTGGTATGGTGAAGTGGGGTTAGGGTTTGAATAGTGAATGGATAGGGCTACGAATTTTGGAAGAGTCTTTTGGGTAGGCTAGGGTTTTGGTTAGATCAAGGATGAAATAGATGTTAGGATTTGTGATGTGTAGGATGAGATCAAAAAATGTAGGAATTGGAGGCTAGGGTTAGGTGGCAATTATATCTCCTAAAAGGTAGGAATTTTGTAATTCCTAAAATGTAGGAATTTGAGATTTGAGATCTAGATTGAACAAGGCTGGCCGAAAATGGATAGGGAGAAATGGAATTGATGTGATTTGGTGGGAAATAGAATTTGGGTGAGTCAATCAATGGCTATTGACCAATCACACGAATTATGAAAAATTGAGGAGAGAAATTAGGATCTAGGGTTTTGGGTAGGAATTATGGAGGCACTAGATATAGGCTAGATCTAGGGTTTTGTGGCTTTATGAAATAGATCTAGGATGAATTATAGATGAATGGAGGCCAAATTAGTGTTTGGGTGGTAGGAAAGTGTATGGAAAGTATGTGGTAATGAGTATTTTGGCTAGATCTCTTGGGAATGGTAGATTTAGGATGTTATATGAATGAAGAACAAAGGAATTACGGAATTGGAATGAGCTAGGCGTGATTTGTGTTTGGAAGATAGGAAGATAGGGGTGAATTTCTGTAATCAAGAGAAAATATATGAACAAGAATGAAATGACTCAACTAAGAAAAGATGAAGACTCTCTTTTTGGTATATATGAATATTTTGAGAAATCAAAGAAAAGTAAGAATAACGCTTAGACTATGTTTGATAGGTAAGAAAATATGGATGAACAAACTAGAAAATAAACAAGAACAAAGATAGGTAATTGAATGGAAAAAAGAAAATACTCAAAAGATTGATACATTGAATCAACACCGATTCACGAATTGCACGGTGATGATCATCTCCTTGGGATTCATGAATTGCACCCAAGTAGCCCAAGTGCAAAAGCACCGAATGATAAATCCAACCTCTATGGCCAGCCAAGCAAATGTTCCAAATGATTCCAAAAATCAAAATGAAATACCAAGGGTCCTATTTATAGAGCTTACAAGTTAGAAACCTCCAAAAGGCCCCTAACATAATAAATGAAATAAATGAATAAATAAATAAACTAAAATCAATAACATAATGATGGACAGACCATGGTGGCACGTGGCATGCTACGGCCCATGGATGGGTCATGGTGACTCATGATGTGCACGACATGGTGCCGTGTATGGATGGATGGTTGGCACGGCTTGGGGCCATGCATGGCTCGTTGCTAGGCGTGGCATGGTGCCACGCATGGGCAGCTGCATGGCACAGCTGCATGGCATGGTATGGGCCATACGCTGGTTTGGTGGTGGGCACGACATGACGTTGTGAGTGGCCTGTTGATGGTGGGCATGGCATGGTGCCAAGCCTAGGCCTGATGGTAGGCACAGGGTGGTGCCGTGCTGTTACTGTGAAGCCCATTCAAGTAGCTTGAGCTGTGGTCCTACATGGCCCGGGCTGGTGGCCTGGGCAATGGGCATGCATGGCCCAAGCTGATAGTCTAGGCGCTGAGGCTGCAAGGCATGGGCTGGAGTCGTGCGCTGGATGGCATGCTTGGTGGACAAGGCACGGGCTGGAGCTGTGCGCTGGATGGCGTGCCTGTGAGGGCAAACCACTATCCTCCCTAAGTGGTGCTGGGGCGCGCATGCATATGCGCAGGTGCACACTCAAGGGAATGCGCAGGCCTACATGCTTGGTCTGCTCGCGGCTAGTAGCCTCCATGGGTGCCTGCTGCGTGTCAGGGCCTGAGTTAAGGCATGCAAGCAAGCTAGTCATGTGACTGTCCTGAGCGTGCCATGGCAAGAGCCATGGCATGCCTACGGCATATCTGTGCGACTGGCATGAGTATGCCATGATAATAGACCATGGCATGTTAGCGATGCTGTTAAGTGCGTGCCACAGCGGAGGCCATGGCATGTCTGTAGGCCTGTCATGCACGTGCCATGGCAGGAGCCATGGCATGTTTGTGGTGCTGTCATGTGCATGCCAAGGTTGCTAGGCATGCTGATGGTGCTGACCATGCTGATGGCCCGTGGGGCTGTTAGGGCTTGTCAGCGACAGTGTCAAGGCAGGGCCCGTGAGGTTGTCAGGGCATGTCAAGGCATGACCTGTGGGGCTATCATGGCATCAACAACAGTGTCAATGGGCTGTCAGGACATGCCAACAGCAATGTCAATGGGTTGTAAGGGCTGAACCATGGCCTAGTCAAATGGAAAGATGTGAGCCATCTTCCAATTGACTTGTGTCATTCCCACAATCTCCTTAGGGTCTGCACTAGATCCCTAGAGAAGTCCTCCAAAGCTAGGCTCGATCTCATAAGTGGCCCGATTTCGATTGTCCATGCATGTCTAAGACCTTGTCCTAGGGTGATTTTTGTTGGGTCTTGACACTCTTCCCTTCCTACACACCGTTTGGACACCCCATATGAAATGCCCTAGTTCCATTCTGCTTCACATTTGCCCTAGTCCTCCACGACATGCCTCTTCCCGAATAAAGCTTCCCACTTTCTTCCTTCTCTTATCACCTAACTTCCTTCAACACCCTAACACATCAATTCTTGAGGGAGCATAAATTCGACAAGTTATGTACAAAGATGATGAATGACCAAATTTAAAAAGAAAAAAAAATAGCATTGCCCAATGAATAGCATATTCCACAATCAACCATGAGGGGATGGATTAATGGGTTTATCAAGTAGAAGAAGCAGAAGCATTAGCTTTCATGCATTGCTGACCATTGTGATAACGCTCTTGTAAGGGTTATTTGGGTTTTGGGGAGTAGCTATCTTAATGGAATATGAGGCCTCCATTGCAATTCCACACTTGCCAGTAAATGTGCCGACGGCGTTGCGCTCTATCTTGATGTATCCATCCTTACCCCAGTTGGTTCCCCAGGAGTTCCTCACAAGCCAGTAATCCGCCCCATTCTCTGTGCCATATCCAACTGCAACCACCACACAGTCTAGTTCTGACCCATATTCACCTGTAAATACAGCCTGAAATACTATTTGAAGGAAATAAATAATGAAACACTACCGACGTTGTAAAACCTCTAAAATGCTTCGTTTCATTTTTGACGTGTTTTGTCAAGTTGTTTTTGGTATGCAAAATCACTTGATTATAGAGTTTTCCTTCCTAAAATAGTTTCTACTCCCCCCAAAGGTAACACGGAGGTTTTGTAGCTCTGCACTTTGGTGGAGACACGCGTAAAAAATTTTATCATGTAGTTTTATTTGAATTATTATATTTTCAAATTAATTTATAGAACACATCACCTACGTAATTTAAATGATTAGATTTAATTTATAAAATTTAAATTTTAAAAATTATTATTTAAATCAAATTATATTATAAAAATATTTTATTATAGATGATAATATAAATTTTATTTTAATTTACTGGAGAAGTGGCCTTAGCCGTTTCGTATAGTGAGGAACAATTTATGTCATGTCAATTGTTTATTAGCTATTTGTTTAGACTAGATGCCTTATTTTTATTACTATTTATTTAATTAATATTTTAGAAATAAAGAGATTATAAATAACTAAATTCATAAACTGACGTGATTTATAGAATTTGTTAAATCTACTTTATAATAAAAATAATTTTATAATTTAACGTGTCACATTAAATCACATTAGTTTGTATTTTACATTTGTGTAATCTTTTAATGATTAATGTGTTTGATTTGAAATAATCGATTTAGGCAACTAAATTACTAATACCAATAGTTTAATTTAAGAGTAATACTACATACAATCGTTGAATGTGTAAACATCGCGCAATCTTTTTGAAAAGAGTGGGATCTATGATTAAAAAGTTATTTTTTTTTCATGTAAGTCCCGTATTAATTCACTTTCTTCAAAAAGACTGCGTAACACTTGTACAACCATGACTGCAAATATCATTTCTCTTAATTTTAAATTCGAATATAATCTTATCAAATCACTCATCACTCAATAACCTCTGAGCGACCACCTTATAGTACGAGAATGTACAACTGCTTGGCAAAAGTTACTGGAAACAACAACCATATTTACTCCATTATTTTAATCTACAGCCTCATTGAAGCCTGAAGAAAGCCATGAGAGGATCATACACATCTTGCTTAGCATTTTCTCCCATAACAAAGTCTGCATGAGCATAATCATCTCTGTACAGAACTACGAGTTTATCTCCGTCGTGATCTTTGAGGCTGTTGAGCAAGAGCTTCACATCTTTGACATCGGAAAGAGCATCTTTCCCACCACAGCCGAGGAAGAGAGGAATGTCATTCGGAATGCTTGTCATGTTGTACACTGGAGGAGTGGGTTGCCCATAATGTTTCTTGTTCTCATCCGAGTTATTGTAATCGTACATGGCTATATTTCCTTCCCTAATCACAGTCCAAAACACCACTTTCAGCACAGTATAACCAAGCCAATTATCAAGAAAATCAGGCTATAAATTATATTGAGCACTACTTTCTCTGAGCCAGATGGATCATGTTCTTTGTAGCTGTAGGCTAAGGCTCGTGATCTAGGAAAACATCTACTATGGAAGAGTTCAAGTAGCAGTTCTTGCCTGTTCAAATATAATAACATCATACTTTCTGGTTTTCGAGGCATAAGTGGAACTAAAAAAGAAGAAGAAGATGCATGGGTATGAGAGTACGTACGTACCAGTGAAAGAGGTTAACAAGTTGGTGCAGTCAACACCTGGCTTGCTGCAGATATCCTGGAGAAGTTTAATTACAGCTTCCCTGTTCAGTTAGGGAAAGAAATAAGATGGCATCAATCCCTTTTTTTCATTCACAAATATTAGATATGCATGGAACCATATATAAAGATCGATGGAATGTTCTTCGACTATGCACCCTTCTACCATCTCTGAACATCATTTGTGTTCATTTTCAAAGTAATGCATGACTCTCATCGTGCGTCACTCAAGTCTCACATGAGTTTCACGCACCACAGTATCTCACATGATTTTCAATTATAGTCTACAGCAAGGTCGTAGTTTAACTCTTTTTAATAAAAATCAAGTGTTCCATAACAGTCTAAAACTGTGCATCAATCGGGTTAACAATGACTCTTTTTGATACATGGCCAGCCACGAAAATTTGGAATCTAACCATTAATTTGGCTCAATTTCCCATTAATTTTGCTAGTATATATACTGTTCATGTGGTATTATAATAAAATTTTGTTGGGAGTCCCCACCCCTACTTATTTATTTAATGAAGATTTGTCTGTAAATATATTTAAAAATTAGATTGTTTCTTAAACATAAATGAAAGAACTGAATTATAATTAAAAATCCCTATGGTTAATGCGTCAATGGGAAAAAGAAAAATCAACTTACCCTGTTGGATTAAATTCTTTAACACCCAACCAGTACAAGTCCTGTTATAAGAAAACAAAGAGATTGTCAAAGACTTTATCAATTCAATTGGTTATCTACATAATATACAATTAGCATGCATTTACCTCCCCAATGAAGTTGTCAGCAGCAAATCTCGCAAGCGGCGAGGCCATCTGACCCACAAAAGCAATAGGGCTAAGTAAGGCAGCTGATCTCAACTTGTTCAACAGCTGGTCTTTTGAAAAGGCAGCCAGAGCAATCAAAGTTCCCTACAAAATATAATCTCAGACTCTTAGACTTAATACTTTGGTAGCAGGTTAGCTAAGGGAATATCAGAACAAAATGAAGTAGTAGAATGCATGAAACTCACAAGTGAATGCCCAATATAGTGCAGTTTCTGTCCTGACTGATCATGCACATACTGGAATGTAGCTGGAAGATCATAAGCTACCAATTCATCCCATGACCAATTCCAATAAGCCTGAATAACATATCAAAGTCATTTTATGGAGAATTTGAAATGACTTGGCTATAAAGATAACAAAATCTAGTAGAGAGAAGAAAAATAACCGGGTCATTGGGACTGAGTGAAGTATGCCCACTGCTATATTTGGCTCCTCCGGTGTTAGCAAGCCAAACATCAAACCCATTATCAGCCAAGACGAAAGCCAAAGATTGGTCTGGTGGTAATAGCAGCCTTGTTATCCCATCCTGCCACCACCCAATAACTTTGTTATATAGACACGGATATCTTGTATGAAAAGCAATGCTACTCTTCGTTCTTGATTTAATCATACTTAGTCAAACCGTCTGATGTGTATTTTAAATGGTTTCATAGGTTAACTATTTAGATAAAAAAAATCATTTAAAATAGGGCAGTCATCTAGTATGACTGAAGATGACAAAATTCAAGATAAAGAACGATATTTCTATTATACAAATCAATCTTGTGGGAAAACCGACCATTCAAGGGACAGTTACAAACCATCAAAAGGCCCATTAACAAAACTGAGAATATAACCATCTTGTGTTGTTACCTAATACCGATGAACATCCCCATTACACCATATCAATTAGTGGTTACATTAAATTTTGATACCTACAGATAAACTGAAAACTAAACAATGTAGGCATTCTACCTTGTGTTCTTCACAAACATAGCCTCTTGTCTCCACCATCGTTGCACAAATACCATCACTGGGCGCTGATGCCACTGTAGACATACCATTACCATCCAGACCTTTGGCTGAAAGTAACTTTGTTCTAGTAGCAACTGCTGTCCCACAAAACAAAACTACAAATAATATTGAAGTTAGCGTGTTGGCTATCTTCATAAGCTTTGATTTCTGGTGCAACCACCTTTAAAGTCCTGGCAATTTTTTATGGTGCAGAGAACCATATAAGTAGATTCACTTGAAAAGCTCTTATATCTCCTTATATCAATGATTGCACCGGAGGTTTAAACAAGGCATCTCCGTGGGTTCTCTTCTATTCCTATTATCCAACAATTAAACTATAAATATACCTTGGATTTTGTCACTGCCACGATTTTATATTCTAACATGAACTCGTCATCAGAGTATTCAGACAGATGAAGCAAATAAGCAAGTCAAAGCATATGCATTTCAGAAAATAATATTTTGTGACAGTTTCCTTCTTTCTTTTTGTTTTTCTCCTCAAAAACAATCAAAGCATGCTTCCAAAAGAGGCTTCCAAACCTGAAACCCATTGCCGACGTTTCTTACATGACAAATCAGAGTTTTACATATACCCAGAATCATGAATTTCCAGTGCCACATTGCAGACCCTACGTTGCTGTTCTTCTAACAAATTTCGTCCATGCCAAAAATTAGAATATAACTAAAACATACACTGAAAACCCAGCTCTATGTTCTTTTGATTAGGAAGGAATAAACTTCTACATCATAAAAGTCCCATATTTTCTTCCTGCAACTAAAGTTGATAAATCTGCTGCGATTAGGGGAGAGTTCAGTCCAGTCCTGTCCAGTCCCAGGAGGTTTTGTGGACCGGACTGAACCTAATCGGTCCAGGGTTTTGGACCAAACAACCTAAGGACCAGGCCGGTCCAGTCTCATTTAGAACAGTCTGGTCCAGTTGGTCCGTTAGGTCCATCCTGGACCTTTTATTATTATTATCATCATCATCATCATCATCGGGCATTTTGTTTAATAGTTATGTAATTATATTGTGATATATTAGTAATATGCTAATACTATTAGTCTATTAGTATATAGTAAATTAGTAATATTTATTAACTTATTTAAGTTTATAGTTTTAGTGATTTAATACTAACATATTATATATTAAGTTAACTATACTAATATTATTATAAATTTATACATATATGATATATTATAATTTATACTATAACTCTTATAATATGTTAATTTATTAATATATACTAGTACTATATATTATAGTTAATAGTTATACATTAAATAATATAATAATACATTGATACTAAATATATATAGTTATAGACTTATAATGATTTAGTTATTATAAATTTATGATTAGTATAACTATATAATAGTATTAGTATTAGACTATAAATAATTTAGTATGACTATATTATATTAGTAATACTAGTTATGTTGAATGAGTCAGTTAGTATAACTATATTCTACATTATTAGTATTAATATAAATATTAGTATTAGTTATAACTATATAACCTATATTAGAATTGAGACTCTTAGACTATATAATAGACTAATAGTATTAGTACAACTGTATAAGTATATAGCTATATATTAGTATTAATTATAGTGATTAGTATAACTATATAAATTATATAATAATATATTAATATTAATAGTAGACTATTAGTATAGCTATATATTAGTATTAGTTATAGTGATTTAGTATAACTATATTTATAACTACAGTCTATATTAGACTATTAATATTTTTTTATACCATATATAATTATATAATTAATTATATACAACTATTATATAAATAATATATATAAATAATAAATAATAAATATTTTTTTTTTAATTTCCATCTGGTACTGAGACTGGACCAGAAACACTCGATCCTCTAAAATTTGGACCAAGACCAACCGGACCCAACCCCGGGTTGGTCCAGTTCGAACCAAAATGGCCAGTCCGGATCGGCCGATTCTCACCCCTAGCTATGGTGATACATGTTCATGCACCAATTGTTTCTCACAGACTCACAGTTCACAGCACTTGGTAGTTCTTAAGCTGCAACACCTCTCTGTGTCCAAGGAACCTACTCTCCAAAAGGAACAATGGATACCTGTATTACTTTGATTACCAGTAATTAAATTATTGGACTTTAAGGGCGAATGTTTGACATCTCTGATATGATCTCCACCAACAATTATGATGAAACCCGATAACAATGATGGTTTGAAACCCCAAGATCGTGTAGACAAGAATTGTTGAGCCTTGACCCCGTCACCTAACTAGATGAGAACGAAGACTACGAAAGATTGAAACGCCACACCAAGAAACCTAAAAATCTCTCAAGAATCAAGGTGATAAGTTGATTGTTTGAATGCCATAAGATTAACTTGATAAGTTTAGGAGTTCTTTCAAGAACAAAGAGGAACACAAGACCTCACAATGATAATAATTTTCTGAAAACAAAATCTACCTACAAAGTTCATACAGCCCATGCTATATACTTGGAACAACCCTCCAAAAATAGGAAAAGTCATAACTAAGCTTTAAAAGCAACACAAGTATCAATATAAATAAGTCCCCATGTTTTTAGGCCTGTTGGACTTCTAAAGGCAGCCAAAAATAATTAAATGACTAGATTCAATGTATTTAACATAACCAGCCAAGACCATCAGCAAATTTCCCTATTTAATATCCTTGAAACTCACAAGTTCACCCTCTTTAATGGTCAGAACATGCTGGTCACGTTTTTGCATTCTAATTAGTCTCTTCAATTACTATGATGATATAGATTAAGCCTTGATTATTATTTGAGTCCATTTTGGTCTTTTTAGAATCAGCCCAATTCTCTTGGATTAGCCCATTTAGTGCTTCCTTGAAATGTTTGGCGTTAAGTCTTGTAATTGGGCCACTAGAAAGTGACAAAGGGTCTTGTGTAAATTCAAATTCATTCCCACGTGTATGATCAGTATGTCCAACTCCTTGGTTTGCATCATTCTCCCCCTCTTGAGAAGGATTTGTCCTCAAATTATCACCTCCATCAAAAGGAGACAAATCATCAACATTAAAGCTTGCACTGACACCATACTGACCTGGTAAGTCAAGCTTGTAGGCCTTATCATTGATGCGTTCGACTACTTGAAATGGTCCATCACCCCGAGGTAGGAGTTTTGACCATTGTTTTTCGCGAAAACGGTCCTTCCTTAAGTGCAACCAAACCCAATCTTTTGGTTCAAACACTACCTTCTTGTGTCCTTTGTTGGCTTGATGGACATATTGTTTAGTCCTCCTTTCAATGTTCAGCCGTGCTTTTTTATGAATCATCTTTACAAATTCTACCTTCTTTTGGCCATCTAAATTCACATGTTCACTCAAAGGTAAAGAAGTTAAATCCAAAGGTGACAATGGATTAAAGCCATAAACAATTTCGAATGGTGAAAACTTAGATGCAGAATGTATATTTCTATTGTAAGCAAATTTAACATGTAGCAAACAATCTTCCCATCTTTCAAGTTATTTTTAATGATAGTATGTAACAAAGAAAATAAAGTTATATTCACTACTTCAATTTGACCATCCATTTGTGGATAACAAGTAGTAGAAAACAACAACTTGGTTTCCAACTTTCCCCACAAAATCTTCCAAAAGTAACTCAAAAACTTTGCATCCCTATCAGAAACAACAGTCCTAGACATGCCATGTAACCTAAAAATTTCTTTGAAGAACAAATCAGCTATATGTGATGCATCATTGGTTTTATGACATGTAATGAAGTGTGTCATCTTGAAAAATCTATCTACCACCACAAAAACTGAATCTCTCCCCCTCTTAGTCCTATGTAAACCTAAAACAAAATCCATAAAAATATCAGTCTAAGGTTCACTAGATATTGGCAAAGGGGTGTACAAACCATGGAGTTTCAACTTAGACTTAGCCCATTTACACGTGATATAATTCTCACAAATTCTTTTCACATCACGTTTCATATAAGGCAAAAAAAAAATGATCATGCAAAATTTCTAAAGTCTTAGTTACACTAAAATGATCCATCAATCCACCACCATGAGCTTCTCTCACAAGCAATTCATGCAAGGTACATATAGACACACATAGTTTATTTTCCTGAACCGAAAATCCATTATGCCTATAAACTTACCAAACGCCACTTTTTCACATGCATTGAACACATCACCAAAATCAGAATCTTGTGCATATAAATTCTTAATGTATTCATAGCCAAGCAATTTTGTATCTAAAATGGAAAATAAAGCATATCTTCGGGACAATGCATCAGCCACCACATTGTCCTTACCTTGCTTATATCTAATCACATAAGGAAATGTTTCAATGAATTCCACCCACTTGGCATGGCATTTGTTCAACCTTTGCTGTCCTTTCAAATGTTTCAAAGATTCATGATCTGTGTGAATCACGAATTCTTTTGGCCATAGATAGTACTGCCAATTTTCCAAAGCCTTTACCAAAGCATACATCTCCTTATCATAAGTGGGGTAATTTAGGGCTGCCCCACTCAACTTTTCACTAAAATAAGCAATCGGACGGCTTTCTTGTATCAAAATAGCTCTAACACCTATTCTTGAAGCATCACACTCAATTTCAAAAGTTTTAGTAAAGTTAGGTAAAACAAACAAATGTGCGTTATTTACTTTTCTTTGATCAGATTAAATGCCTTTTTCTTGTTCTTTTCCCCACTTAAACGGCACATTTTTCTTTATGACTTCAGTAAGTGGGGCGGCTAAGCTACTAAAATCATGCACAAACCATCTATAGAAGTTAGCTAAGCCGTGGAAACTCCTCACTTGGCTGATTGTTGTAGGCGTTGGCCACTCTTGGATTGCCTTCACCTTTTCCTTGTCCACCTCAATTCCTCTCTTACTAACAACAAAACCAAGAAACACAAGCATATCTGTGCAAAATGTGCAATTCTTTAGGTTAGCAAACAACTTTTCTTTCTTTTGAATTTCCAAAATAGATTTCAAATGCATTACATGTTCTTCTAAGTTTTTTCTATAAATTAGGATATCATCAAAATACACAACTACAAATCTGCCAATAAATGCATGCAAAACATGGTTCATCAAACGCATAAATGTGCTCGGAGCATTAGTTAAATTGAAAGACATCACTAACCACTCATACAAACTATATTTAGTCTTAAAAGCAGTTTTTCATTCATCACCTTCCTTCATCCTAATCTGATGATATCCACTCTTAAGATCAATTTTTGTAAAAATACAAGAACCATACAATTCATCCAGCATATCATCTAATTTAGGAATGGGATGACTATACTTTACCGTTATGTTGTTGATGGCTCGACAGTCAACACATATCCTCCACGTTCCATCCTTCTTAGGAACTAATAGCACTGGAACCGCACAAGGACTCATGCTTTCACGCACATACCCCTTCTTCAATAATTCACTTACTTGCCTTTGAAGCTCCTTGGTCTTCTCGGGATTGCTCCTATAAGCAGGTCGGTTTGGAATTGATACACCAATATAAAATCAATTTAATGTTCAATTCCTCGGATTGGAGGTAAGTCATAAGGTACCTCTTTGGGAATGACATCTTCAAACTCTTGCAAAAGAGAAACAATATCACTTGACAAAGCACCAACGAGATCATTAGTACATAAAAGAGTCTCTTTGTACATGAGTACAATAAATGGCTGTTGTGAAAATAATACTATCTTGATCTCACTTTTTTTTTGCAATGTAATTGAATTTTTCCTCTCTTGCTCTCATTATGGCCGAAATCCTCTCTCTTTCTTTTTCACTCTGAGCAATGTTTTTCTCTCTTTTTTTTAAAACTTTTTTTTCTCAATTTCGGCCTTCCTTTCTTTTTCTTTCTTTTTTTCATTTGATTTTTGTAACTTTAGTTGGTCCTCCATAACCTGTTTTGGAGTTAATGGCACAAGAGTAATAGGTTGCCTTTTAAAAGTGAAAGAATACCTATTTGTGAATCCATCATGCGTAACCCTCAGATCATACTGCCATGGTCTTCCCAACAATAAATGACATGCATGCATAGGAACCACATCACAAAGCACCTCATCCTCATATTTGCCAATGGATGATGCCACCAACACTTGCCTTGTCACATTGATTTCACCATATTCATTCAGCCACTGAAGCCGGTAAGAGTGAGGATGTTTCAAGGTGGTTAAGGTCAATTTCTCCACCAAATAAGTGCTGGCTACTTTGTGCAACTCTCTCCATCGATAATGATACTGCAAACTTTGTTATTTACAAAGTACCGAGTATGAAATAAGTTCTCCCTTTGGTTACTTTCTTCCTCCTTAACCTGCACATTGAGAACTCACCTTGCTACCAATAAATCTCCAACCACAGCATTTTTCTCGTCATCGGCATCCTTCAAAAGTGACATGTCATCATCATCTACTTCTTCCTCATTTTCCAACTCAAGCTCTCCTTGGACATTTATCACCATCACCCTTTTGTTTACACACTGGCTGTCTATGTGTCCTCGCCCCTGACATTTAAAACACTTAATATCACATGTTTTAGAAGTAGAAGACTCGATGTTACCTAAAGTAGTGGCAGTCGTTGGTTTGGCATTCTTAGAGGGTTCGAATCTTGGCTTATTTTGTAGCTGCTCGTCCGTTTTTGGAGCTGTCTTCCACAGGCTGGTGGTAGCCATAGGTTGTCCTCTCCTAACCAATCCCTTTCATTTGAGTTGTGCCTTCACTTTTATAGCTTGATGCACCATATCCGTCAACTCAACATAGTGCTATAACTCGACTATATCCGTAATCTCACGATTTAAATCGTGCAAAAACCTAGCGATAGTGGCTTCCTGGTCCTCTTCTACATTAGTTCGGATCATAGCTACATCCATCTCCTTGTAATACTCATCCACACTCTTGGAACCTTGAATTAACCTCTGCAACTTTTGATACAATCCCCTATAATAGTGGCTGGGTACAAAATGCCTCCTCATAAGAATTTTCATCTCTTCCCAAGTATCCACGGGTGGCTCTCTGTTCCTCCTCCTATTAATCAATAATTGATCCCACCAAATAATGGCATAATCGGTGAATTCAATTGCAGCCAACTTAACCTTCTTTATCTCCAAGTAATTGTGACAATCAAACACCATCTCCATTTTAGTTTCCCACTCCAAATAAACTTTAGGATCATTTTTACCTTGAAAATATGAGATTTTAATCTTTATGTTTCCTAAATCATTATCCCTCATAGGCTGACCCATCCTAACTTCTCTATTCCCATACCTACGCTCAAACCTGCCCCGGTTCAAATATGGCTCATCAAACTCCTTCGACTCCGCCTCGTCCTCATCATTCCGCCATAGAACACGCCCACCTTGCTGCCTATTGGGGATGTCTTGTTGCTGTCCCCTAGGAGTTCCCGCTTCTACCCTGTCTAAACTCTTGTGAATAAGTTTTAATTCAACCCTCAACATACGCCTCATCTCCCCTAACAACGCTTGCATTTGGAGGTTCGGATCTGCGGGTTGTAACAGCCCGCTAAAATTTAGTCTTATCTCCTCACCCTTCTCTTTTCTTTTCACGCATAGTAGACGGCAAGGCAATCCGTTTTGGTTTCTTTCCCGACAGCAGTCACAATCTCTCTCGTCTTTACCCTCATCTGGAATCACGCGTATAGATTATCTTTTCCGTAAATCACGTAATTTGTTCTTCACCGACAGCTGTAAAATCATGAACAGTTTTATCCTAAGCGTTGTACCTCGATGGCGTTTTCCCGGATCTTATCCATCGAATTTCAAAGTATTAGATAAGCTTGTTTTTAAAGTAGCACAATTATAATAATTTAATGAGCTCTGAAAATATTATAATTGTGGATATTTATTTAGATTAAATATTTTAATTGTTTTAAGATATTAAGAGGTTTAATTTTACGTTGAAAATTCTTATTTAAATTTAAGTGTTTTATGCACTTTGATTAATTAACGGTACTTTATCATTTTTATATAATGATGAGGAAATATTATTTTATAAATTTTAGTTTATAAAATAATATTCTACCTTAATTCATCGTAGTGTTTTATTTAAAGTATTTTATTTAAAATAAAACATTTAAGCGTTTTTAATCAGTGTTTTAACTCACTGTTGGTTTATTTGAGGATCCCGAAATGTAGAATTGAAGCGATATACTCTGGCCCTACCTTTTTTCTTTTCACTTTTTCTCTTTTTCTTTTTATTTTCTTTTTTCTCTCCCTCTCTCTCTCTTGGTCGACGGAATGAAGGAAGCCACCATGGCCGTTCGGTTTCAAGGTCCCAGCCGGCGCCACCTCCGGCCGCCGGACCCCACCTCCCACTCCGGCCTCATCCTCTCCCTCCGGCGAGCACAACCACGCCGGTGGTGTACTAAACCGACCTCTCATTCTCTCTCTTTCTCCCTTCAAAGATATGGGTCTCTAGGGGTTTTTCACATTTTTGGACCACCATACACGGCCAAATCAACCACCAAGCACCACCATTGGACTCACCTCATCAAGGGCTTCCTCCCCATGTCTTTCTTTTTCCCAAACTCTCACTTTTCTCATATGGGTTTCTCAAAACACCCGTTCGGTTGCACCACCGTGCGCCGCCGTACACGGCCACCCGTGGTGTTTCACCACCACCATCTTGTTCCTCTCATCCTCATGAACCTCTCCAAGAAATTTCATGGCCAACGGAGCTTCGTAGAGCTCACACTCTCCCGCACTCTCCAAGGCCAAAAATGGTTTCAAACGGCCGATCTGCCGCCGTTAGCCACCGTCCGACCACCACCTCGCCACCACAGCTCCACCACATGTTCCTCTACCTTTCCCTAGCTTTCCATGAAGTTCTATGGCTTTTCGCTACCTCGCGTCTCCTCCGCTCACCGTTGGAGTTACTGTTCACGGCGTGATGCCGCCGTGCTCCGTCACCTTTGACCACCACGAGGCGACCGTGAGTCTTCCAAGACCACGCCTAGCCTTTCTCAAGCCCAAACTACCACTTTATGTGGTGGACAGACACCGTACCGCCACGTACGCTCCTCCGACGCATGTTCGTGACGAGCAGCGAGCGACGCACGGGTTATCCCGTCGATGGTATAACCCTCTATCTTTAGTTATTTATGTTTAACATAGTTGATTTGGTTGGCTGTAGACTGTGTAGTTAGTGTTTGTGGAGTTCGCTGCGTAGTTGTGAAACGAAGTGTGGTTGTGAAGTGTTAGGCTTGATTTTGTAGTTTTGTGGACTGTGCTGTGAAGTATAGGCGTGAGATGGATGCCGTAGATGTGATACGGCGGGTTGTGTGAAGAGAATACGCGTGTAGCGTATTCTGTGTAATGCAGCGACGCGCCGCGCGACGTGCGCTGTAGTGATGTGTGTCGTAGAAGGAAGGGAGTACGCATGTAGTGTACTCCGTGTTGTATGGCGATGCATCGTGTGATGTGCATCGTGTTGATGAGTGTTGTAGCGAAGGAAGTACGCGTAGCGCGTACTCCGTGTCGCGTAGCGATGCACCGTGAGACGTGTATCGCAGTGATGGGTTTTGTAGTGTGAATGGAAGAGAGTTCACGTGAGTGTACTCTGTACTAAGTCGTGATACACCGGATGGCGTGTCACGAAGGGTTGGATGGCGTAGCAGAGAAGTGTGGAGCGTATGGTGTAGTGTTGGGAAACTGTATGACAGTGTCCCGAAGCAGTGATGATATGGATTATAGTCCGGGGTGACTGGTGTCATCTTGTGGTTGACTATGGCTAAGAGTATATGGATTGAGAAAGGAATTGTTTGTTTGGTTATTATTGATAATTTTAATGAACTTGTTTTAGTGCAAAGGCTTTCTGAAGTCAAATTATCTCTTCTGGAGTATAGTGAAACCTCAAGTTGCCGTGGTGTTCAAGTGCTCATAATATGACAATTGAGTTCAGAAGTGAAAATCTTAAGGACTGAGTGTTCCTCTTCCAGCTGTTGTGCAGTTCCTCGTGTTTCGCACTCTATTCTCATAGAACGCGACGATCGAGGTAAGTTAGCCTCTAACTTACTATCAGTTTATTGTGTATGTGTGATGGGTAAGGGAACTACAATTTATGTATGTATGTTATCGTATATGCCATGTCATGATATGTCATTATATGTTCATCTGTTACGTATGATTTAATATCTCATGAATAATTATCTGTTACAAATCTTTTCTGTCATACAATGTTGTATGTTATAAGTATGCCATGTTAAGTATGCCATAGATACATGTATGCCATTAAATGTTTATGATTAAATCATATTGTGCCATTTACAAGCATACGCCATGTTAGAAAAGTATATGATATTAAATAATATCTCATGCATTAAGAAAGATAAGACATGTTATGTTACGTATAATACGTGGGGCCACAACAACTGTGGAGTACGTATTATATTTTATGTTACGTATAATACGTGGGGCCACAACAACTGTGGAGTACGTATTATATTTTATGTTACTTATAATGCGTGGGGCCACAACAACTGTGGAGTACGTATTATATTTTATGTTACTTATAATGCGTGGGGCCACAACAACTGTGGAGTACGTATTATATTTATGTTACTTATAATGCGTGGGGCCACAACAACTGTGGAGTACGTATTATATTTATGTTACTTATAATGCGTGGGGCCACAACAACTGTGGAGTACGTATTATATTTTATGTTACATGAAGTATGGGGCCACAACAACTGTGGAGCATACACTACATGAGACACAGCAATTGTGACATGTAGAATACGTGGGGCCACAACAACTGTGGAGTACGTATTATATTTTATGTTATGTGTATTCATGGGGCCACAACAACTGTGGAGCATGAAGTATGGGGCCACAACAACTGTGGAGCATACACTACATGAGACACAGCAATTGTGACATGTAGAATACGTGGGGCCACAACAACTGTGGAGTACGTATTATGTTTTATGTTATTGAATACGTGGGGCCACAACAACTGTGGAGTACGTATTAATGCACGTTATTAATCAAGACAATTGAATAATATTCCAAGTTTATGTTAAGTCCAGTTTCAGATCAAATACATGATAAGTCAAGTTTTAGATCAAGTCCATGTTATGTTATGCTCACGTATATGTTATGTTCATGTCATGTTATGTTCAAGTTTATGTTATTTTCAAGTTCTTATTTATGTTATGCATGTTTACGTTCATGCTATATTTCAAGTCCATGTTATGTTTCACGTTCATGTTATGTTGTTTGTTCATGTTATGTTTTAAGCTTAAGTTTATGCCATGTTAAGTCAAGTTCAATTCACGTTTAGGTTCTGGTTAAGTCATGCTATATGTCAAGTTATGCTATGCTTATGTACGACTATACTTATGCATTTATGCTTTTACTGCCATGCATGCATCTTTAACCTGTGTGTGAGTTTTATGTTAACTTACTGAGATTTGTAATCAAATCTCACTGTGGTAGTCCCAACTACCATTCCCCCCGAATGGTAGATCTTGTTACAGGACCCAAAGGAGAATTGGAATCTGACCAACTGAATACGGTCAACTAGGCCACGGTGCGATGTTGATGATGGTATAGTATTTAACTCAGGTTAATACTTGTACTTTTGGAGTTGTATTTCAAGTATTCTTTTGATCACAACCATTTTGGACTAGTGTGGTGATCACGGCTTTTTAGTATGCCTTTATGTATGAAATATGTTTCAAGTATTTGGGATAATTTTTAGTTTGGTGCATAGTATTGCTAAAGAAAAAAATTATCCGCTGCGAATATTGCATAATGCTAGATGCATGTTAGGAACATTGCATCTTATATGTCATGAACGGGGGCAGGTAACCTTGTGTTGCATGTCTCGACGCTTCAAATGTCCGTTCAATCCCAAGCGGAATTTGGGGGCGTCACACGGGTCATCGACATTCTTCAGTTGTGTCTTCTTCTTGATTATTGGACATGTTTAGAATCTGAAAAACAAGGTTAGAATCCTCATAAGCACTCCCTCACGTGTTTTACTCAAAAATTGATACACTTGCACTCGTGTTTTCACTCTAAATGGATTTTACCCTCTTATGGTCTCACACACTCTTGCTTTTTCCATTCTTTTGTGTCTTCTTTAGTTCTTAATCGAATTTCAAGAAACTAATTCAAAATAATCCAACAGCAATTCAAAAATGAGAAACAACCAAAACTCATTATAAAGGTCAAGAACTTCAATAAGGTGAGAAACAAGATTGAAAGGAAGAAATTTTCTTACTAGAATCGTGTACTTTTTTCTTTTTTTAACTAAAGCAGGGAACAGAAAAAAAATAAAATAAAATAAAAGATAGTCAAACTTGCTTTAGAACCAAGGCTCTGATGCCAAATGATATGAACTCCACCAACAATTATGATGAAACCCAATAACAATGATAGTTTGGAACCCTAAGATCATGTAGACAAGAGTTGTTGAGCCTTGACCCATCACCTAACTAGATGAGAACCAAGACTACCAAGGATTGAAACGCCACAACAAGAAACTTGAGAATTTCTCAAGAATCAAAGTTATAAGTTGGTTGTTTGAACACCACAAGATTAACTTGATAAGTTTAGGAGTTCTTTCAAGAACAAAGAGGAACACAAGACCTCACAATGATAATAATTTTCTGAAAACAAAAATTTACCTACAAAGTTTGTACAGCCCATGCTATATACTTGAACAACCCTCCAAAAATAGGAAAAGTCATAACTAAGTTTTAAAAACAACACAAGCATCAATATAAACAAGTCCCCACGTTTTTAGGCCTCTTGAACTTTTAAAGGCAGCCAAAAATAATTAAATGATTAGATTCAATGTATTTAACATGACCAGCCAAGACCATCAGCGAATTTCCCTATTTAATATCCTTGAAACTCACAAGTTCACACTCTTTAATGGTTAGACCATGCTAGTTACGTTTTTGCATACTAATTAGCCTCTCCAATTACTATGATGACATGGACTAAGCTTTGATTATTATTTGAGCCCATCTTGGTCTTTTTAGAATCAGCCAAATTCTCTTGGATTAGTCCATTTAGTGCTTCCTTAAAACGTTTGGCTCTAAGTCTTGTAATTGGGCTACTAGGAAGTGACAAAAGGTCTTGTTTAAATTCAGCTTCATTCCCACGTGTATGATCAGCATGACCAGCTCCTTGGTTTGCATCAATCTCCCTAATTGCATACTCTGGAAAAGTAAATAAATCAACCCAAAAGGCCATAAAAAGGAAGCGTATTTCAAGCACCTTCTGAGTACATAGGTTCTCCATAAACCCAAACAAGGATTACAGGTAGGAAAAAAAATGTATACAACCTTGTTAGCATATTTTGAGTAATTCAGTAGATGAAGTATGAACAACAGGGTGGCTGTAAGTCTGAAGAAATATATTTCCTTCTGATACATTCCAGTACGAAAAATAAATTTTAATGGTATAGAAATATATTGATAGTCTTAATCATTGGGAGTCATCAACAAAAGCTGAAACCACTACTTCAATTTTGAAAACGGACACAGACGATTAGTTACTCCAGAATTATGTGCGTAGACGACGCATCCTTTAGCATCTTTTCAGGCGTTTTGGCGGCAGTTTCAGGCAATCTAGATCTTGTTATTCGTCTCCTAAGGGACTGAAATTGCCACCCTTTAGGTTTAATCCGCCCAAGCAATTGCCACCCTCTAGGTTTTATCTGCCCTAGCAACTTCATCTGCTCCTTTCTGAACTGCCTATTTGCATGCCACTTTCCACCGCGCCAGCCCAAGCTGTACCTGCAATTCAGAAATAGAATGCAAATCCATGAGAAATTAGTGGAGGCCTTCAAAATATCTGAGTTCATTTTCAGTTTAAAGAGTAAAGAAGCCACGTTCTCATGATTTAAAAACAGCAAATTTCTCCATTTCAGTTCAACTCGTTTAGAGTTTCACAGATCAAGCCAGAAATAGAACATGAACAAACAACTCAACTTGAAAATCTCTCAAGAACAGATGAGGTAAGGAAGCATGATTTGCTATAACTTTTTTTTTTTTTTTCCAAACAAGTTCGACTGGACAAAGAAAAAATAATCGTTTTGAGTTGGTTTCAACTAAATGATATCCTTTTCCGCCAGTAGAGTCTCTATCTAAAGTCAGACCTTTTAACTGAGGCTTTGCCTAACATGCCCATTCTCTCACCTCATCCATTGTACTTCTGGAATTCCTCCCATCAGTAACTGCTTTCTACTTGTACTAAGTGCATTTGTACAGTCATTGCAAACAGCAATCCAGCTGACATGACTTTCCCACGCCCTATTTTCAATTCCTGATGGCTTTTGCGACACCAATGCAATAACTTTCCTTCCTTTTCTGGGTTTTCAATAGCCCATAAAAAATCTTAACTTTGTCCTTGCTCATTTTGCCAACATGTCATTTGAACACAAACCTTCTATACAAGAACATATACCTGACATAGTTACTCTGAGTGGATGTTCCAGCTGTATTGTACAATCTGAAAGGGCTAGAAAAACTATACAACAGTCACATTGGTTTTGCACAATCTTGTATCAGCTATTGCCATATCACATGTCCCTTATCACAATCAACTTCCTCAGATGTATGTCCTTATACTCCCACCTACAATTGATAACACTATGCATAACAGTGAGACCTTCCCACAATCAATAAGGGATGGGAGTTTGTGGCTACACTGTAGAACTAAATCAATAAAGATAATATACGTAAAACACCTTCGCTCTTTTTCTATGAGTATAAATATTATTAATATCAATAGGCGTGGCCTATGTACAGCAAGTCTCTTTTACAGGCTCCATCTTACAAATGTGCCCAAGGCATCTTGTGAGCCATTTATTCTGTATATAATGATGAAAAGAGAAGAACCATGTTTGCCAGCAGTTCATACCCTTAGTCCCCATGTAAAGTAGAACCTATCAGTCAAACAAACAACCAAGTTTCTTCTGTCAAGAAGTGCAATATAATATTCTGTAATATACCCTCATCAATACTTTTGTACTTCACCAGTAAACTATCTATTACCTATGTAATTTTTTTAAGAATCCGCTTTGCATTCTGTTGAGCCATCTCATCATTTTGTTTTTTTATAAATAAAAATGAAATTTTGTTAAACCAAGTAATTAGGCATAGTCCAAGCACACATGGAGTACACGAGAGAACACCTAATTACAAGCTAGGAACTGGAAAGAACAACAAGGAAATCATGAAAATTAGCCCCATCAAGAACAATCTCAACCCTTAACATGCTATAAAAAGCTTTCATTGTATTGTCTTTATTACCACAATAAACCTACTCGATTTTTTTACATTAATATTAAAAAAAAGTTTGAAGATGATGTGTTTCCTACCATTTATGGTTACTAATTCAATAGAGAAGGGGAAAAAAGACTAATTACCTTATAGCGGTTACTGATTTCCCATTATTTGTCTCTTTGACTTTCCTAACTCTTCTACCATTTTATTATTACTTTTCCAATAAAGAAAAAAAACTATTCATCTCATTGTAATTATTGACACATCGTTATTTACCTTTTTGGCTTCCTCACCTCTTAACTATTTTTTTTGATACATTAGGGGAAGGGGTCGAACTCATGATCTCCATTTTGGAGATGTGGGTCTTGCGCCATTAGGCCACATGCCGTTGGCACTCTCTTATAACTACTTTACTTGAATTATTTCTGCACATTGCACAAGTCGATGACTAGTGCATCTAAAAGCACCTAACAAATGGCTTTTAATGCAAAATGACCCCAAAGATTTCTGAAAATACCTGAGTCAAAAGCTTTGCAATAAACGAATTATTCATTTTGGAGAAAACAACCATAACGGATAACACAATACAATCTCTCCTCCTCAATGACAATGGTAAAATCATGTCAATTTTATGTCAATTAGAACTTTGCATGAGACCTCTACAACCACATTAGCCCTCTTATGGATTCACATAGCTTATGAAATTTAGTTTGACCATAAATAATTCCTTTCTTCCTTTATTCTATAATGAATAATACTATAGGGTTATTAGAATTAAAACATGAATCCCTGAATAGATCAACTTTACATTTCAAGAAAATCAAGCAATAGTATTGATTGCTGGAATTGATATTTAGGAACAAACCCAATAATCAAAGCAGTTCCGGCAGTGGCAACACAAGCAGGAGCACTGACACTTCCCGAGCCAGTAATCTTTCTAATTTCTGAATGTCCGAGATTATAATTGCTACTCATCTGCCAGAAAACAAGAAAAAGTATATTCAGATCTAACAAACAATGAAAAAAGAAAGGAGGGAAGGGGCAGCAGAAGCTTGTTTGAACATTTTGCCTAAATCCTGCAATTAAAGCAATTCCAATTTGCAATAAAGATGGTCCGAACACATGTTCACATTATGCATACGACAAGAGATACAGTCCACTTGCTTTTGGAAAGGAATGGAGACAAAACTACACAAAATGGCAGTGAAATGCCAATTACGGCTCATACAAGCATGGCTAGTAAGGTTCAAGCCAGTATAAACTTTTTCCTTCTTTTATCAATAAATAAGAACAAATATATAAATTAACTACTATCTACCATTATGCAACAACTACTCACAGCTTTTTCAATTGTTTCAAGCCTTTGATCAACTTTCCTTTCATGTAAGTGACGTAAAGAATATCCTGCAACATAAGATAGTGGTATTGATTAGACAAATGTCCAAAAGACTTTATTGAAGGAATCGATGACAACAAAGTTTTGTCCCTATAAGATAGTGGTATTGATTAGACAAGTTTTGTCCCTATAGCCAGTGACAACAAAGTTTTGATCAACATTAACAAAGTTCAATGAACTAATCACCGCGATTGAGGCAAGCTACATGCTTGAAACCAAAAGTTTCAAGAAAAATAGGGAGTTACAACGTCTTTCTTGGGCAATTAACTACAACACTACGGGAGGTAGCTCAGTTAGAGGGAAGTCTAAAGGGAGGGCAATGTGAAGGCAGGAAACACAAGGGGTTGGGATTGGGCTTTTTTGGGTCATTAGGGGCACTTTATTATGGGTTAGACATTTTCTCGTATACGTTCAGTGTACTTCGTTATTCCTTTTGATATATAAAATACTTTTATTTATCAAAAAAAAAAAAACACATGTACAAATATGTTCCCATGATACCAGGCAGGGATTAAGTCAATTTCTCCTTTTCATACATTTTATTCTGAGTCAATCAGCTATTTCTTTTGTAAGTTTTAGCAACCGCCCACTGAATTGACATAAGATATCCAAAAGTTATCACCATAAACTCACTTGACACACTGAGTATGAAGACCGAGATATAGGTATACCTTTTATTTGTCTTCCTGAAAATAAAAGATTATACACTACTAGGTAAATTGTTCATTTATATGATGGAGGTGTCACAAAAGATTTTAAGAATCAAGCTGTTAATCCATCTCATCAAAAAGCAATTAGTCAGAGTATCAAATCTCTACAGAAATCAAGAACAGAAATCATCCGAATTTGCCATATGTCTTGCAAAGTTGTGGCCAATGAAGGAGATACGGAAGAGACTGCAATCCAAAAGTTCAAAACTTAGTTCACAGCTATCTTACAAATTTAAGGTTTTCTCTCAATGAGGCTTGATAACATAATCTTCCTTACCATCCTTTTGCATGATGAAAACATTTCACTCTAGAACAATTAAATAAATCAAATACAAGATAAGGCTTGAACTTCCACTTTTAGGTTGACTTTCACTTGCTATAGCACTGTGATTCATTTTAAGAAGACCTAAATAAATTCAAGCACGTGACTTTGCCCCTTTTTGGTGAAGTTCAATGAATGAAGGGATTGCTTTCTATGCTAATGCCCAGTACAGGACACCAATTTTTCAGTTAAGATTAAATTAATGAACAGAAAATCTAGCCACTGATTGGCCAAGAATACCCCAAGTTCCTGGAGTAGAAAGGCCAAAATCGGGAGAGCTCTATGTATACATCCAGCAGTTACCAATGTGTTTAGCAGTTAGAGGAAGTTGTTTATAAAGTCTGTGTCAAGAAGTTATGAAATTATTTTCAGATAAGTCATTCGTGGCATTTATCACCAGTTACGTCATTGCAGAAGTTACATAATGAGTTATCATGTGTTGTATTAATAATCAGTCAGCGGCTTAAGAAGAAAAATGGTATTGTTTGTCTCTGATTCTTGTCTGTGGTTTCCAACTCCCAACCATAATGGAGCTTATCCTTAATATCAGTCTACTTTATCTACATCTGCACGTCATCTATCTAAGACCTGTCAGTGGTAGCAAAGCTACGGCTACAACCAAAGAATGAACTTAGCAATTGGAGTTTGGGATGAGCTGTGTGAAGGAATTTCATGGTTGGAGACTTCTTCAGTCCAATCATGTGCAACGCATAGAAGTATCTTTTAAACTTCATGAAATCATCCTAAAGTGAAGGGGTTCTCTTCCACACGTCTCGTGTGCTTGGGCTATGCCTATCCTTTCTTGTCAATAAAATTTGTGATTACCTACTGAACAAAAAGGAAGTGAAGGGGGTTCATCTGGCTCGGACCATAGTTTTGTAAATGGACTTTCCTCGATGAGTTGGCAATGACCTAGTGAAAGGGCTTAATAGGGTTACTCAATTTGGTACTCTTAGATTTTTTTCATAGGAGCTTGGTTTTAGATTTTGGTTGTAATCCCCAAGCTCCCTCTTGCAATAGCGATTCATCCATGTGATACCCCATTATGATAAAATTTTTTTTATAGGTAATCAAGAAGTTTTATTCATAAAAATAGGCACAACCCAAGTACACAGGGAGTATACATGAGAAGCCCCTAGTTATAGTTTACAATCAAAAGTAGAAAGTCAAGGACATTTAGTCCATTACAAACAATGGCCACTGCCCATAAGATCAATGATTTAAAAAAGAAAACTTTGAGCTCATCTGTTGTTCTCTCACGATCTTCAGAGTACCTAGCATTTCGCTCCTGCCAGATGCACCAACACATACATATAGGAAGCATTCTCCAGATGGCTGCCACTTGTGAGTTACCGTGAAAGTCTCTCCAGCTTGCTAGGAAATTCGCCAATCTATGAGGTATGACCCATGACAATCCCATTCTCATGAAGAAATCATCCTAGATGGTCATGACCACCTCACAATGTAAAAGCAAATGATCTATTAATTCACCGTTCTTACACACACAGCACCAATCTAACACCATAACCCGGTGTTTCCTTAAATTATCTGTGGTAAGAATCTTGTCCAATGACACTGTCCATATGAAGAAAGCTGCTTTTGAAGGAGCTTTCATCTGCCATTTACTCTTACATGGAAACATAGTCATTCCAGGACTCATTAGAACTTGGTAAAATGATTAGTGATAAGGGTATGTGGTGTATGATATCTCATATTACTTGGGAAGGAGAAATTCTCACTCTTTATACTGGTCCAATGGGACTCTAATTGTATTATTGACTAGTCCTTTTGGAGTATGGGCCATGCTGTTTGGGCTTTCCATTGGGGTGTTACAAATGGTATCAAAGTCTATCCCAACTAGAAACATGGGACTTAAGCCATACCAACTACGACGGATGGGTCCCACGAGAACATCAAAAATTTAAGGGAGGGAGATTGTTATGCCCCATATGATAAGAGGATAAGGTAGGTGGCATATAGGATCCAACATTGCTTGGGAATGAGAAGTTCTTACTCTTTGTAATGTTCCAGTGGGGCTTCAATTGTATCATTAACTAGTCTTTTTGGAGTATAGGTTGTGTGGCTTGGACCTTACATTAGGGCGTTACAATCCACCATAAGTGAGGGTATATTAATAATATTGGAGTATTGTCTACTTCTTTAAGAAAAAGGGGTGCAAGAGAAAAAGGGGTGCAGGGTTTACTCAATTTTTATTGACCAAGGAACCCTGTGAGAGCAAACGGTAATTTTGGCTTGATTCCATTTGGAAGGAGAGACCAACCAATGGCTTCCATGGCTGCAAGCCTACAAAGGGTGCATAGAGAAGGAAGGACTGGGACTACATGGGAGTAATTTGAACAATAAGTCTAGGCTTGCTTCAGGATAACAGATTACGAAGATTCCCAGATAAGGCAGTGGAGAAATTTCAGAGAATATCAAAGGGGATTTGCATTGGGTGTGTAAACTGACCCCCTAGATTCGGCAAAGGGGTTGGATTGAGCACCAAACCAACCCCCATCATGGACTGTGTGCAAACCAAATCATGCTGATGGGGTCATTCCCACCGGTCAATGGCAAGCTTGGCCTCCGTCAATGCAATCTGATCAGTTTTTGGATTTGAACAATACAAAAAATCAACAATCCATCGATTATTTTCATCAACCACACTCAGATCAAACATGGTGAAAACTCAAATAAATGTGAAACATTAACAAACAATCCATATTCACAGCCAAAGTGAGAGTCAACAAACATGGCGAAGGTCATGGCAGTTGCACCTCGTCACACCATCGAAAACATTTACTGTTGAAGTAGCAAATAGTGACAAGTTTATCCGGCTAATATGGGCTGATGCCATTAAAGTTGTAATTCATCTCTATGGCATATTCTTCTCCTAGAGTTGCATAGTTGGGTTTTTTTTTTCCCCCCCGGGGGCGGGGGACGGCATTATGGGGTCTTGACAGCTTGCAATCATGGTAGTAATGGGAAAGGACTGAAAGGTAGCTTATAAATTAGAACTGCCAAAGGCACCATGAATTCATCTTGTATTCCATGTTTCCCACCTAAAAGAAATAATGAAGCGCCTGTTCAGACTTGCCACCCATAACTGATTCTGGTGATTTTTAGCTGAAGCCCTGCCGCATTCAAGACTATTATTGGGCCAAATAGGGGAATAAGTTTGCTGCACAAGCATTGGTTAAATGGATGAATTTCAACTGAAAGATTCCACTTGCAAGAATGTCGAACAGTTGCACATCAATTTCCCATCTGAACCTTGATGACAAGGTTCCACTCAATGGGGATGATTGATAGGCTGAAAAGGATGTGAAGACCCAATCTGAAGTTTGTGGAGTACAAGGGCCAAAGTGGGAAAGTTCTATGTGCATATCTAGTAGCTACCAGCGTGTTAAGCAGTTAGAGGAAGTTGTCTATAAAGCTTGTGCATTTAGTAGTAATGAGATCATTATCAGCTAAATAATTCGTAGCACTTATGCAGCTATCACCAGTTGTGTCATTGCAGCAGTTATATATGCGGTTTGTGTCCTGTGTTATTAATAGGTTGTTTGCTTGGGAAGAAAACTGGCTGTGTTTATCTGTGACTCCTACATGTGGTTTTCAACTCCCACTCGAACCGGATTTTATCCTTAATACCGTCCTGCTTTTCATATACATCTGCAAGTCATTAATCGGGGACCGTCAAACACGCTTATAGTTCGCAAAATCCATATCGGTGGCACTTAATTTTGTTGCTAAAGTACAATAAATCACTAAAAAACACCCTGTAACCTTTTCGTGAGGACAAACCTGTAGAGACCTTGAAATACAAACAAAAATAAAAGTATTGAATAGCAATTAAACATGATTCAAGCATACCTATCCATGCCGTCGTAACTGACGCTAGAGAAGTTCCAATTGTAAATACCGCCTTATGCCTATCGAATATATCCTAAACATCAAGATACAAAAAAAATAAAAAAAAGTATGAGTTATAAATTTTGAAATCCCCTACAAAAACCCAATAAGACAATGATCAGAACAAACAATCACAAACAAACAAAACCCATGAAGAGCAATTGATACCCATTAACTCAAATTCAACGGAGAATTCATATATGGAAAAAAACAAATAAATAACGTACCTTGGCAGAAAAATAGGTGTCCTGCATAGCAGCCCACGAATTCAAAGCCTTCCTTTTCAACTGGGGCACTTTCACTAGAGAACCCAAAATCGACGTCCCTGAGCTTCTTAATCGCTGCATAGTGCATACTAATCAAGACCCACTTGGGTTGCAATCCAGAAGAATTTTAATGGTTCGAGCAAAATATTCCAGGGAAACAAACAAGAAACTAGGAAAGAGCTTCTTGTTCGTCCTCTACTTTTGCTTTGTTTTGTTTCGTTTCGTCTTTTTTTTTTTTTTTTTTTTATATACAGGAGAAGTTGCCGTGGTGTCGGGTTTGAACTTTATATAATACTAAATCAGAAATGTCATTTCACCCGAAAATAGCTTCTGAATAGTTAGTTCTTCTGTCAAAAAAAAAAAAAAAAATCTTTTTAATAATTAAAATTTTTTTTTAATAATGTCATAAATTTTTTATTTAAAAAAAAGTTTAAAATATAAAAAAATTAAAAAAAAAATTGTGCTTATCGGGAGATATTCAGGCTAGCACTGCTCATACTAAATTCGTGACAAAAATTTCTCTAATGATTAAGGTGGTTATTGGCTAATAGCTTGGCAAATACGCGAAAGTTGCAAACGATTTTCATTTTGGACCCAGAAATGGTTTAGGGCCTAATGCTTGTTTGCAAAGTCTGATGGGCTTTATTGTTTGCAAAGTCTGATGGGCTTTATTGGCCTGTAGATCTTAGGAATTAATATTACAGGAAATTAATATTATTGGTTAGATAAACATTTTAGTCATAAAAAAATTTTATAAAAATAAATCATAAATTAAAGTGATTTTATATGATATATTATATTATAAAATTATTTTGATCATAAGATTTAATAGATCACGTGATATCACATCATTTTATAATTTTATTTTTATAAAAAAAAATTATATTTACAGTCTTAAAATGTATAACTTTACATAATCTCTTAAAAAATAGATAAATATGAAATTTATATAAAAAATTAATTAATTAATTTTTAATTATAAACCTATCCTTATTCAAAGGGGTGCTGAACTTAACATCTAAAATGATCTTTACCATTATTATTATTATTATTATTAAATGCGAAATAAACTGACAATTAAAAAAACCTTCGCAACTCGTCATTGAGCAAAACGAGTAGTAGCATTGGCTGAATAAAAATCACCGTCCTCAACCGAAGTCATCTTTCACCTCCTCTTCCTCGCAGACAATTTGTCTGGAGTCTATAAATAGCACAACACTCTCCCACCATTTCTCCTCACAAACAGCTCCCTTACAACATTAATCTCGACTCTTGATCACAGCACAAAAAGCAACTACAGTATTATATAGAAACACAGCAAGAAGTTTCAATTTCCTTTTCCAAGAGAAAGAAAATGGCAGAGAAAGTGAACCAGCAGGCATACCCCTCAGCACCAACAAATAAGCAGCCGAGCAGAGATGAAGAATCGGCAACTTTACAATCCGATCAGGAGATCCGAAAGAAGAAAAGGATCAAGTTGGGCATATATATTGCTGCGTTTGTTGTGTTTCAGGTCATAGTTATCACGGCGTTTTCACTCACTGTGATGCGTGTGAAGACCCCCAAGGTCAGGTTGGGAACGGTCACGCTTCAAGACGTGAAGACTGGAAACCAAACATCACCTCTGTTTGACATAAGCTTCACGACCCAAGTAAGGATCAAGAACACCAACTTTGGCCCCTACAAATATGAGAGCACCAATGCCATGTTCACTTACCAGGGCGTGACAGTAGGGCAAGTTAGTATTCCTAAGGGTAAAGCTGGGTTCCGTTCTACTAAAACAGTTACTGTTACTGTGAGCATGAATTCAAATGCCCTGCCAATGAGCACGACTTCGACTACTCTCGGAAGTGAATTGGGTGCAGGGGTGTTGACTCTGAATAGCCATGCCAAACTCAGTGGGAAAGTGGAATTGATGTTTGTGATGAAGAAGAAGAAGGCCGCCGAAATGAACTGACCATGCCTATCCATTTTCAACAAAGGTTGTCCAATTGAATTGCAACTGAACATATGTATAACTGTTTAGCAGTTTTCTTTGTTTTTGTTTTTTATTTTTAGTTTTTGTTGAATTTGTAGTTCGATTTTTTCCCCCTTTTTGTGAGAATAGAATATATATTTTTTTAAATTTATTAGGTCTCCTACGTATTTGTCACTACTTCCTTGAGCATATGCTCCTGCATGGTTTCTTACATATACACATGACACATGCACACTTGTTATTTCTCTCTCAAAATGATCTTAATCAGAATCAAACTACCATCAATATTGGCTCAAGGTCGATATTAATAAGGAAAACTCTATTCGTAGTCAAATTTGGGCACCCCTTGCGCACCCCGTGCTGATATGGAATGAGTTTAATGAAGCGGTGCGGATTGCTTTTAGTGGGAAATGAAATTGAAGACCAAATTAAAACCGTGGGTTTCACCCTTCTCCTTCTTCCCCAACCCTTTTCCCCCTTCCCCATTCCCTCATAAGCTCATTCTTCCTTCACCCCATGGCACTCCCCCTCAGATTCCCACGGTAACATAGTTCCTTTGCTGCACCCTTTATACTCAGTACACTGCACATTGCACCACCGCGCACTGTTTCACCTTGCACGGCACAGATACCAGTTGAGAGAAACCCACAGTTCCTATCAGGCTGAAAGCAGGAAAATTAAAGCAAAGTAAAGAGAAAGATGGAGAATTGATCACTTCCGGCAAGGCGCGGGAGAACATGCCTCCAAATATTGCTTAAAAAAATTGTGTTTGTGCTTCGTGCTTTGCCATACGGCATCTACACACTTTTGTACCAGGACTTACAGCTTACAACATATATTAGGTATGAAAATATGAAATTGCTAAAAAAAAGGGGACAAAAGAGAGGGAAAACATGCAAAACAGGCTTGTTAAAGAAAAGAATAAAAAGAAAAAAAGAAAAACCTGTTACTTTTCTATTTCTCTGTATCTCCAAGAATACTCTTCTCAAAACTATACTAGACGCTTCGCCAACTATGTAGGAGTGTACATCACCCATAAAACTATGCCAGAAAATCATCGGAACAAGCTGGTTTCGTCAAAACAATCTTGTTCAAACAAGCGGACAAGCAAGCTACAGGATCGGTCCCATACGTCTTCTTCTCCCTCAAGTGCAGATTGCTTGTTTTGTTTTGTTTTTTTGTTTTTTTTTTTTCCAATTTACAAAAATGCCCTGCCACGTTAGCGGGGGTGCACAGAGTGTGCACCAACTTGACTGCCCGTAGAAGAACCGTATTAATAAAAGCATTCTAGTTGTAATGTAAAGGGGAATGTTATTTAATAACAATGTTGTCTTCTTATGACTTTTTAAATACATGGCATTCCTGTGTGTTGACGAAATGCGTCACTTTTTTGGCTATTATTAATAGAAGCAACATAAAGAAATCAAATCAGCCCAAGTATTATATGTGAACAAAACAGTACTACCTACACTTCTACTTTCAAGGAAAATTATTTATATGTATAGAAAGAATCATGTTTAGATACACAATATAATGTATTAAGTACCACTCTTTCTGTGGACCTCACAACAAATTGGACATTTGGAAGATATACTTTTCACACTAGTCTTCCAAAAGAAAAACATACTCAAAAGAGGGAATTGTTGGGCTTTTTTATGTGTGGAGTCTTATTATGTTTGTAGTGGCCCAATTTGATGACCCTAAAGGTGTTGAATTGGGATGGATTTTTTTCTTGTCCAATTCAAAACCCGAAATCCTGGTGAATCTAGATAGTTAATGAAATTTTGATCTGGTTTTATTACCTAAGTCATCGTAACATGATCCTTTTTTTTCTTTTTTCTTTATCTTTTTTATTTTAAAACTTTTGTTTTAACAAAAATGCCGTTGTTCATATTCTTACTACCCAAACTCTAAAGAAGACTCTCGAATCCTCTCATTTTTTTCAAGTCTCTCAACTCTCAAGTGACCAAGTCATTGTCTCTACCTTGTGCCTTCTCTCTCGTCTCTCAAACCCGAAACCACAGCAAGAACCACGAGCCATTGTTCGTTGCCGCCGGTGTGAGGTTGCCACCGTACATATCCATAGGACCACATCATTCATTGCCGCTTATGACACTTTTGCCCTCTCTATCTCTCTCAAATGTCGCCGCTATCAGTATGGTCTTATCTCTCTTTCTCTACTTTGTCTTAGTTTTGAAATGAATTTCAGTTTGATTATGAGTGTTGGACTGTTGGGTTTTGTTTGTAAACGACGGTGTTTAGGGATTTTTGTGTTTTAGGGTTTTGTTTGTAAACTATCGGTTTTGTTTGTAAATGATGGAGAACCAACATTAATTCGAGTATATTTTTTATTTCACTAAATGAGGAAAGCTATGTAGCCAAATGTGAACGAGATTTGTGAGATTTACATGTTCTTCAGAAAATTGATCCACAAAAAATTTTCATAGCAGAAAATTTTCAAGTTAATGAGCTCTGACTCGATGCCTATCCTCACATCGATCACTGGAGAACTATATATACACCTATATATATAATATATATCTTTTCTTTTTGGTTTCAGAAAAACAAATTAATTAGTCTAAAATGGGTAAAACTGAAGAAAAATCTACAAGTTTCAAATTTTGTGTCTAGAGGTTCCTATTGGATGAAACTCAATATACATAATGCTTAATGTTGCTGAAAAATATGAAAGAGCTTTTGTGCTAATGAGAGTGAAGGAGTTATAGCTATTGGCGCCTTCATTTGAATATTTATAATTGGCTCTTATTTTTATTAAGTTCCTAAAAAAAGTTTTTGCTTAAGGTAACTCTCTTCCTTCAACTTCAGCAACTTGAGCATGTGGACTCTCATCCTATGCATTGAAAACTCTGCTTATGCAGTAAGTTAGACGGCCAACTCTTGATGTGCAATATTGTATGTCATACAACTCTTGTGACGCCCCCAAATTCCGCTTGGGATTGAACGGACATTTGAAGCGTCGGGACATGCAACACAAGGTTACCTGCCCCCGTTCATGACATATAAGATGCAATGTTTCTAACATGCATCTAGCATTATGCAATATTCGCAGCGGATAATCTTTTTCTTTAGCAATACTATGCACCAAACTAAATATATCCCAAATACTTGAAACATAATTCATACATAAAGGCATACTAAAAAGCCGTGATCACCACACTAGTCTAAAATGGTTGTGATCAAAAGAATACTTGAGATACAACTCCAAAAGTACAAGTATTAACCTAAGTTAAATACTATACCATCATCAACATCGCACCGTGGCCTAGTCGACCGTATTCAGTTGGTCAGATTCCAATTCTCCTTTGGGTCCTGTAACAAGATCTACCATTCGGGGGGAATGGTAGTTGGGACTACCACAGTGAGATTTGATTACAAATCTCAGTAAGTTAACATAAAACTCACACACAGGTTAAAAATGCATGCATGGCAGTAAAAGCATAAATGCATAATTATAGTCATATATAAACATAGTATAACTTGACATATAGCATGACTTAACCAGAATTTAAACATGAACTGAAACTTGACTTAACATGGCATAAACTTAAGCTTAAAACATAACATGAACAAACAACATAACATGAACGTGAAACATAACATGGACATGAACATAACATAACATGAACGTGATCTTGAACATATCATAAAAGTGAACATAACATGATGTGAACATGAACTTGGAACATAACATAAACATGAACATAACATGTACGTGAGTATAATATAACATGAACTTGATCTGAAACTTGACTTAACATAAACTTGGNCATTGCGCCGGGTAATGTCTAAAACTTCTAAACTCTCCAAAGACAACACCATACAGAGATGCGAGACTCTGTTAAAACAAAAGTGTCCATCTCGACTTGTCTGCGAGAAAAAACAAACACCAAACATCCACACCCTCCATGAGAGGAGAGGAACTACCCAACCTTCACCTTACAAAGGAGGAGAGGACTCACAACCCTTATCCCCAAAAGAGGAGAGGGACTAGCCTGTATCAAAAAAGTTTATTAAAACCTAAAATAATACCACCTTAACAGACCACTAAAACAAACAAACTGAAAACACACTCAGCACTCCTAAGCCCGTATGCCCACAAGCTTATTGCCCGTCTGACAGCAGCCCACAAACTTCACAGGTACAGCAAACCGTTTCACCAACGCAAAGCAGTGCAACAAACCGCATCAACGTCACTCTCTTTCTGCAAAAGAGTTTTCTGACAGCAAACCGTTTCACCACTACGCAAAGCAACAAGCTTCTCACCAATGCTAGCTTCGTCACCGTCATCGACACCAGCCCAAAACCTCCAAAACCAGCCATTTTCCACTTCGGCTAGAAGAGATGAAAACCAGATACAAAAGCCAGAGACCAGTCATACTGAGAACTTATACAAAGACTAAGCAGCAAACCAACAACAAGACCAAACAGATGAAAACACCCAGAAACCGACCAGACGGAGGGGCTCAGCCACCAAACCTCTTATTACAAACTGAAAGAAAACTAACTAAAAAACACAACAAACAAGAACCAGAAAGAAAGAAACGAGAAAACAGAAAAAATAAAAAAAGAAACAAGCAGCACTGACGCCGACCCCCTTCTCCGACCACCATCCATGAAGAAATCCACCATGAGATACGGCTGGGCTCCACCCCCGAAAAGACACCATATCCCCCTCATGTACCTTGGCATGCATTCGAAAAACTCCTCTGTTTTCTATGGATAAAACAGAAGCCTTAAACCAGCGGAAGTGCACCCCAACACTACAAGTAAACCTTCGCCTCCGAAGAACAAGCCGCCCTGCCCCGCTCCTCCCACAGTAAAGGACTCCAACGCATCCCCTCAGCAGACCGTTCTTCCAGACGAAGCTACAAGCAAACCACATACGTCTCTCAATCATCCGTATGGAAACTTACTCCTCTCAGCCGAAACAGTCAGGAACACCGGATGGTAACTTACTCCTCTCAGCCGAGTGGTTTTCCAGCCACCCGAAACCACGGCCAAATGTAGCCGAGTTCCTCTACCTCCATCGTGTTAAAACTCCCCACCCATATGCATATAAAACTCCATCGTGTAAAACCATATATGTGCAATATGGTTGAGAAACTCGGGAAACCAGTCTGGTGGTGGTTATCCAACCCCTCAAAATTGTGGCCATTAGCTTTTATTGACAAAACAAACTACAAAAAAAAACAAACACAGGAAAGGAGGGAGGGAGGAGCCGAGCCTCTAACGATTTCGCCGGACTTTTTTCCTAGAGAGAAGGGAGACTTTCCTAGAGTGGGCTCCCCAGGCTTCTTCAAAGCTTAATTAATATTATTGGTTAGATAAACATTTTAGTCATAAAAATTTTTTATAAAAATAAATCATAAATTAAAGTGATTTTATATGATATATTATATTATAAAATTATTTTGATCATAAGATTTAATAGATCACGTGATATCACATCATTTTATAATTTTATTTTTATAAAAAAAAATTATATTTACAGTCTTAAAATGTATAACTTTACATAATCTCTTAAAAAATAGATAAATATGAAATTTATATAAAAAATTAATTAATTAATTTTTAATTATAAACCTATCCTTATTCAAAGGGGTGCTGAACTTAACATCTAAAATGATCTTTACCATTATTATTATTATTATTATTAAATGCGAAATAAACTGACAATTAAAAAAACCTTCGCAACTCGTCATTGAGCAAAACGAGTAGTAGCATTGGCTGAATAAAAATCACCGTCCTCAACCGAAGTCATCTTTCACCTCCTCTTCCTCGCAGACAATTTGTCTGGAGTCTATAAATAGCACAACACTCTCCCACCATTTCTCCTCACAAACAGCTCCCTTACAACATTAATCTCGACTCTTGATCACAGCACAAAAAGCAACTACAGTATTATATAGAAACACAGCAAGAAGTTTCAATTTCCTTTTCCAAGAGAAAGAAAATGGCAGAGAAAGTGAACCAGCAGGCATACCCCTCAGCACCAACAAATAAGCAGCCGAGCAGAGATGAAGAATCGGCAACTTTACAATCCGATCAGGAGATCCGAAAGAAGAAAAGGATCAAGTTGGGCATATATATTGCTGCGTTTGTTGTGTTTCAGGTCATAGTTATCACGGCGTTTTCACTCACTGTGATGCGTGTGAAGACCCCCAAGGTCAGGTTGGGAACGGTCACGCTTCAAGACGTGAAGACTGGAAACCAAACATCACCTCTGTTTGACATAAGCTTCACGACCCAAGTAAGGATCAAGAACACCAACTTTGGCCCCTACAAATATGAGAGCACCAATGCCATGTTCACTTACCAGGGCGTGACAGTAGGGCAAGTTAGTATTCCTAAGGGTAAAGCTGGGTTCCGTTCTACTAAAACAGTTACTGTTACTGTGAGCATGAATTCAAATGCCCTGCCAATGAGCACGACTTCGACTACTCTCGGAAGTGAATTGGGTGCAGGGGTGTTGACTCTGAATAGCCATGCCAAACTCAGTGGGAAAGTGGAATTGATGTTTGTGATGAAGAAGAAGAAGGCCGCCGAAATGAACTGCACCATGCCTATCCATTTGTCAACAAAGGTTGTCCAATTGAATTGCAACTGAACATATGTATAACTGTTTAGCAGTTTTCTTTGTTTTTGTTTTTTATTTTTAGCTTTTAGTTTTTGTTGAATTTGTAGTTCGATTTTTTTTCCCCCTTTTTGTGAGAATAGAATATATATTTTTTTAAATTTATTAGGTCTCCTACGTATTTGTCACTACTTCCTTGAGCATATGCTCCTGCATGGTTTCTTACATATACACATGACACATGCACACTTGTTATTTCTCTCTCAAAATGATCTTAATCAGAATCAAACTACCATCAATATTGGCTCAAGGTCGATATTAATAAGGAAAACTCTATTCGTAGTCAAATTTGGGCACCCCTTGCGCACCCCGTGCTGATATGGAATGAGTTTAATGAAGCGGTGCGGATTGCTTTTAGTGGGAAATGAAATTGAAGACCAAATTAAAACCGTGGGTTTCACCCTTCTCCTTCTTCCCCAACCCTTTTCCCCCTTCCCCATTCCCTCATAAGCTCATTCTTCCTTCACCCCATGGCACTCCCCCTCAGATTCCCACGGTAACATAGTTCCTTTGCTGCACCCTTTATACTCAGTACACTGCACATTGCACCACCGCGCACTGTTTCACCTTGCACGGCACAGATACCAGTTGAGAGAAACCCACAGTTCCTATCAGGCTGAAAGCAGGAAAATTAAAGCAAAGTAAAGAGAAAGATGGAGAATTGATCACTTCCGGCAAGGCGCGGGAGAACATGCCTCCAAATATTGCTTAAAAAAATTGTGTTTGTGCTTCGTGCTTTGCCATACGGCATCTACACACTTTTGTACCAGGACTTACAGCTTACAACATATATTAGGTATGAAAATATGAAATTGCTAAAAAAAAGGGGACAAAAGAGAGGGAAAACATGCAAAACAGGCTTGTTAAAGAAAAGAATAAAAAGAAAAAAAGAAAAACCTGTTACTTTTCTATTTCTCTGTATCTCCAAGAATACTCTTCTCAAAACTATACTAGACGCTTCGCCAACTATGTAGGAGTGTACATCACCCATAAAACTATGCCAGAAAATCATCGGAACAAGCTGGTTTCGTCAAAACAATCTTGTTCAAACAAGCGGACAAGCAAGCTACAGGATCGGTCCCATACGTCTTCTTCTCCCTCAAGTGCAGATTGCTTGTTTTGTTTTGTTTTTTTGTTTTTTTTTTTTCCAATTTACAAAAATGCCCTGCCACGTTAGCGGGGGTGCACAGAGTGTGCACCAACTTGACTGCCCGTAGAAGAACCGTATTAATAAAAGCATTCTAGTTGTAATGTAAAGGGGAATGTTATTTAATAACAATGTTGTCTTCTTATGACTTTTTAAATACATGGCATTCCTGTGTGTTGACGAAATGCGTCACTTTTTTGGCTATTATTAATAGAAGCAACATAAAGAAATCAAATCAGCCCAAGTATTATATGTGAACAAAACAGTACTACCTACACTTCTACTTTCAAGGAAAATTATTTATATGTATAGAAAGAATCATGTTTAGATACACAATATAATGTATTAAGTACCACTCTTTCTGTGGACCTCACAACAAATTGGACATTTGGAAGATATACTTTTCACACTAGTCTTCCAAAAGAAAAACATACTCAAAAGAGGGAATTGTTGGGCTTTTTTATGTGTGGAGTCTTATTATGTTTGTAGTGGCCCAATTTGATGACCCTAAAGGTGTTGAATTGGGATGGATTTTTTTCTTGTCCAATTCAAAACCCGAAATCCTGGTGAATCTAGATAGTTAATGAAATTTTGATCTGGTTTTATTACCTAAGTCATCGTAACATGATCCTTTTTTTTCTTTTTTCTTTATCTTTTTTATTTTAAAACTTTTGTTTTAACAAAAATGCCGTTGTTCATATTCTTACTACCCAAACTCTAAAGAAGACTCTCGAATCCTCTCATTTTTTTCAAGTCTCTCAACTCTCAAGTGACCAAGTCATTGTCTCTACCTTGTGCCTTCTCTCTCGTCTCTCAAACCCGAAACCACAGCAAGAACCACGAGCCATTGTTCGTTGCCGCCGGTGTGAGGTTGCCACCGTACATATCCATAGGACCACATCATTCATTGCCGCTTATGACACTTTTGCCCTCTCTATCTCTCTCAAATGTCGCCGCTATCAGTATGGTCTTATCTCTCTTTCTCTACTTTGTCTTAGTTTTGAAATGAATTTCAGTTTGATTATGAGTGTTGGACTGTTGGGTTTTGTTTGTAAACGACGGTGTTTAGGGATTTTTGTGTTTTAGGGTTTTGTTTGTAAACTATCGGTTTTGTTTGTAAATGATGGAGAACCAACATTAATTCGAGTATATTTTTTATTTCACTAAATGAGGAAAGCTATGTAGCCAAATGTGAACGAGATTTGTGAGATTTACATGTTCCTCATAAAATTGATCCACAAAAAATTTTCATAGCAGAAAATTTTCAAGTTAATGAGCTCTGACTCGATGCCTATCCTCACATCGATCACTGGAGAACTATATATACACCTATATATATAATATATATCTTTTCTTTTTGGTTTCAGAAAAACAAATTAATTAGTCTAAAATGGGTAAAACTGAAGAAAAATCTACAAGTTTCAAATTTTGTGTCTAGAGGTTCCTATTGGATGAAACTCAATATACATAATGCTTAATGTTGCTGAAAAATATGAAAGAGCTTTTGTGCTAATGAGAGTGAAGGAGTTATAGCTATTGGCGCCTTCATTTGAATATTTATAATTGGCTCTTATTTTTATTAAGTTCCTAAAAAAAGTTTTTGCTTAAGGTAACTCTCTTCCTTCAACTTCAGCAACTTGAGCATGTGGACTCTCATCCTATGCATTGAAAACTCTGCTTATGCAGTAAGTTAGACGGCCAACTCTTCATGTGCAATATTGTATGTCATACAACTCTTGATGTGAAAACTGCCAAGGAGTTCAAATTCTCGAGAATACAAGTCGAATTTGGAGGATCAAGTAAGTATGATGGAAAGAAAGATTAATATTTAATGGGTATAATTTGTATCGTAGAAGGACATGAAATTAGTGTCAGTACCAATATCCGAATTAAAATAAATGCTCTTAGTAGCTGCCTTTGCCCATTAAGTAATTAAAATTATATATATATTTCTATCCTTCAGGCTTGGAGAAACTTCAGTGAAGGAACTGCTTCAAACCTTATAGATCCCACTGTATTGATGTTCTCAAGTCTGGGTCAAAATTGTAGTGTTCTAAAATCTGTGTAAATGCAAGCAGGTCTTTATTTGTATCTTCATTTTTATCTTTTGGCGGCTGAATTTAAGGTTTTATTGATCTTACCTTCTCTTTTTGGCAGCTTTTGGGTTTAGTTTATGAGGTATTAATGGAAAATCTCATGGACTCATGTTCCATATGCGCATTGTGGAATAAATCAAGCTAATGGATCTGCATCATCTGGAACCAAAAAGGTAATAAATCCCACAAGAGATTTGGGATTATATATTTAGCATAATGTTTTCACAACTAGTTTGTTGAATTCAATATGTTTGCCTGATTACATTTCTCTGTAATTGGCAGGCGCGACCATTGGTATTGGAAGGAGCATTTCTTGAGTTACTGGATGATGACTCCAAGGATTATGACTCATGTTAACGTCGTGTTTCGTACTACTTTAGGTCGAACTTTTCGGGGGCTCGGGCCTTCTCTTACCTGCACACACAAAATCACTCACAGTTCCAGCAGCTTGGGGGGTCGCCGAATGGAGCTTTCGATGCTTAAGTCAGTCTCATCTAGAAGAAATTTTTCAGGAGATAGGGAGTTCTTTTTTTAGCTTACCTTTCTATGGTGCTCGATGGGATACTTATACTTATCTCAAGGGTTGGGAGCTCCATGCCCTACCTCCCTGAGTGGTCCTTGCCAGAGCCCAATTAATGCTGCTTAGCCTGAGGAGGGCGTCAGATCGTGTTGTCTAATCGAGGTGGCGTGCTGCTTCTTCCCTAGCGATAGGGGTGCTGAGTGCCCTTTGGATCACAGTCCACCCGGCCCGTCAACTTGACCTGTGTCCTCTTGGGCTGTGGTACCCGCTATTATGTGGCTCGAAGCCGGACGAGCTTAGGCCTGGCCTTGGGAGTTCCCAAGCTAATGATAGAGGTAAGAACGCTTTCCGGCCAAGTCCCATTAATTGATTGATCATAACGATATCATGGAAATGCTGCACGGACCCATATATATAAAACAGAAACAAAATCACCTTGATACTAAACATAGTACCTTTCAATCTATTCTCTAATCATGCATGGCAGCTTTCAATCTCATTTTCAGTTTTAGAACATTCTACTTTGGAAGAGGGCCCTAATTAGCATCATTGGGCACTCTTGTGAACATTGAGCATGAGTGGTAAAAGCCACCAAAATCTTCATTTTTCGTCCATAAGCTCTCGATTCTCCTATATATGAGACGAGCAGATGCAGACCTTTAATCTATTATCGTCTCTTCCTAGTTATATCTTCCTGTAGTTCTAGGAAGTTTCAATACGTTTGTAAGCCTTGCTCCTCCATTGAGCAATGGCTGAATCACAGCATCAAGGTTTGACCAATCAATCAAGTAAATAGTCGTGGTTGGCTAGCAAAAGAAATCTGGTACACAAATCTGTTTAACGAATGAAGCATCAGGAATTACAGCTAAGGGTAGATGCGATTTAGACAGCAAGAAATAGCTATGCCGGCTTATTTGGAAAATTGAATTCTTGTCACCCCAAATGCTACTACCTCTTTGCTAAGCACAGAAGAGCCTTCACTTACTTGCTTAACCGTGCCCTCCTATCGTATCTATACACCCTTTTCCTTCAATTACATCCAGTCTCATCGTTATGAGGAAGAGCCCCTTCATTAGTAGGGTCTTTTTCCTTTTCTCCTTCATATCCTCTATTTGCCTTTCTCTCTTCATTTTGTTTAAAGGTTTTTTCCCATAAGGCCCCACCATCGGGGCATAAGCACCTTGAGGTTTTGGCCATGTTATCACATAATTCTACTGGAAGCACTTGGTTCAATCTAGAGCTTGAAGGTTGAAAAAGAGGGTTTCTCCAGGATATTGAGGGAAGTCTTAGTGGATGAGATCCGAGACCATTTGACCTTTCTTTCCACATGACTAGGAATGCTCAGTGACAACCTCTCAATTGTCACCGCCTATAGAAAGAGTGCTTCTCTATTTCCTTTTTAGTCAAGGTCTAATATCTTCTCCTTATTTGCAAAACAATATGTCCAAATCTTCTCAAGCAATAGTTAAAGAATTGAAGGTAGACTAGTCGATCTTTAAGGTCAAGGCAACGACCTGTAGTCAGAAGCCGGAACTCTTTTTGAAGCTCTATTTAGTTAGCTTTAGAGTCAAGTCTTGCTATTCCAGTGCATCCACAGAAGAGGATAAACAAGTGAAGATTATTTGGATAACTACGATGATTATAACTTAAAACAAAGGCCAAAATAATAGTTGAACAAATAATTATAATCACAATGCAATCGGCAATAACAACCCAAATGGAAAAGGGCATTAATAGGGCGGGAGAATATGATCTCAATATAGTGTAGTGTTGGGCCATTGGCAAGATTATATAAGATTGATGTCTGGCTAAAGAACTGATTTCTCACTTTTGTTTAGAGTAGTTTCTCTCTCTTGTTCACTCTTACTCACTTCTTGATGTTTTGTCCCTTTCAACATGGAGAATTATTATTGTTAATGCCAAAAAATACACAACGGTTGGAATGGGAGAAAAAGTCATTCACATCCCATGGTGACGATACGGGCCTCAATCGGTGTGGTTTGGAGCCCCCGGTGGTGGTTCAGGACAATTGTATGGTATCCGTATATACATCCATAGTAGTGAATGAAACATAAATATAGGAAAAATAAATAGAGATAGAGACATACATGTTTACGTGATTCGGCACAAGACCTATATCCAAGGGTCATTTGAATGGCAAATCTATTATAATATGAATATTTAACAATCTCTTATGGTCTCTCATTTCTCTCTGTACAATGGATGTCAGAGACTTATTTTCTGGAGATCACCTTTTTTGGAGCTCTCGTCTTGAGGTTAGAGAAGCTGAATGAGTCCTCTCGAAAAAGTCTTATTCTTATTTGATCTAACTCCTTTTTATTATGACCTTGGGAGTGGTATGGAATGGCGACTTTATGTCACTTCCTTCCCTTGCGTGTGTAACCCTCTCTTTTTTCTTATCTTTTCCCACCTTTTTGTCGCCCTCTTCATTTCTCTCTGGCATCTCCTTTTTCTTTTTCCCTATTTCTCTCCGCTACTTGTCTTTCTATGTGGCCATTTAATGGGTTGGGCTGGGATGCCTTTTAAGCCAAGGGGATTTTACCCCCTAACAATTATCATTTTTTGAATCCGAACTCAAATAAATTCAACAGGCAGACAGTTCTTAAATAGTTGTCTCTATCATTTTTATTTATTTTTTGGTTAAGGACCATGATATGGTTTTTACATTTTGTGGGCAATCTGCCTATATTTCCTCCTTTGTGCTTCTGCCCCCGAAGTCCAATAGCTGTTAGAAGTCGTTCTTCTTAAGCAAGGTGTTGTGATGGCCAAAAGTTAGGGAGGTTTGAAAATATGAATGTTTTGTGTTTGTCCCAAGCCAATGCTATCCATCACCTAACGTTTCCACTAGGGCTGTGCATAAACACGTCTGGCCCGTTCAATCCGAAAGGCCCGATATGGGCCCACCCGACTTTTGTCGAGTTCATCGGTTCAAAGCAAATAACGGGTTGATTTTATCTAATGTCGGTCGAAACTGATCACACCCGAATTTGAAGAGACCAATGACCATCGTTTTCTGCTCGCTCTTTTTCCCTCTCCCACTTTTTCATTTTCCTTCTTCCCAAACACCCCCAACCCAAATCCCAACTCTCTCCTGGCCCCCGTTTCCACACTCCCCATTTTACCTCCTATTCCTCCATCCATTTCCCCCTCAATTTCCTCACAACTTAACTACTGTCTCTCTCCTCTTTCTTTCTCTCTCTATACGAAGCCCACTCGTCTCTGTCTCTGTGACGCCCCCAAATTCCGCTTGGGAATAAACGGACATTTGAAGCGTCGAGACATGCAACACAAGGTTACCTGCCCCCGTTCATGACAGATAAGATGCAATGTTCCTAACATGCATCTAGCATTATGCAATATTCGCAGCGGATAATTTTTCTCTTTAGCAAAACTATGCACCAAACCAAAAATATCCCAAATACTTGAAACATATTTCATACATAAAGGCATACTAAAAAGCCGTGATCACCACACTAGTCTAAAATGGTTGTGATCAAAAGAATACTTGAGATACAACTCCAAAAGTACAAGTATTAACCTAAGTTAAATACTATACCATCATCAACATCGCACCGTGGCCTAGTCGACCGTATTCAGTTGGTCAGATTCCAATTCTCCTTTGGGTCCTGTAACAAGATCTACCATTCGGGGGAATGGTAGTTGGGACTACCACAGTGAGATTTGATTACAAATCTCAGTAAGTTAACATAAAACTCACACACAGGTTAAAAATGCATGCATGGCAGTAAAAGCATAAATGCATAATTATAGTCATACATAAACATAGTATAACTTGACATATAGCATGACTTAACCAGAACTTAAGCGTGAACTGAACTTGACTTAACATGGCATGAACTTAAGCTTAAAACATAACATGAACAATCAACATAACATGAACGTGAAACATAACATGGACATGAACATAACATAACATGAACGTGAGCTTGAACGTATCATAAACGTGAACATAACATGATGTGAACATGAACTTGGAACATAACATGAACATGAACATAACATGTACGTGAGCATAACATAACATGAACTTGATCTGAAACTTGACTTAACATAAACTTGGAATCTTATTTAATTGTCTTGATTAATAACGTGCATTAATACGTACTCCACAGTTGTTGTGGCCCCACGTATTCAAGTAACATAAAACATAATACGTACTCCACAGTTGTTGTGGCCCCACGTATTCTACATGTCACAATTGCTGTGTCTCATGTAGTGTATGCTCCACAGTTGTTGTGGCCCCATACTTCATGCTCCACAGTTGTTGTGGCCCCATGAATTCACATAACATAAAATATAATACGTACTCCACAGTTGTTGTGGCCCCACGTATTCTACATGTCACAATTGCTGTGTCTCATGTAGTGTATGCTCCACAGTTGTTGTGGCCCCATACTTCATGTAACATAAAATATAATACGTACTCCACAGTTGTTGTGGCCCCACGCATTATAAGTAACATAAAATATAATACGTACTCCACAGTTGTTGTGGCCCCACGCATTATAAGTAACATAAAATATAATACGTACTCCACAGTTGTTGTGGCCCCACGCATTATAAGTAACATAAATATAATACGTACTCCACAGTTGTTGTGGCCCCACGCATTATAAGTAACATAAATATAATACGTACTCCACAGTTGTTGTGGCCCCACGCATTATAAGTAACATAAATATAATACGTACTCCACAGTTGTTGTGGCCCCACGTATTCAAGTAACATAAAACATAATACGTACTCCACAGTTGTTGTGGCCCCACGTATTCTACATGTCACAATTGCTGTGTCTCATGTAGTGTATGCTCCACAGTTGTTGTGGCCCCATACTTCATGCTCCACAGTTGTTGTGGCCCCATGAATTCACATAACATAAAATATAATACGTACTCCACAGTTGTTGTGGCCCCACGTATTCTACATGTCACAATTGCTGTGTCTCATGTAGTGTATGCTCCACAGTTGTTGTGGCCCCATACTTCATGTAACATAAAATATAATACGTACTCCACAGTTGTTGTGGCCCCACGCATTATAAGTAACATAAATATAATACGTACTCCACAGTTGTTGTGGCCCCACGCATTATAAGTAACATAAATATAATACGTACTCCACAGTTGTTGTGGCCCCACGCATTATAAGTAACATAAATATAATACGTACTCCACAGTTGTTGTGGCCCCACGCATTATAAGTAACATAAATATAATACGTACTCCACAGTTGTTGTGGCCCCACGCATTATAAGTAACATAAATATAATACGTACTCCACAGTTGTTGTGGCCCCACGTATTCAAGTAACATAAAACATAATACGTACTCCACAGTTGTTGTGGCCCCACGTATTCTACATGTCACAATTGCTGTGTCTCATGTAGTGTATGCTCCACAGTTGTTGTGGCCCCATACTTCATGCTCCACAGTTGTTGTGGCCCCATGAATACACATAACATAAAATATAATACGTACTCCACAGTTGTTGTGGCCCCACGTATTCTACATGTCACAATTGCTGTGTCTCATGTAGTGTATGCTCCACAGTTGTTGTGGCCCCATACTTCATGTAACATAAAATATAATACGTACTCCACAGTTGTTGTGGCCCCACGCATTATAAGTAACATAAATATAATACGTACTCCACAGTTGTTGTGGCCCCACGCATTATAAGTAACATAAATATAATACGTACTCCACAGTTGTTGTGGCCCCACGCATTATAAGTAACATAAAATATAATACGTACTCCACAGTTGTTGTGGCCCCACGCATTATAAGTAACATAAATATAATACGTACTCCACAGTTGTTGTGGCCCCACGCATTATAAGTAACATAAATATAATACGTACTCCACAGTTGTTGTGGCCCCACGCATTATAAGTAACATAAATATAATACGTACTCCACAGTTGTTGTGGCCCCACGCATTATAAGTAACATAAAATATAATACGTACTCCACAGTTGTTGTGGCCCCACGTATTCTACATGTCACAATTGCTGTGTCTCATGTAGTGTATGCTCCACAGTTGTTGTGGCCCCATACTTCATGCTCCACAGTTGTTGTGGCCCCATGAATACACATAACATAAAATATAATACGTACTCCACAGTTGTTGTGGCCCCACGTATTCTACATGTCACAATTGCTGTGTCTCATGTAGTGTATGCTCCACAGTTGTTGTGGCCCCATACTTCATGTAACATAAAATATAATACGTACTCCACAGTTGTTGTGGCCCCACGCATTATAAGTAACATAAATATAATACGTACTCCACAGTTGTTGTGGCCCCACGCATTATAAGTAACATAAATATAATACGTACTCCACAGTTGTTGTGGCCCCACGCATTATAAGTAACATAAATATAATACGTACTCCACAGTTGTTGTGGCCCCACGCATTATAAGTAACATAAATATAATACGTACTCCACAGTTGTTGTGGCCCCACGCATTATAAGTAACATAAATATAATACGTACTCCACAGTTGTTGTGGCCCCACGCATTATAAGTAACATAAATATAATACGTACTCCACAGTTGTTGTGGCCCCACGCATTATAAGTAACATAAATATAATACGTACTCCACAGTTGTTGTGGCCCCACGTATTCTACATGTCACAATTGCTGTGTCTCATGTAGTGTATGCTCCACAGTTGTTGTGGCCCCATACTTCATGTAACATAAAATATAATACGTACTCCACAGTTGTTGTGGCCCCACGCATTATAAGTAACATAAAATATAATACGTACTCCACAGTTGTTGTGGCCCCACGCATTATAAGTAACATAAATATAATACGTACTCCACAGTTGTTGTGGCCCCACGCATTATAAGTAACATAAATATAATACGTACTCCACAGTTGTTGTGGCCCCACGCATTATAAGTAACATAAATATAATACGTACTCCACAGTTGTTGTGGCCCCACGCATTATAAGTAACATAAATATAATACGTACTCCACAGTTGTTGTGGCCCCACGCATTATAAGTAACATAAATATAATACGTACTCCACAGTTGTTGTGGCCCCACGCATTATAAGTAACATAAATATAATACGTACTCCACAGTTGTTGTGGCCCCACGTATTCTACATGTCACAATTGCTGTGTCTCATGTAGTGTATGCTCCACAGTTGTTGTGGCCCCATACTTCATGTAACATAAAATATAATACGTACTCCACAGTTGTTGTGGCCCCACGCATTATAAGTAACATAAATATAATACGTACTCCACAGTTGTTGTGGCCCCACGCATTATAAGTAACATAAATATAATACGTACTCCACAGTTGTTGTGGCCCCACGCATTATAAGTAACATAAAATATAATACGTACTCCACAGTTGTTGTGGCCCCACGCATTATAAGTAACATAAATATAATACGTACTCCACAGTTGTTGTGGCCCCACGCATTATAAGTAACATAAATATAATACGTACTCCACAGTTGTTGTGGCCCCACGCATTATAAGTAACATAAAATATAATACGTACTCCACAGTTGTTGTGGCCCCACGTATTATACGTAACATAACATATCTTATCTTTCTTAATGCATGAGATATTAATTAATATCATATACTTTTCTAACATGGCGTATACTTGTAAATGGCACCATATGATTTAATCATAACATTTCATGGCATACTTAACATGGCATACTTATAACATACATAATTGTATGACAGAAAAGATTATGTAACAGATAATTATTCATGAGATATTAAATCATACGTAACAGATGAACATATAATGACATATCATGACATGGCATATACGATAACATACATACATAAATTGTAGTTCCCTTACCCATCACACATACACAATAAACTGATAGTAAGTTAGAGGCTAACTTACCTCGATCGTCGCGTTCTATGAGAATAGAGTGCGAAACACGAGGAACTGCACAACAGTTGGAAGAGGAACACTCAAGTCCTTAAGATTTTCACTTCTGAACTCAATTGTCATATTGTAAGCACTTGCAACACCACGGCAACTTGAGGTTTTACTATAATCTGAAGAGATAATTTGACTTCAGAAAGCATTTGCACTAAAACAAGTTCATTAAAATTATCAATAATAACCAAACAAACAATTCCTTTCTCAATCCATATACTCTTAGCCATAGTCAACCCCAAGATGACACCAGTCACCCCGGACTATAATCCATAACACCACTGCTTCGGGACACTGTCATACAGTTTCCCAACACTACACCATACGCTCCACACTTCTCTGCTACGCCATCCAACCCTTCGTGACACGCCATCCGGTGTATCACGACCTAGTACAGAGTACACTCACGTGAACTCTCTTCCATTCACACTACAAAACCCATCACTGCGATACACGTCTCACGGTGCATCGCTACGCGACACGGAGTACGCGCTACGCGTACTTCCTTCGCTACAACCTCATCAACACGATGCACATCACACGATGCATCGCCATACAACACGGAGTACACTACATGCGTACTCCCTTCCTTCTACGACACACATCACTACAGCGCACGTCGCGCGGCGCGTCGCTGCATTACACAGAATACGCTACACGCGTATTCTCTTCACACAACCCGCCGTATCACATTACGGCATCCATCTCACGCCTATACTTCACAGCACAGTCCACAAAATACACAATCAAACCAACACTTCACAACCACACTTCGCTTCACAACTACGCAACGAATTCCACAAATACAACTACACAATCCACAAACCAACCAACTATTTTAAACGTAAAATAACTAGAGATAGAAGGTTATACCATCGACGGGATAACCCGTGCGTCGCTCGTTGTTCGTCACGAACATGCGTCGGAGGAACGTACGTGGCGGCGTACGGTGGCTGTCCACCACATAAAGTGGTAGTTTGGGCTTGAGAAAGGCTAGGCGTGGTCTTGGAAGACTCATGATTTTACAGCTGTCGGTGAAGAACAAATTACGTGATTTACGGAAAAGATAATCTATACGCGTGATTCCAGATGAGGGTAAAGACGAGAGAGATGTGATTGCTGTCGGGAAATAATCCAAAACTGATAATTTTAGCGGGCTGTTACAGTCTCTGTCTCTGTTTTTGGCTCCATGTCTGGTTCACGAACTCCCCTTCTCGTCCTTCAAACCGCCATTCGGAGCTCCAGCAGACTATCACTGTTTCGCTGATCCTTCCCGTGGAGCCACTGATCACGAGGCGATGCCATCGTTGTAACTCTTATGCGTTTTATTTGTAGTTTTTCAACATTTCGTTTTTCTTTGGTTAGTGATAAAGCTTATGCATTTTGTTTTTAGTGTTGGAGATTCGTCTTCGGATCTGCTTAGCAAGTGAGTTGAATGGATTGTAGGGGTTTGGGTTTGTTAGAATACGTGATCGGAGTGAGAGCAGGGCACCGAATGCGGCGGTTGTTCTTCGAATCCACCGCGGACTCCGAGTCCAATTCCTTGTAGCCACCGGACACAGGCACTTGGAGATTGAGCTGCGGCACTCCGATTTCATCCGGAAGAAGCTTAGATGGTGGTGGTCACCACCACTGAAGCAATCGATGAGCAGAGCATCAACGGCTAGGATGCATTCTTTCTTTTTTTTTTTTTCCTAAGAAAAATAAGAAAGAAAATGGCGAAACCACCGACAATTCGACCCGACCCGAAATATGCGGGTCGGGTCAGGCCATTTTTGCTTCATAGATCATGACGGGTCGGGTCGGACGGGCCCAAAACAGCCTTGGGCGGGCTGGGTTGCAGGCCTAGTTTCCACCGATATCCCCAAGTCCCAATGTGAAGCCAAATTCCACGCACTGGACATATCGAAGGGATCATATTCGTACCTTCCAAACCATTGTCTTTTTCTTTCCCACTTAGACAAGATCATGAGCTTTGTCCAAAAAGCTAAAAAATAATGTTGTGCAGTTGAAGTAAATACTATAAATTTACTAGCCATCGAATTGGAAATTGTGTTTTTCAATAATTGCTTGTGGCAACCTATCTAGCTGTTTTTCTTTTCTTGTAGTCAAGACACTCGTTATAATAAAACTATGATATGATTAGACATATCACAGTTTGACAGCTGTTGAGAAGCGCAAGCTAACTTCCTTGGATGAAGAGGATGCCCTTATGAACTCCATATTGACTTGCTGAGGTGCCTCTTGCCCTCCGTAATCTATCTCTTACTGCATTTGAATTTTGAGATGAGTTGAATTGAATTGTGAAAATAGTATTTTATGGATTCTATTGAGATGTATTTAATCTTTTTAAGTTGAAATTAGTTTAATTTTTTAAGTTAAAATATATAAAATATGTTGATATAAGTTTTAACTTTTTTATAAAAAATTAAAAAAATAATGAATTCTATTAATGATTAATTTAAGATGAGTTGAATTGAGTTTAATAACCCTCCGTGATGGAAAAGTCTTTAATCTAAGCCATCAACTTGCCTAGAAACGTAATTGGTGGGTTTATTTGTATTGGACCCAACGTACTTGGGTCTGAACCCTTTTGGTTCAGGGTCGTTTAAGATGTGTCTAATGTTAGGCCATGCTCAACATCGCATTTCTGATTTCTGATCCGTCCTTTCTTGGGCCCAAGCCCGTTTTCAGCACCTGAAGTCTGTACCCTTAATCATAATCAGTCAGGTCAAACTTGCTCAATTTTACTTGAAAAGAACGAGAAGCAAGAACCACAGTTCGGCTCAAAACGTTTGTCATAATTTCTACTTTTCCATCCTCCACATGCCGCCCCGGCTCCTTTACACAACAAAATGATTGAAAACCTCCGCATCCCATGTACCAGAAAGGAGACCTTTAAACTTTAACGTACCACAAACCTTAAGGTAATAGAAACGGATGGGATTGGCCTAGGGTTTCTTTCATGTACAGGGCAAGGCCAAAAACAAAAACATACCCACTGGTGCTTTTAAGGTACTAGATTGTTGTACAATGGAAGCACATCACAAAATGAGTGCATGTTCTGAAAGATGCTTACGGATTAAAGACAACCACAACAGGAAACAGGCAAAAAAAAAAAAGCGAATGCAGGTACACATAACATGGATATGCTCAAGAGGAATCCTAGGAGCGTGGGCAAATGCAAAGCCGAAAAAAGAATCAAAGAGAAAACACCAATTAAAGCAAATAATGAAAGACATTCCTTTTCTTCTTTTTCATTTGGCTGAGGGCGGTGACAGACAACACACATGGATATGCCAAATATCACATGGATTTTCTTTCACTCAGAGCCCTTACTCCTTAGGTAGGAGGGGAAATAAGGGAACTGACACAACAGGCATAGATGGATGGATTAGGGCGCTGGGGAAGGCTCGTGAAAGGTGCAGTGCCTTGGACTCTGGGTGGGGGAAGATATTATGGCATTATGCCCAACCACAAGTGTACAAGAATCTGCATCACATGTGCATTAAATGGTTCTTATCAAAAACCCTATCAACATGTATTCCCTTCTCATTTCCCCTCGCCAAACCAAAAAGTTTGAAAATTTAATTAAGATGAAAATTTAAAATTAAGTCAAATATTGTTAACATATTATTTTTATTTTAATATTTAAGAAACTTCGAATGGTTTATAGTATTTTGTATAAAAAATTTTAAAATTTATAATAATTAGATATCATGACCCAAAAGTTCTCTCAACCCAAACAATCCCTTAATTTTCTTCCACTTCTACCAATTTCCATTCTCCATAATATTTTTCTCATCAGACCCATAATCCCAAATTCCCTAATTAATATCTTAAAACTCAGCATCATGCCAGACCAAGAATACATTCCTCCACCCCCCACTTCTACCATTTCCATACCCCATACAATTTTTATCATTAGACCCATAATCCCATAATCACTAATTAATCTCTAACAAATCTTTTTTTTATAAGTATAATCTAACAAATCTGGCATCACCATTTAGTAATTTGACAAAATGAAAAGAAAGAAACTTGGCATAAAGAAGATTATCATATCTGGGAAGTTAATTTTTGTACAGTAAGTAAAGAAAAACAAAGAGAGAGACAAGATTGAAAATCTGGTCAAGATAAACTCTTGGATCCCACATCTGACTGCTTTGTAATACGATCTAAATAGCTTCAACAATACAGAGACAAATGTTCGTAGCCCACGCAAGTTGAAGAAACCCCCAGACCGCACGGCAACCCAAATACAACTATTCATACATCATAACCTAATACAGAGAGGGATTTGAAATAAAAATCAAATTATCGATTTTTTTTTCTGGAGAAAATAAGATAGAAAACGGAGAGAAATTGAAAGAAAAAAGTGATCATTAGATCCACGACCGACCATAGCGTCATTAGAGACACAAAGCGGTTGCTTGGATATCTTCGTCATCGTTTAGGCCGAAGTCGTCACCGTCCATCGGAGGCGATAGGTTGAGATCGAACGGCAGGACCCTCCGGAACGATGAAGTGAGGACACAGTCGTCGTCGTTGTCGTCGACCACCGAGGACGACGAGTCGCAGTCGCTGCGGCAATCATCGGGTGGGATCGGGTGCACGGGAGGCGGCGGCACGGCCTTCATCCTCGGGACGACCACCCTGGGCCCACTGAAAGACTCGACCGTGCTGCTCATACTGCTCGACGTCGGCCTAGCGGGGGGTTGCTGAATCGGATTATTAAACTTACCCGAAACGGCCGAAAACCTCCTCTCTTCCCGGACCGGAAGCTGGTCGAGTTGGATGGCATCTAGGGGGAAATTGATCTTGGCCTTGGGACCACGCAGGGACAAGGCGGCGGTGTCGTAGGCTCGGGCGGCATCCTCGGCCGAGTCAAACGTACCGAGCCAGACACGAGTCTTCTTCCAGGGATCTCTGATCTCGGCGGCGAAACGGCCCCAGGGTCGCTTCCGAACCCCTCTAAATTTAACATCCTTGATGGTGGTGGTCTTGTAATGGGTATTAGAATTAGCTTCATGACAGAATGTTTTACCGGGAACTGTTACTGGATCTGCGGTTCTTCCACGCCGCATGGGTAAAAGCCGAAAGAGAGCGTAGGTATACAACGAAAAAGGGGGATATTGGAGATGGTGGGTGGGTGGGTCGGTGGATGGGTCGAAGAGAAACAGAGCTTCCGAATTATATGCTGCCACCTACCTTCTCCAGTTAATAATCAAAGGCTGTTCTTCATCTCTGCTTTTTTTTTTTATAATTTTTTATTTTTCTGTGGATTTATCTCTGTGTCTTCTCTGTTCTCTCCGGAATGAGAGATCTCCGGGGCTTCATTGCCTGGCTTGATCTTCGCTTTTTTATGCGGGGAGCCGGGAGGGGAGGTATGAAATCGTGGCTATGTGAAATGACTGTAATGCCTATACGTTTCTTCTTCTTTTTATTTATTTTATAAATAATGATATTTCGCTTTTTTTTTTAAGATTATGCATGCCCCTCGCCATCGATTATGTTATTCTTTTTTCATTTGTCCGGATGCTAATGGAGTACAAAAATTATATTTGTAATTACACACATTTTTCATATAATTAAAAGAGTAATGTTTGTTAAAAAAAATTAATGTTTGGTATAAATTTGAAATAGACAAATTATGTATAAATTCTTTGTAAAAAAGTAGGTTCCACTAATAAAAAATAATTTTTTTTTGTACTTTTTAATATGAGATTTACCTTTTGACAAAACCTTGTGCAAAACTTGTCTATTTGAAGTTTATACAAATTATTTCTCTAATTAAAATGATATAATTTAATTTATATGAAAAACTTTAAAAATCTAAATATTGTAAATTAAATATTATCACATTATCCATGTAGTTAATGTGCTATCCGTACTTATTTGTAAATAAAATGACTTGTTAGAGTTAAAGTTTAATCGGATCAATTCAATCCAGTTTAGACATATTTTGGAATCGAAACGGCTTCGATTTAAGCCAGCTTTAGAATTCTAAAAACTAATACAGATCGGATCATCTAGGAAAATGAAACTTTTAATTTTTTCGATTTCAGCCTGGTTCAGTTCGATATTACATGTGTAGTTCGTTTTGGACCTTTTTTTTGGGCCAGTTGTGTTTTGTGACCCAAATGACAGAAAAAAAAAAAAACCAAAATTGTGTGAAAATATACTTATAAAAAATGTATTTATCATTGATACATATATACTTATACCATATTATATATGTAAGTATGCAACTTAATATATAATGATGAATAATATCATATTAACAACTTAATATTAATATTCATGTTCAAAAAAAAAAATCGTTAGACCTTTACTTTGACTAACTCCCAGAAACTCTAGTGCCATTACTCTCCCTCTCCAACTCTCTCTCAAAAATCCTTCAAAGCGCTGGATAAAAAGGAGGCTCTTCCTCCTTCTCCTTCCCTCCTCTCTCCATCCCTCCTCCTCTCCCTCTCATTCTCTTCTTTTCTTATTTTATTTTGTTTCCTTCAAGGCTGAAAAGGCGGATTTATATTTCTCCGACACTTCTTGTGAGACACGAGCAGCACAAGATGCTTTCTAAACCGATTGTTGGGAAGATAGTGGCAGATTACTGAATCAGATCGTTCAAATCTAACTTTTATGGATGATTTCAAGATCTACCGGAGTAGATCTGAACTGTAATTCGTCATTTTCACATCTATCTTTCTTCTTTAATTGTTGTTTCCTTTTGTTTAGTTCAAAAAAAAAAAAGACCGTCTCTTAGACATTTTATCCGTAGAGGTTAAGTCATCTCCTCCTATAGAGGGTGGGGTATAAGTCTCTGTTTTAGGTAGAGTGCTCTCTCTTAGAGGGTTTGTCTAAAGAAAACTACTACAATAGTTAAAATCATACCAATCACAAAGGAATTTGTGTACTGGTAGAGTTGCAAACACAGTAGTTGGGTTGTGATTTGGAAATTTCCTTGTATATATCAGATCGTGGATGTAACTTTTCTCTGATGAATGAATGAAGTCAGTTTTCCATTAAAAAAAACATAAATATAAGATTAAAATTTGATCTTATATTATTTTTATAATATGTATAATATATATAGCATATAATATATAATATACAAAATTAAAAATATATATTTCGGTTCGGTTCAATCTAAGTCAGTTTTCAAAACATGAAAACTAGGATTGAACTCATTTTCAATTTTTTTCGTTCCTATAAATCAAAACCAACCATTGTGAACGGGACGGATTGAACTGTCCGATTTAGTTAGTTTTTTTATTTTTTATACCTTTAGTTAAGTAATATAATCTAATACGGATAACTAGCATATGTAGGGATTAGTAGTTAGGACTGGTAATAGGAGTTGTACTCTATCAATGTTTGTTTTGGTTTCAATGTAAGTTTATATGGATTCCATTTATTTAATGAATTGAATGAAACAAATTGAATTTCTTAATTCTAATTTTTTGTTTTTGTATTGAATTCGTAACTTATGACAACTGACATTTGAATGCTCTGTATTGAATTTGAATATTCAGCATATAAAAGGGTCAATATTAAGAAAAAATCTATTTATCATCCCTTTTCTTATCATCCTCTCATCACCCCATAATAAGTATTAGATGATAGGTTCACAAGTAAAATATAATAAATAATTTCTAAACATATAATGCCACATCATAAAATGATGAGAGGATGATAAAAATTAAGATGATGAACAGCAAATGGATTAACTTAACCCACTCCTTTCACATTGAGCTTGTAGATTTTGTCCAAACTTATCAAACCTAAATATCTCTTTGTCAAGTCAAAGCTTCTCTTACTAGGAGGTGCTTTTAGTTATCTACTGCACTTATTGCCGCATTTCACTTGAGTTTGCATGTTACTAATGGTCTGTAAGAGGTAGCTTTTCTCTTGAATAAGCTTGCCTCAGTTAGAAAGCAACGATGGCTATGAAATTGATCATCTCTCAAATGGAAGCATTATCATGGCAAGATCTTCATATATGGACAACTCCAGAAGCGGCAAAGTCAACATCGGATAAAGTTCTAATTGGAAGGTTAGTAGGTGATAGACCTCTAAACAAATTTGCTATCCATTCTTGCATAAAAGCTTCTTAGAAATTTATTCAAAACTTCTTGTTCGATGATATGGATGTCAACAAATTCATCTTTACATTTAGAACTCCACAAGATAAACTTAGAGTTCTAAACCAAGGCCCTTGGAATTTTAAAGGCCAGTTGATGACTTTAAAACAATTGACCCCTGATGCTACCATAGAGGAAATAAGTTTAAATGAAGCAACTTCCAACGTTCAACTGCATGGATTACCTCTGGATCATTTTAACATGGGAAATGCAGTGGATATTGGGAAAGAGATAGGTAATCATATTAAAGTTGAAGTGGACCCAATCTATGGACTAGCCTTTCGAAAATTCATTTGCATCAAGGTGGAAATAGATGTTACAAAGACATTGAAAAAAAGGCTTTCCACTGCCTAGGTTAGGGAACAAAGTAGTTTGAATTGCTTTCAAATATGAAAAACTTACATATTTATGTTATGCTTGTGGTAGGCTTGGACACTCCCATATATTTTGTGGATTTTCCCTTTCATCTCCTACAAAAATCAGATTCGGCCCATCTCTAAGAGTACAATACAACCCCCTCAAGGGATTTCTCAATCATTTCAACAAGCAGAAGAAGAAATGGGAAGAGAACTCGGGCAAACAAAATTGGAAGAACCATTGATTTCTTATTGTAACATGCCAAATGAGGATATGGAAATTGAAGTGTGGAAAAAAGCCACCTAGTTGGGAAAAGCCAAAAAAGTTCATCATCAAAGAGAAGCCTACAATCCTATAGCTGCGAGGAAGAAGATCATGTTCTATCTGAAAACTGCCTGGAACTGAGAAATTTTTTTCCATCCTCTTCATTGCACAGGAAAAACGACGCCAACAGCATGCGCTCAAAGGCTCCTTCTCTGAATGCACAGTCCAGCTACAGTAACCAATCTTCATTTATTACTCCAACTAGAGTAATACCTTTCACTGTTATCTCAACCACCAAATCTGAAAGTCCATGTACTTACTGCAGCAACATCCCTCTTCTGACTCAAGAAGTAAAGTCGAAGCCCTTTGTTGAATCTCAATTAATGTACTCTATCAAACCAATCCTATTCGAGTCATTGTTAGCCAGAAAAAAAATGCTCATTGGAGAGCATAGTGGAAGCAAATTTATTCAGCTATGTAAGGGTACAAAAAACAACAAATCAATCAAAATCCTGAGGCCCATTCGGCCCAAGCAGAGGAATCGTCCCAATTTCAATACAACCACTTAGAAGCTTGCCAACTCTTCATTAATAGCCCAGAAATACAGTCCAAAAATAAAGTCTTCATAACTCCTCTTCATTCCTACTACAGTAATAGCAACCAATTGGAGCCAATTTTGTAACAAATGAAGACTGGACCATATCCTTCCAAATCAAATGATCTTCTTAGTCCAAGCGAGCTGCAGGGCCTCTCTAATATGCATCAAAACCAACATATTCAAGCATGGGCAAATGTAATAATTTTACAAGAATCTACTGAAAAGGATCCAATCTTACAATCAACATGTGATATATCTTTACCTGTAGTGGTGGAAGAAAATAATGCAAACATGGTGCTTTAACTCTCTGAACCAGTTTCTACTACGATAGACAATCCATCAACTATAGTTAAAAATTTTACTCCTCTCCAAGAATCACAGAAGCGGCAAACTCAGGAATTCTCTACATTGAACACAGAGGAGGTAGTCATCATTGAGCTCGATCCATCACAAGCGCCTTCTTCACATGATCAGTTTAATCGCAATCTCCCCGTGAAAAGGCAACAAAATATGGAAGATCATGATGTCCCAAAGTGCAAGTCTCAATGCCTGATTAAAATGGAAAAAATAGAGTCAAATAAACTGGAAACCCATGCAACTCAGTCTGAAGAAGCAAAAATGGTACTCACTCTGTTAGCTATGCAATCAAGTTCAAGGGAAAAGAAAAAAAGTCAAAAGGGAAAGAAAAAATGAACTCCTACTCCAGGCCAGTAATTTAGTCCTAGAAAAAATCTAAGACAGCTCTTGAGGCAAGCTTTAATATTCCTCCAAAAGATCCATGAGGACATTGGCATGGAATTACCGAGGCTCGCCCGTCCCAAGGGGATTAGAAAGTTAAGGGCTAATATAAGGCTATATATCCCGGACGTCATCTTTCTATTAAAAACTTTAGTGTCAGATGATCGCACCACTTTTGTTGTAAATAGTCTAGGTTTCTAACATTTTGTGCATCTTCCTATTGATTGAAAAGTGGGTCTTTTGCTACTTTGGCATCTGAGAGTAGATTTGGAACCTGTAAATATTAATATTAATGCAATTTCAGTTCTTGTTTACTCTGATCCTTCACATCATCCATGGTTGATTATATATGTTTATAGTCTGGCTCAAAAGAATCAAAAAGATAAATTATGGACTCATCTTGACTCTACACACCAAGCCTTTCCATCATGGGGGATTTCAATGATTTGTTAGATCAGTCTAAAAAATATGGGGGTCGACCAGTTTATATAAATTTGAATAGAGGTCTAAAAGCACTAATGGATCGCAATGTGTGACGCCCCCAAATTCCGCTTGGGATTGAACGGACATTTGAAGCGTCGGGACATGCAACACAAGGCTACCTGCCCCCGTTCATGACATATAAGATGCAATGTTCCTAACATGCATCTAGCATTATGCAATATTCGCAGCGGATAATTTTTTTCTTTAGCAATACTATGCACCAAACTAAAAATATCCCAAATACTTGAAACATATTTCATACATAAAGGCATACTAAAAAGCCGTGATCACCATACCAGTCCAAAATGATTGTGATCAAAAGAATACTTGAGATACAACTCCAAAAGTACAAGTAGTAACCTAAGTTAAATACTATGCCATCATCAACATCGCACCGTGGCCTAGTCGACCGTATTCAGTTGGTCAGATTCCAATTCTTCTTCGGGTCCTGTAACAAGATCTACCATTCGGGGGGAATGGTAGTTGGGACTACCACAGTGAGATTTGATTACAAATCTCAGTAAGTTAACATAAAACTCACACACAGGTTAAAGATGCATGCATGGCAGTAAAAGCATAAATGCATAAGTATAGTCGTACATAAGCATAGCATAACTTGACATATAGCATGACATAACCAGAACTTAAACGTGAACTGAACTTGACTTAACATGGCATGAACTTAAGCTTAAAACATAACATGAACAAACAACATAACATGTATGTGAGCATAACATAACATGAACTTGATCTGCAACTTGACTTATCATGTATTTGATCTGAAACTGGACTTAACATAAACTTGGAATATTATTCAATTGTCTTGATTAATAACGTGCGTTAATACGTACTCCACAGTTGTTGTGGCCCCACGTATTCAAGTAACATAAAATATAATACGTACTCCACAGTTGTTGTGGCCCCACGTATTTACGTCACAATATTACGTACTCCACAGTTGTTGTGGCCCCACGCATACTTACATACGTACTCCACAGTTGTTGTGGCCCCAGCATTATACAATAACATAAAATATAATACGTACTCCACAGTTGTTGTGGCCCCACGATTATAGTAACATAAAATATAATACGTACTCCACAGTTGTTGTGGCCCCACGCATTATAAATAACATAAAATATAATACGTACTCTACAGTTGTTGTGGCCCCACGTATTATAAGTAACATAACATGTCTTATCTTTCTTAATGCATGAGATATTATTTAATATCATATACTTTTCTAACATGGCGTATACTTGTAAATGGCACAATATGATTTAATCATAAACATTTAATGGCATACATGTATCATATGGCATACTTAACATGGCATACTTATAACATACAGCATTGTATGACAGAAAAGATTGTGTAACAGATAAAAATTCATGAGAGATTAAATCATACGTAACAGATAAACATGTAATGACATAGCATGACATGGCATATACGATAACATACATACATAAATTGTAGTTCCCTTACCCATCACACATACACAATAAAGTGATAGTAAGTTAGAGGCTAACTTACCTCGATCGTCGCGTTCTATGAGAATAGAGCGCGAAACACGAGGAACTGCACAACAGTTGGAAGAGGAACACTCCAGTCCTTAAAATTTTCAATTCTGAATTTAATTGTCATATTATGAGCACTTGCAACACCACGGGCAACTTGAGGTTTCACTATACTCGGAAGAGATATTTTGACTTCAGAAAGCCTTTGCACTAAATCAAGTTCATTAAAAATTATCAATAACAACCAAACAAACAACTCCTTTCTCGATCCATATACTCTTAGCCATAGTCAACCACAAGATGACACCCGTCACCCTCTTCATCTCTGCTTTTTTTTTTATATAATTTTTTATTTTTCTGTGGATTTATCTCTGTGTCTTCTCTGTTCTCTCCGGAATGAGAGATCTCCGGGGCTTCATTGCCTGGCTTGATCTTCGCTTTTTTATGCGGGGAGCCGGGAGGGGAGGTATGAAATCGTGGCTATGTGAAATGACTGTAATGCCTATACGTTTCTTCTTCTTTTTATTTATTTTATAAATAATGATATTTCGCTTTTTTTTTTAAGATTATGCATGCCCCTCGCCATCGATTATGTTATTCTTTTTTCATTTGTCCGGATGCTAATGGAGTACAAAAATTATATTTGTAATTACACACATTTTTCATATAATTAAAAGAGTAATGTTTGTTAAAAAAAATTAATGTTTGGTATAAATTTGAAATAGACAAATTATGTATAAATTCTTTGTAAAAAAGTAGGTTCCACTAATAAAAAATAATTTTTTTTTGTACTTTTTAATATGAGATTTACCTTTTGACAAAACCTTGTGCAAAACTTGTCTATTTGAAGTTTATACAAATTATTTCTCTAATTAAAATGATATAATTTAATTTATATGAAAAACTTTAAAAATCTAAATATTGTAAATTAAATATTATCACATTATCCATGTAGTTAATGTGCTATCCGTACTTATTTGTAAATAAAATGACTTGTTAGAGTTAAGGTGTAATCGGATCAATTCAATCCAGTTTAGACATATTTTGGAATCGAAACGGCTTCGATTTAAGCCAGCTTTAGAATTCTAAAAACTAATACAGATCGGATCATCTAGGAAAATGAAACTTTTAATTTTTTCGATTTCAGCCTGGTTCAGTTCGATATTACATGTGTAGTTCGTTTTGGACCTTTTTTTTGGGCCAGTTGTGTTTTGTGACCCAAATGACAGAAAAAAAAAAAAACCAAAATTGTGTGAAAATATACTTATAAAAAATGTATTTATCATTGATACATATATACTTATACCATATTATATATGTAAGTATGCAACTTAATATATAATGATGAATAATATCATATTAACAACTTAATATTAATATTCATGTTCAAAAAAAAAAATCGTTAGACCTTTACTTTGACTAACTCCCAGAAACTCTAGTGCCATTACTCTCCCTCTCCAACTCTCTCTCAAAAATCCTTCAAAGCGCTGGATAAAAAGGAGGCTCTTCCTCCTTCTCCTTCCCTCCTCTCTCCATCCCTCCTCCTCTCCCTCTCATTCTCTTCTTTTCTTATTTTATTTTGTTTCCTTCAAGGCTGAAAAGGCGGATTTATATTTCTCCGACACTTCTTGTGAGACACGAGCAGCACAAGATGCTTTCTAAACCGATTGTTGGGAAGATAGTGGCAGATTACTGAATCAGATCGTTCAAATCTAACTTTTATGGATGATTTCAAGATCTACCGGAGTAGATCTGAACTGTAATTCGTCATTTTCACATCTATCTTTCTTCTTTAATTGTTGTTTCCTTTTGTTTAGTTCAAAAAAAAAAAAGACCGTCTCTTAGACATTTTATCCGTAGAGGTTAAGTCATCTCCTCCTATAGAGGGTGGGGTATAAGTCTCTGTTTTAGGTAGAGTGCTCTCTCTTAGAGGGTTTGTCTAAAGAAAACTACTACAATAGTTAAAATCATACCAATCACAAAGGAATTTGTGTACTGGTAGAGTTGCAAACACAGTAGTTGGGTTGTGATTTGGAAATTTCCTTGTATATATCAGATCGTGGATGTAACTTTTCTCTGATGAATGAATGAAGTTAGTTTTCCATTTAAAAAAACATAAATATAAGATTAAAATTTGATCTTATATTATTTTTATAATATGTATAATATATATAGCATATAATATATAATATACAAAATTAAAAATATATATTTCGGTTCGTTCAATCTAAGTCAGTTTTCAAAACATGAAAACTAGGATTGAACTCATTTTCAATTTTTTTCGTTCCAATAAATCAAAACCAACCATTGTGAACGGGACGGATGAACTGTCCGATTTAGTTAGTTTTTTTATTTTTTATACCTTTAGTTAAGTAATATAATCTAATACGGATAACTAGCATATGTAGGGATTAGTAGTTAGGACTGGTAATAGGAGTTGTACTCTATCAATGTTTGTTTTGGTTTCAATGTAAGTTTATATGGATTCCATTTATTTAATGAATTGAATGAAACAAATTGAATTTCTTAATTCTAATTTTTTGTTTTTGTATTGAATTCGTAACTTATGACAACTGACATTTGAATGCTCTGTATTGAATTTGAATATTCAGCATATAAAAGGGTCAATATTAAGAAAAAATCTATTTATCATCCCTTTTCTTATCATCCTCTCATCACCCCATAATAAGTATTAGATGATAGGTTCACAAGTAAAATATAATAAATAATTTCTAAACATATAATGCCACATCATAAAATGATGAGAGGATGATAAAAATTAAGATGATGAACAGCAAATGGATTAACTTAACCCACTCCTTTCACATTGAGCTTGTAGATTTTGTCCAAACTTATCAAACCTAAATATCTCTTTGTCAAGTCAAAGCTTCTCTTACTAGGAGGTGCTTTTAGTTATCTACTGCACTTATTGCCGCATTTCACTTGAGTTTGCATGTTACTAATGGTCTGTAAGAGGTAGCTTTTCTCTTGAATAAGCTTGCCTCAGTTAGAAAGCAACGATGGCTATGAAATTGATCATCTCTCAAATGGAAGCATTATCATGGCAAGATCTTCATATATGGACAACTCCAGAAGCGGCAAAGTCAACATCGGATAAAGTTCTAATTGGAAGGTTAGTAGGTGATAGACCTCTAAACAAATTTGCTATCCATTCTTGCATAAAAGCTTCTTAGAAATTTATTCAAAACTTCTTGTTCGATGATATGGATGTCAACAAATTCATCTTTACATTTAGAACTCCACAAGATAAACTTAGAGTTCTAAACCAAGGCCCTTGGAATTTTAAAGGCCAGTTGATGACTTTAAAACAATTGACCCCTGATGCTACCATAGAGGAAATAAGTTTAAATGAAGCAACTTCCAACGTTCAACTGCATGGATTACCTCTGGATCATTTTAACATGGGAAATGCAGTGGATATTGGGAAAGAGATAGGTAATCATATTAAAGTTGAAGTGGACCCAATCTATGGACTAGCCTTTCAAAAATTCATTTGCATCAAGGTGGAAATAGATGTTACAAAGACATTGAAAAAAAGGCTTTCCACTGCCTAGGTTAGGGAACAAAGTAGTTTGAATTGCTTTCAAATATGAAAAACTTACATATTTATGTTATGCTTGTGGTAGGCTTGGACACTCCCATATATTTTGTGGATTTTCCCTTTCATCTCCTACAAAAACAGATTCGGCCCATCTCTAAGAGTACAATACAACCCCCTCAAGGGATTTCTCAATCATTTCAACAAGCAGAAGAAGAAATGGGAAGAGAACTCGGGCAAACAAAATTGGAAGAACCATTGATTTCTTATTGTAACATGCCAAATGAGGATATGGAAATTGAAGTGTGGAAAAAAGCCACCTAGTTGGGAAAAGCCAAAAAAGTTCATCATCAAAGAGAAGCCTACAATCCTATAGCTGCGAGGAAGAAGATCATGTTCTATCTGAAAACTGCCTGGAACTGAGAAATTTTTTTCCATCCTCTTCATTGCACAGGAAAAACGACGCCAACAGCATGCGCTCAAAGGCTCCTTCTCTGAATGCACAGTCCAGCTACAGTAACCAATCTTCATTTATTACTCCAACTAGAGTAATACCTTTCACTGTTATCTCAACCACCAAATCTAAAAGTCCATGTACTTACTGCAGCAACATCCCTCTTCTGACTCAAGAAGTAAAGTCGAAGCCCTTTGTTGAATCTCAATTAATGTACTCTATCAAACCAATCCTATTCGAGTCATTGTTAGCCAGAAAAAAAATGCTCATTGGAGAGCATAGTGGAAGCAAATTTATTCAGCTATGTAAGGGTACAAAAAACAACAAATCAATCAAAATCCTGAGGCCCATTCGGCCCAAGCAGAGGAATCGTCCCAATTTCAATACAACCACTTAGAAGCTTGCCAACTCTTCATTAATAGCCCAGAAATACAGTCCAAAAATAAAGTCTTCATAACTCCTCTTCATTCCTACTACAGTAATAGCAACCAATTGGAGCCAATTTTGTAACAAATGAAGACTGGACCATATCCTTCCAAATCAAATGATCTTCTTAGTCCAAGCGAGCTGCAGGGCCTCTCTAATATGCATCAAAACCAACATATTCAAGCATGGGCAAATGTAATAATTTTACAAGAATCTACTGAAAAGGATCCAATCTTACAATCAACATGTGATATATCTTTACCTGTAGTGGTGGAAGAAAATAATGCAAACATGGTGCTTTAACTCTCTGAACCAGTTTCTACTACGATAGACAATCCATCAACTATAGTTAAAAATTTTACTCCTCTCCAAGAATCACAGAAGCGGCAAACTCAGGAATTCTCTACATTGAACACAGAGGAGGTAGTCATCATTGAGCTCGATCCATCACAAGCGCCTTCTTCACATGATCAGTTTAATCGCAATCTCCCCGTGAAAAGGCAACAAAATATGGAAGATCATGATGTCCCAAAGTGCAAGTCTCAATGCCTGATTAAAATGGAAAAAATAGAGTCAAATAAACTGGAAACCCATGCAACTCAGTCTGAAGAAGCAAAAATGGTACTCACTCTGTTAGCTATGCAATCAAGTTCAAGGGAAAAGAAAAAAAGTCAAAAGGGAAAGAAAAAATGAACTCCTACTCCAGGCCAGTAATTTAGTCCTAGAAAAAATCTAAGACAGCTCTTGAGGCAAGCTTTAATATTCCTCCAAAAGATCCATGAGGACATTGGCATGGAATTACCGAGGCTCGCCCGTCCCAAGGGGATTAGAAAGTTAAGGGCTAATATAAGGCTATATATCCCGGACGTCATCTTTCTATTAAAAACTTTAGTGTCAGATGATCGCACCACTTTTGTTGTAAATAGTCTAGGTTTCTAACATTTTGTGCATCTTCCTATTGATTGAAAAGTGGGTCTTTTGCTACTTTGGCATCTGAGAGTAGATTTGGAACCTGTAAATATTAATATTAATGCAATTTCAGTTCTTGTTTACTCTGATCCTTCACATCATCCATGGTTGATTATATATGTTTATAGTCTGGCTCAAAAGAATCAAAAAGATAAATTATGGACTCATCTTGACTCTACACACCAAGCCTTTCCATCATGGGGGATTTCAATGATTTGTTAGATCAGTCTAAAAAATATGGGGGTCGACCAGTTTATATAAATTTGAATAGAGGTCTAAAAGCACTAATGGATCGCAATGTGTGACGCCCCCAAATTCCGCTTGGGATTGAACGGACATTTGAAGCGTCGGGACATGCAACACAAGGTTACCTGCCCCCGTTCATGACATATAAGATGCAATGTTCCTAACATGCATCTAGCATTATGCAATATTCGCAGCGGATAATTTTTTTCTTTAGCAATACTATGCACCAAACTAAAAATATCCCAAATACTTGAAACATATTTCATACATAAAGGCATACTAAAAAGCCGTGATCACCAACTAGTCCAAAATGATTGTGATCAAAAGAATACTTGAGATACAACTCCAAAAGTACAAGTAGTAACCTAAGATAAATACTATGCCATCATCAACATCGCACCGTGGCCTAGTCGACCGTATTCAGTTGGTCAGATTCCAATTCTTCTTCGGGTCCTGTAACAAGATCTACCATTCGGGGGGAATGGTAGTTGGGACTACCACAGTGAGATTTGATTACAAATCTCAGTAAGTTAACATAAAACTCACACACAGGTTAAAGATGCATGCATGGCAGTAAAAGCATAAATGCATAAGTATAGTCGTACATAAGCATAGCATAACTTGACATATAGCATGACATAACCAGAACTTAAACGTGAACTGAACTTGACTTAACATGGCATGAACTTAAGCTTAAAACATAACATGAACAAACAACATAACATGTATGTGAGCATAACATAACATGAACTTGATCTGCAACTTGACTTATCATGTATTTGATCTGAAACTGGACTTAACATAAACTTGGAATATTATTCAATTGTCTTGATTAATAACGTGCGTTAATACGTACTCCACAGTTGTTGTGGCCCCACTGATACAATAACATAAAATATAATACGTACTCCACAGTTGTTGTGGCCCCACGCTATTATAATGTAACATAAAATTAATACGTCATGCTCCACAGTTGTTGTGGCCCCATCGCATTATAATAACATAAAATATAATACGTACTCCACAGTTGTTGTGGCCCCACGCATTATAAGTAACATAAAATATAATACGTACTCCACAGTTGTTGTGGCCCCACGCATTATAATAACATAAAATATAATACGTACTCCACAGTTGTTGTGGCCCCACGTATTATAAGTAACATAACATGTCTTATCTTTCTTAATGCATGAGATATTATTTAATATCATATACTTTTCTAACATGGCGTATACTTGTAAATGGCACAATATGATTTAATCATAAACATTTATGGCATACATGTATCATATGGCATACTTAACATGGCATACTTATAACATACACATTGTATGACAGAAAAGATTGTGTAACAGATAAATATTCATGAGAGATTAAATCATACGTAACAGATAAACATGTAATGACATAGCATGACATGGCATATACGATAACATACATACATAAATTGTAGTTCCCTTACCCATCACACATACACAATAAACTGATAGTAAGTTAGAGGCTAACTTACCTCGATCGTCGCGTTCTATGAGAATAGAGCGCGAAACACGAGGAACTGCACAACAGCTGGAAGAGGAACACTCAAGTCCTTAAGATTTTCAATTCTGAATTTAATTGCCATATTATGAGCACTTGCAACACCACGGGCAACTTGAGGTTTCACTATACTCGGAAGAGATAATTTGACTTCAGAAAGCCTTTGCACTAAATCAAGTTCATTAAAAATTATCAATAACAACCAAACAAACAACTCCTTTCTCAATCCATATACTCTTAGCCATAGTCAACCACAAGATGACACCCGTCACCCCGGACTATAATCCATACACCACTGCTTCGGGACACTGTCATACAGTTTCCCAACACTACACCATACGCTCTACACTTCTCTGTTACGCCATCCAACCCTTCGTGACACGCCATCCGGTGTTTCACGACTTAGTACAGAGTACACTCACGTGAACTCTCTTCCATCCACACTACAACACACATCGCTACGATACACGCCTCACGGTGCATCGCTACGCGACACGGAGTATGCGCTACGCGTACTTCCTTCGCTACAACACTCATCATCACGATGCACATCACACGATGCATCGCCATACAACACGGAGTACACTCCATGTGTACTCCCTTCCTTCTACGCCACACATCACTATAGCGCACATCGCACGGCGCGTCACTGCATTACACAGAATACGCTACACGCGTACTCTCTTCACACTACACGCCGTATCACAACTACGGCATCCATCTCACGCCCATACTTCACAGCACAGTCCACAAAACTACAAAATCAAGCCCAACACTTCCAACCACACTTCGCTTCACAACTACGCAGCGAACTCCACAAATACAACTACACAGTCCACAAACCAATCAACTAACTACTTTAAACATAAATAACTAGAGATAGAGGTTATACCATCGACGGGATAACCCGTGCGTCATTCGCTGTTCGTCATGAACATGTGTCGGAGGAACGTACGTGGTGGTAACACCGCGTACGGTGGCTGTCCACCACATAAAGTGGTAGTTTGGGACCAAGAAAAGCTAAGCATGGCCTTGGAAGGCTCATGGTCGCCTTGTGATGGTCAAAGGTGGCGGAGCACGGCGGTATCACGCCGTGAACAGTAAAACCGAACGGTGGGAGGAGACACGAGGTAGCGAAATGCCATAGAACTTCATGGCAAGATAGGGAAAGGTAGATGAACATGTGGTGGAGCTGTGGTGGTGAGGTGGTGGTCGGACGGTGGCTGACGGCGGCGGATCGGCCGTTCGAAGCCATTTTCGGCCTTGGAGAGTGAGAGAGAGTGAGAGAGAGTGAGAGCTCTACAAAACTCCGTTGGCCATGAAATTTCTTGGAGAGGTTCATGAGAATGAGAGGAACATGATGGTGGTAGTGAAACACCACGGGTGGCCGTGTACGGTGGTGCACGGAGGTGCAACTGAATGTGTGATTTGAGAGACCCATATGAGAAATAGTGAGAGTTAGGAGAAAAGAAAGACATGGGGAGGAAGCTCTTGATGAGGAGAATCCATTGGTGGTGCTTGGTGGCTGATTTGGCCGTGTATGGTGATCCAAAATTGTGAAAAAGCCTTAAAGACCCATATGTTTGGAGGAGAAAGGAGAGAGAGTGGGTGGCCGGTTTATCTCACCACCGGTTGGAAAGTGTTCACCGGAGGGAGTAGATCACGCCGGTATGGGAGGTGAGGCACGGCGGCCGGAGGTGGCGCCGGTAGGAAGCTCAAACCGATTGGTCATGGAGGAAGGCCATCGTGTACGTTGGCCATGCTTGGGGAAGAAGGAGAGGAAAGAGAGGAGAGAGAAAAAGAAAGAAGAAAAGAAAAGAAAAAAGAAAAAAGTGAAGGAAAAAGGGTAGGGGCCAGGTAATTAACTTCAATCCTACGCTTCGGAATCCTCAAATAATCCAACGGTGAGTTAAAACACTGATTTGAAAACGCGTAAGTGTTTTATTTTAAATAAAGCACTTTAAATAAAACACTACGATGAATTAAGGTAGAATATTATTTTATAAACTAAAATTTATAAAATAATATTTCCTCATCATTATTTAAAATGATAAAGTACCGTTAATTAATCGAAGAGGATAAAATCATTTAAATTAATAAAACACTTAATTACAACACTGAGAGGAATTAAGATAGAATATTATTTTATAAACTAAAGTTTATAAAAATAATATTTTCTTCATCATTATATAAAATGATAAAGTATCATTAATTAATCAAAGTGCATAAAACACTTAAATAAACACTGAGAGGAATTAAGATAGATTATTATTTTATAAACTAAGGTTTATAAAATAATATTTCTTCATCATTATTAAAATGATAAAGTATCTTTAATCACTCAAAGAGGATAAAACCATTTAATTTAAATAAGAGTTTTCAACGTAAAATTAAACCTCTTAATATCTTAAAACAACTAAAATATTTAATCTAAGTAATTATCCACAATTATAATATTTTCAGAGCTCATTAAATTATTATAATTGTGCTACTTTAAAAACAAGCTTATCTAATACTTTGAAATCTGGTGGATAAGATCCAGAATACGCCATCGAGGTACAATGCTTAGGATAATTCTGTTCATGATTTTACAGTTGTCGATGAAGAACAAAATAACGTGATTTACGGAAAAAGATTAATTATGCACGTGATTTCGGGTGAGGGTAGAGACGAGAGAGATAGTGATTGTTGTTGGGAAAGAATCCAAAACTGATTGTCATGCTGTCTAATATGTGCGAAAAAGAAAGAGAATGGTGAGAAGATAAGACTAAATTTTAGCGGGCTGTTACACAATGGGCTCATTGATATCGGCTACTTGGGACCTAAATTTCATTGACTAACAAAAGACACGGGGCTGCACTTATTAGAGAAAGTTTAGATAGTCATAGCAAATAAAGAATGGAAACTCCTTTTCCCAAATGCATCACTGCAACATCTAGCTTCTTCAGCGTCAAATCATCATCCCACTCAACAAAAGAAGCACTCAAAGTTTAGAACAAAAATCACTTCAGGCGCATGCAAAATAATATCCAGCAAACTGAAAAGGATTTATTGGAAGTCCAAAGCAACAAGATGACATCGAGCAACCAAGAACTAGAAATAGAACTACAAAACAAGCTTCATAAATTGAGAAAAAAATGAGGAGATACTATGGAAGCAGAAATCTCGCATTACTTGGCTCACATCACAGATTTAAACACGAAGTTCTACCATTTGACAACCACAATTCATCAGCGAAGAAATGCAATCGAATCAATCAAGTTGGGACGAGGTAATTGGTCAATGGACCCTTTAATTATTGAATCAGCTGTCATTAATCATGTCAAAACTGTTTACACTTCTTCAAAGCCTCAAATTTCAAATCAATTGGGCCTTTTATTTGACAATCAAATTACTAATGAAGAAAATGATATGCTGAACAAGATTTTGGATGAAATAGAAATTTTTGATGCTCCCAGGCAAATTCCAAATAATAAAGCCCTAGGCCTGGATGGCATGACAACCCTCTTCTTCAAGCATTATTGGAGAACTATAAAAGTAGAGGTGATTCCTGTAGGACAAAATTTTTTTCTGAGTGGAAGGCTTCTAAAGTAGATGAACCATACAAACATAGCACTCATCTCAAACACTCAAAACCTAAATTCCCCAAGCCAAAACCATCCAATAAGCCTCACAAATGTCAGTTATAAAATCATCACCAAAATCATGGCGAATCGACTCAAAAAGCTACTTCTCAAAATAATTTCTCATCTACAAATAGCCTTTGTCCCAAGGAAAAACATAAAAGAAAATACAATAATTGCTCATGAACTTTTCCATCTCCTAAAAAAGAAATCTGGGAAAAAAGGATTGATGGCTATAAAGTTAGATATGGAAAAGGCTTTCGACTGAATAGAATGTGACTTTCTTTTTGCAGTAATGAATATCTTGGGCTTCAACTCAAACTAGATCAAGCTGATTAAAGAGTGCATACTACAGCAACATTGTCTATCACAATAAATGGCTCACCCAGAGGCTTCTTCAAAGCAAAAAGAGGAATTAGACAATAAGATCCAATATCTTTGTTTTTGTTTATTTTAGTCATGGAAGCTTTATCAAGATTAATATTACAAGTAGAAGTGCCAAAAAATCGAAGGGACAAAATTAAACAAAAGCACCCACCTATATCTCATTTATTCTTTGTAGATGATACAATCATTTTCGCAAAAGCCACAGACCAAAATGCACAAGCCATATCTGAATGTCTAGAAAAAATATCAAAGTTGGTTAGGCCAAAAAGCAAACCTCTCAAAGTCATCAATCTTTATTACAAGGAATGCAAGTAATCAGGACAAAGTTGTTATCTCTAATTGGCTTCCATATAAAACTTCCTCGGCAAAAATGAAATACTTGAGCCTTCCAACTTTTTTCAACAAAAGGAAAAAAGAAAATTATGCCGATTTGCTGAATAAAGTGGGGAAAAAATTAGAAGGATGGAAGGCAAAACTTTTAGCACAAGCAGGGTGCACAATGTTGATTAAATCAGTGGCAAACATCATTTCTTCTTATTACATGAACACATTTCAACTTCCAAAATCAGTATGCAAGTCTCTTGATCAAAGCTTTAAAAAAATTTTGTGGGGCTTTTCGAGAGATAAAACACACAATCTCACTCTGAAATCATGGAAGTCGATTTGTTTGAAAAAACAATCGGAGGGCTGGGCATCAGATTGATGGAGAATATGAATAAAGCCCTCTTAACTCAAACAAGCTGGGAATTAAGTGGACCAAGAAATGGATTATGACACTCCATACTATCTTCCAAATATTTCAACAACACCACATTTTGGGCGGCAACATCTAAATCTTCAGATTCATCAATGTGGAAAGGCATTCTCAAGACCAAAGATCTTCTGTCTAAAGGTAGGTGTTTTTAAATCTTTAATGGTCAATCGGTGAATATTTGGTCTGACCCATGGATCCCAACTTTAAAAGATTTCAAGCAATGCCAATTCTAAATATGGACTCCACTCAACCATCCATAAAGGTATTAGATATTATCCAAATCAACCAGAAATCTTGGGATATCCAAAAAATACAATATCTTTTTTATCAACCCAGCATAAAAGAAATTCTCAAGATCCCATTGACTACAGTTGCTCAGGATAATGATAAACAGATATGGATACTCAATCACAATGGAAAATACTCAGTCAAAACAACTTATCATGCATCTATAGGCTTCCAAGAATCAGTTCACAGAATCAAAATTCCCTCTTTAAATCATTGTGGAGTCTTAAGATACATAATCGTCACAAGCTATTGTTATGGAAAATACTTTGGAATATTTTATAAACAAAAGGAAAATTTGGTGAAAAAATTTCCCACCAAGCCAATTTAGAATGTACTCTTTGCAACCAAGAAGAAGAGACAATACTTCATCTATTTGTAGAATATCTAATTGTTAGAATTCTATGGCAACAAAGTAGTTGGCCATTAAACATAGCGAGACTGCTCATCCATTCAATATCATATTGTATAAAAATGATTATCTATCCTGGTAAATTCTTAGGATTACATGGACAAGATAGTCACCATTTCCAACTCTTTACAGTCATTTTACTGGATCTATTATGGAAGTAACAAAACGACATCGTTCACAACTAATCAGTTTTCTCTTTGGAAGATGCCAAAAAACAGTTATCCACAATTTATGAAAGCTACATAAAAGCCTGGGCTAAAAGCACCTTGCATAGCACCCCAGTTCTAAAGTGGATCCCACCTCCTCTCAGAACTCAAAGTATCTCCTTTGATGCTGCGGTTAGAGATAATTTTTCAGTTATTTCAACAATTTGAAGAAACCATCTAGGAGAAATTCAGGAGATATCAACAGAAAAGATCAACTCATCAATCCCATTGGTATCAGAAACAAAAGCAGTGTTGCAAGTAGTTCGTATGGCTAGCAATTTAAGAAAAATAGCAATCGAAGGCGACGCCCAATCCATCTTCTCAATAATTGAATGTAAAGAATCTACTATTTTCTGGTCGATCTCCAGATCATTGCAGACATTCTTCTTCATTCAATAGATCATCAAGACTGGACCTTTACCAAAATCCATCCATTTCAAAATTGATGTGCGCACTTTGTGGCGCAATGGGTAGCAACAAATCATGTGTTGGAAACCTATCCCTTGTTTCAATCCCCTAATGCTTTTTGTATATGGACAGTGGGAAAGATCCACCTTAAATTCTGTACTTATCCTCTATTAATATATATCTTAAGCTTGATTAGAACAAAAAAAAAAATCTCTTTTTGTTACTTAGGCCAATGAATATTTACTTAGCATAAAATGATTGCACTCCAAAAAATAATTATATCAAACTATGAAATAAATAAGATGCACCTATGTTTCAATATTATTTCTATTAAATAAAATGGTAGCTAGAGAGGTATGGTTTATGTTTAACAAGGGAAATAAAAAATAAAAACTTGATTATTTTTAGAAGAAAAATGCTATAATTTAATTATATTCTAACAAGGATACATATACCCAAAAAAACATGCGGGAAGAATGGCTAAATACATTTTAAAAAAAAAATATAAACTGAATCATTCATTTATTATAGAAACTTTCATCTATATTGGATACATGTTGGAATATCTCCATATTAAACATGACATTAGAAACAAAAATAATGCATTTAGGCTCCACCAGCACACTATTTCCTTTTGCGACTGGTCTAGTCTCCACTATTGATGAAATTTTGTACAGACAAACGTCCAAGAGACAACTCTATCTGCCAAAACAGAGATTCAACCTCACATTTCATAGAAAGAAATAACTTAATCTCTACAGACAAATGTTTAAGAGAAGAACTTTTTTTTTTTTAATTAACAATAAGGAAACCAAAAAGGAAAGTAGTAAGATAGATGCGAAAAAGGACGAATTATAGTTTGGACCAACTCCAATAGACTTCGGAATCTGTGAGAGTCCATGAGGCAATACACTTGTCTCTTTTCAGCCACAAATGTCAGATATGAAAGGTCTGGTGGTTGCGAGTTCAATGATCTGGCATGTGTGTGTAGAAGAGCTGCTGAAAGGAGTGGCGCGTGAAAACCACACGTAGATGTGGGTGGCGCGTGAGAATTATGCACGGTGATTTTCACCAAACCACCACTGTCCTCCGAATGATTTTCAACCTGTGAAACTGCTTGTACCTCGTGTATCTCTTGAGAATTGTTAGAAAGTTGTAAATTTATCTTTTCAACTACAAAGAAAGCAAAATAAAACTAAGTATAAGAAACCTTTATAAACAAGATGAATGAATGGTGGAAGGAGGGAAGGATCTAGTAAAAATCAGTTCAAAAGCCTCTAATTTTTTGAGAGAGAGAAGGAGGCGCCTATGTGAGATAGTCTACTTTGCTACGTTGTAATTGATTCTCTATTAGAATAATGAATAATTGGCTAAATAATAGAATGGCTAAATAATAATAATAAAATGGCTAAATACTTGGTAAGATAACTACAAACAGGGTAGCAATAACGTTTTCATTTTCATTTTTAAATTTTAAAGTAATTGAATAAAATGGTAGCTTTACGTACGGGTATACGAATAATCTTCATTTTAATGAAAAATTAGAATATTTATATAAAAGAATGATAAAGATGCGATACTTTTTAATAACATTTTTAACAACTATGCTTTAAAATTAATGTTATTTTTATAAAATAAATTGAAAAGAATTATACGATTTTATAAAATCTCAATTTAACGCAAATTTATAAAAATGTTGTACTTGTATAATTATTTATTTATTTAACATAAAGTGTGTGTTTTGAAAACAAAAATATCAATATAGTTTTTATTTTTTGGTAATTCGAAAATATTATATAAATGAGAAAGAAGTAATACAAGAAGATCATTGAACCGTATCTAGAGATGAACAGTGAGAAAATGTATAATGAATTGTGTAATTGATTTTATATTGACTTTTTAATATAAGGAGCAAATCCTCTAAGTTTGGGGGTCGAAGATCATCTAAAATAAACTACTCTTTTCATCTTAACTCAACACTATTTATTGATGGAACTTTTAGTATTATTCCATTATTTCCATCACTATAATAACAAACCAATCATTAGTAGAACGCATTATTTTTTCAACTTTTTATAAAAAATTAAACATATTTCAACCTAACTCATACATCCAAACACATCCACATACATATTAATGGCACCCAAAAAACTCACTCAAATATCTCAACTCACTACTATTTACAAATAAACTTAAATCATCTTATATATTCTTAGCATCCAAACGGAGCTTAGTGATAACAATTCTATATGTGAGGTAAAATTATGGCAAAGAGTAGGAATTACATAAGGGGATACACTGATATTGAAGTTATTAAGTATGTTAATTGTGTTTTCTGACTGCTGGCTATAACTAAGAATTCACAAGGTAGAAAGAGATGGCATTGAGACAAATTTGTTCAAAATAAACCGCCAACTAGGAGATGCTTGAGGAATAAGATCATATGAGAATTTTGTGAATAGTAATAAAATATTTTTCCAAGCATAGGAAGCATTTTTTGGTAACACAGCCTAAAAAATGGATGAATTAGGAAAATACTTCTCTTTAAGAATCTTAATAGATAAGGATGAACGTTGTTGTAATATTCTCCATAATTGCTTTGCTAACATAGTTGTGTTAAAAGCCTCCAAATCCCGAAACCCCAATCCTCTAGTTCTTTTTTAAGTACACATTTTTTTCCAACTCAACTAATGGATCTTATGATCATTGTCCTGATGACTCCAAAAAACTTTCTGCATCATTTGATTAATCTGACAACAAAGAGTCTTTGATAATCGAAATAAGCACATACAATAAGTTGGACGAGCTTCTATTATTGCTTTGAGTAAGATTCCTTTTCTAGCCTGGGACAAAAATTTTGATTTACGGTTATTAGGCTTTCCCCAAATTCTATCAACCATCCATCTGAAAGCACTAGTTTTGTTTTTACCAACCATCAATGGTAATTTGAGGTACTTCTTAAAACATACAATTGATCTTAGCTCAAATACCTTCTTGATAGTTTGCCTTACTGTCCATGCTGTATTTTTGCTAAAATATAAAGAAGTCTTATCCTTGTTCAGTTGCTATCAAGAAATTCTCTAATAACACAGAAGAAGATCTTGTAATCTACTCTATTCTAATGAAGAAGCTTTAATAAAGAGTAAACAATCATTAGCAAAGAATAAATGTAAAACTTGAACCAACCCTCTTGCAATTGGCACACCAGTGAGAGAACCATGCATATGAGCAAGTGAGATGAGACCACTGAACACCTTAGCACAAAGAATAAATAAGTAGCGATAAGGGATCCCCCTGTCAAAGACCTCATGAAGGCTAGAAATTTCGTTGTGGTTCAACATTCACTAAAACTGAATAATTAATAGTAGATGTGAAAATTAAATCCGAAAGCCAAAGAACCGGGCCCAAACTGGACCGAACTACTTGGTCTTGAACTAGTCCAGTTCGGAACTGGTTCATTCATTTTAAAAACTAGTTAAATCCAGTCTGGTTTCGGTTCTTGACTTTTTGGCACTTGACTGAACTAATTTATAAAATATATATAAATTAATTTTTAATATTATACATATAATTTTTATATAATATATATAATTATATATGAAATAATTTTATATTATAATTTATAACATAAAATTTTAATCTTAAATATGAACATTTGTTTGATCATATGTTATTAATGTAAAAAATATATATTAATTATATTTTATGGCCTAATAAATTCTCAATATATTCATTTTGATAAGTGCATAATACATTAGTAATACTAATATACATTAGTATATTAATTACATTTTGCTTTAATTAATTAGTATACATTAGAAAATTACTTTTTTTTTTTTATGACATTGGCACTTGATTAAAATTGAAAAATTGGACCGAACTTAACCAAAACTGGTAAAATCTAATATATCGGTTTATAAGGGTAACTAGTCCAGAATCGGTTCTTGAAAATGCAAAATCAATGTATACCGGTTCAATGCTAAAATTTGTACAAAACCGGACCCATTACACCCCTAATTAACATAAGTGACACATTCCATAATCAAATTTACCCATCTCTGCCCAAAGCGTAAATTTTCCATGACTAGTTTAAGAAAACTTCATTCAATCCTATCATAAGTCTTATTCATATAAAGTTTCATTGCAAGAATTCTCTCTCTTTTAAACCAGAATTCATAGTATGGATTGTTTCATAGGCCCCCAACACATTATCAGTAATTAAACGATTAGGAATAAAAGCACTCTGATGAGTAGAAACAATCTATATAAGTATAAGTTTGAGTCTATTGGCTAAGACTTTGGATATTATTTTATAGACTACATTACACAAGTTGATAAGGCGAAAATCTGTCAATTTAGTTGGGTTTTCAAGCTTAGGAATAAGGGTAATAAAAGTCTAATTAATAAAAGTTGGAGAAGTACCACAGTTCAGAAATTCCAGAACCATATTACGCACCTTAGCTCCAATAGTATCCCAATGAACTTGAAAAAAGAAGCAGAATAACCATCCAGAATTGGTGATTTATAAGGGGACATTTGAAAGAGAGCCTGCTTTACATCATTCTCTGTGAAAGGCTTGAGTAACATAGAATTCATATAAACTGTCACCTTTTCCAAAGTTGTTAAACAAGCAGAAGCACCATCAGAATCTGATGGAGTAAAAAGACTAGAGAAATATTAAGTAAAAGCAGCTTTGATGTTTTTATCCTCTTGCAAAACCCTCCCAGATTATGATTAATTTTCCTTAATAAAATTAAGCCTTCTTCATTGATTAACACATGAATGATAAAACCAGCGTCGGGCCTATTAAGTTGGAAAAAATATATATATATTAATTTTTTATAATTTAATAAAGTAATATTAATTTTATCTTGTGTTGGCCCCCTCTATAAAAAATTAATTTGGCCCCCCTTTATAAAATTATTCACTGTACAAAATTATTTTAATCTTATAAATTATTTAATTATAAGTTCAATTAAAAAAATTTTAATCTAATTTTAAAGTAAAATAAATAAAATATATTTTACGTAAAATAAAATTATAATGACACGTTTTTATTATTAATAAAAATAAAAATAGAAGTTGGATGGTCTTTTAAGAATAGATGCGCATCTCTTCTTCCCATATATCATCTGCGTGTAATTTTATTGAAAAAAAAGAAAACCTTGAACCTTACAGTCTGCGGCTAAAAGAACAATAAAACTACAAACAATCAAACTTGCCATCGATCTAACTCGGTCTGCTACAGCCTATAGTTCTTTTAGCCATTAGAGCATTCCATCCGGTTCCTCATTCTCATCCCTATAATTTAATTCAAAATCACATTTTTTTAAATTTATCCCTAAATTTTATTCATTTTCTAAAAAGCTCCTACATCTCGTTCTTCATCCTTATCCCTATTCTATTAAATGATATTTCTTTATTCTTTTTTTATTACTTTTTTCTCTCTCTTCCATTTACAATCTTAACTACTAACTCTTTTGTCTTATTATCATTTTTTCAAATATCACTTTCTACTAAATATTTATATGATTTTGACTATCCAATATAGTTTTTTTTTTTTTTCAAACCGAAATTCGTATTATAAAAATAGTAATTTTTTTTTAATTAGTGCATTTTCTAACGTGATGGCAAATTTTTTTAGAAGAGTACTCTTTATCAATTTCTCTAATGGGGATCCGCAGTCACGTATTGATGATAAAAATTTTTAATTGGCTATAACAGTAATTGAAAAGGCAGTGGTTCTACACAACACTACACCTAGAGGGGGTGAATAGGTGTAATCCAATTTTTAAGGTCTTTTAAAAATCAGTCAAACAAGCAATCAATAAATGAATTAAATAACACCAATAATCAACACAAGATTTGATCACGGAGTGGAAACTCATTTGAAAAACATCTTCAAAATCTAAAACCACTCTGGGTGTAAAACACCACCTGAAATCCACTATAGAAATTTTAGTTCGTTACAACCAATTTAGAGACACTCACAAAACCTTTGTAGTAGCTAAACTTGGCTTGCAACTCCACAAGTGACCCACTCGATCTCTACACGCATGTAGTGTCGGAACTCCGACCTTTCTATAGCTTCCCATGAGAACCTTTTGATCTCTGCATCAACAGCAGCTCTGGACTCTTCCGGCCAACAAATATGTCCACTTCAATGGACTCATGTAAAATTTGATTTTGAGTGTCATGTGGTGGAAATGTGTTTATCTAAGAGAGAATCAACCAAGTGGGGGAGAGGTTGCTCTAAAAAGTTCTTGGAGGCCTTTAGGGTTTTTGTTCTGATTCTTCACACTAGAACAGAAGAGATGTTGTTCTATTTATAGTCCCAATCAAAGGAGGCGCTTCAAAACCCTAAATTTTAAGTGATCTGGAACATTGACTCGAGCGAAGTGTCGGGCGAAGGTCGAGTGACACATTCTGACTGAGTTTGCTCGAGCTCAGTGTTGAGCGAGTATCGAGCGTTCCAATCTGCCTGAGTTCACTCGATCTCAGTGTCGAGCGAGTGTTGAGCATTCAACTTTGCCTGAGTTCACTCAAGCGAGGGTCGAGCGTTCAACTCTGCCTGAGTTCGCTTGAGTGCCATGTTGAGCGAGGGTCGAGCGAAGCCATCTGTTTTGACCAATAATGAGCACACTTCAAGCTTTTTCACTTAAACACTTGTTACAACATTATTTTACATAGGTTTTCACAAGAATATGCCAATCCACTCATTTTCTCTTTAACAGTAATATTTTATGTCCTTTCTCCAACTGTAATATTTTTTGTCTTTTCTCCAACAGTAACTTTTTTTGTCTTCTCTCAAACGGTAACATTTTTTATTCTATATGTAACAATAAATTTTTCCTCTATAAATATGCATATTGCTAGTATTCACATTCCCACAAACTTAAGTCTCATTTCATCTATAGAACCGAAATTCTATTGTATCCTTTGATCTCCCACTCCCTTCATCAAATGGCTCGTGCCTTCTTTCGCAAATTGTTGACATACGTATCCTCTGAAGATGATAACGATGTTCATAATGAGGAGGCCGATGGACAATCAGCGAGGCATCGTGGCAATAGCCAACGTCGTAAGTTTATTCGGCATGATCATATTCAGGGGCACGAACGCCTATTTCGTTATTATTTCGCTGAAAATCCGGTATATCTTTCGAATCTATTTCGAAAGAGATTTCGAATGAGCCGTCCCTATTTCTTCGTATTCTAAATGAGGTAGAGTCTTACGAGTCGTACTTCGTCCAGAGAAGAGATAATACCGAAAGACTCGGTTTATCTTCTATGCAAAAAATAACCGCAGCACTTAAAATGCTGGCGTATGGGGTTACTGGAGATTTTATGGATGAATACATATGTATTGGTGAAAGCACCGCAATGGAGAGCCTCAAAAAAGTTTCTGAGACAATAGTAAGTATTTTTTTAGATGAATATCCGCGGTCTCCAAATGCTAATGATATAGCCCAATTGCTTATGGTTGGTGAACAATATGGATTTCCAGGAATGCTGGGAAGCATTGATTGCATGCATTAGAAGTGAAAAAATTATCTTGCAGCCTGAAAAGGTGTGTACTCCAGCCACATCTGTGAACCAACTATTATTTTAGAAACAGTTGTTTCATATGATCTCTAGATATGGCATGCATTTTTTGGTATGCTCAGTTCACATAACGACATTAATGTGCTAAAAAGATCTTTTATTTTTACGGAATTTGCCCAAGGACGTGCTTCTCCAGTCAATTACACTATCAATGGCAATGACTACTCTATGGGGTATTACCTTGCGGACGGTATTTATCCCAAGTGGTGAACTTTTGTGAAGACGATTCCATCACCACGAGGGAATAAGAATAAACTTTTTGCGAAAGCACAAGAATCCACAAGAAAAGATGTCGAGCGTGCATTCGAGGTACTTCAACAACAATTTGCTATCATTCGTGGACCTTTCCGAATGTTCAAAGTGAAGGAACTAACAAATATACTGAAAGCATGTATTATTCTACATAATATGATCATTGAAGATGAGCGTGATGATAGTGAGAGTCCGAACATTGAGTATGATCAACTTGATGATGATCTCCCGGAATTATCACGCAATCATACAATTGAACTTACGGACTTCATCCAGTGTCATCATCATATTAGAGACAGCTCGGCACATCATCAACTTCAAGAAGATCTAATTGAACATCAATTCAATGGCTATTATATTCCCAACATTAGTCGGAGTCGCATTATATTTTATTATTTCCTTCATGTTATTTTAAACTATGTTTGAGTTAATCTACTTTACATTTGTATTTCCTTAATGTTAGTAGTGACTATATTAATGGTAATCAAGTTTGGCCTCGTATTTCTTTGAGTATAATAGTGGACTATATTTGAGGTAATTTATAATTGTTTCTAAAATTGTAATGACCAATTTACTTGCACAAAAATATCAATTTACACTATCATCAAAAGTACAAAAAAATATTTACATTACTTTTGACACATATATCATTGTCCGAAATATACAATAAGAATTACAACCATATTCAATCAGTCCAAATATGCTGCATGATTGCGTCTCGCCATGATTTCCCTCTAGAGTTGCTGGAAATATAGCCGCTGTATTTCTGGCATGACACTCACATCTATCATCATAATGCCCTGATCTGATTCCTTCTTCGCGAGCTCCACTTTCTCAGCCTCCAACCTCAGTCTTTCATTCTCTTGACGGATTTTACTTTGCTCTTTTTCTTGATCAATTATAATTTTCTCAACTTCCAACCTCAGTCTTTCATCCTCAAAACGTAAATTTTTTCCCTCTGTCTCCTTGTCATACTCCATCTTCTCGACCTTAAGGCGATAAAACTCTTTCTCCTGAGCGCGTGACTCCTCCAAAAGAGTATACTTCATCTTCCTGAGTTGAAAATTTTCCTTTGCTTGCCTGTCTTGGGCCTTTCGTTTTCCTTCATCAGCTTTCATTCCAATTGGTCGATCCAATTCGATAACTTCATTCTCCATCACATTATCTGCTTCGATATCAAACACTGAATCAAATATAGTGCCAGAACATCAAGTTGGGATCGAAGATGGGGACATCGTCTTCCTTCGCTTTGGATCCTCCTTTGTGGCGCGCCAAATTTACTTAGATTGGTCCTTCAACAGGTGCCAACAATGCTCAAACTAGAAGGAGCATTTCTCTAGCAATTGGTACATAACCTTGGCCTTGTCAAACTTGCATGTAAACAAAAAATTCCATGTTAAACCAATGTAGGAAAGAATAAATTTTGAGGTAATTCAAGTAAGAGTGTGGAAATTCTACCTTGACTTGCTCAGTCATGCCACTTTGTTTCAACCCTTCAACCTGGGCTAATTTCACACAAAATTTGTTTATTGCCTTTTGAATAACCAACCACTGATGTATTAAAGACTTTATAGTCCTTTCATTTGTGATTTATTTAAATTGCTAGAAGTATTCAAAAAACATTTTCCAAATTTGAGAGTGTTTTTGGTCTGTACCTTGGACAGCATCAAGGCTACAATTAAGCCATGCAAAGACAAGTAACTTGTCTTCTTCGAAAGTGAAGTTTGCACCCCTGACTGATTTCCTAATGCCGATAGGCTCATTAAAGGGTAGGGGTGGAGAGTCACCAAGGGTCATAGGAGAGGATCCACTTTGCCCACCGTAAGTAGGGTCGAGTTGAGGATCTTGACTAAGGAGGTTAGTGAAGTACATATGTCCAGGGTCTTGTAAATCCATCTCTAAAAAAATATTGAAATGTTAGACACGTCACTTTGAAGTTTGGGGTTTAGTCGGGGTCATCGGCTCAGAAACCGAATGATGACATCATGGAAATTTGGCCACCCACTCATGGCTGCAACAACCAGTTGCCACTACTTGTTGGCCGTTCGGGTTACCTAGCCATTGACGAAATGACCCTAAATTTCCTTTATGCGTGCCAAGTCCAAAATATCATCACAGCCGAGTTTGATTAGTTTTCACATTATAATTGTATTACAACATAACATAAAACAACAACCAAACAACATGCAAATCATAATAATGTTAAATAAGAGCATCCACATCCGGTCTAATTTATATAAACTATATTAATAATTGAGGCTCAGCATGGTGTAAATATTGACAGCATGCGTAAGAAAGAAGCCAAACATCAAATGGTTGCAAAACCCCACCAAACCCTGATTGCCTTTTGTGGAAAGTACCACAAACTGCAATATAACCATTCGGGTGAGGATTACCCTGCCATATCGATGGGGCCCCATTAACACTTGTGAATTAATGGCCACTATAACACCATCATCATTGCCTAATAACAGTCCCCCTTCCCTGACAGATCCAAAACACTACAAAGGACCCAATATGATATTAATCATAGCCTAATTAACACTTGCATGCTTCAAAGAAAAAACTTTAGTTTTAATAATGTCTAATATGATGTAATGGTTTGCTTTTAGGTATATTTTCCATTAGTCAAGGACCCCATGATAAAAAAAAAGCGTAAAGATTCATTAGATTGGCAAGATTATATATGCTGGATGCCAATGGTACAACATAAAATTGAGTTATCTCGCAACAAAGAGGCCATGAATATGCATCCATGAATATTCATGCATGTGAATCCATGAATATGCTTAAACAAACTACAAAATATACCATGCATCCAATTAAATAGTCCAAGTTATGACATAATAGGGGAAACGAAGGTTGCAGAAAAGGGAAAAAATAACTCAGGGTCTAATAGTTTAGCACAATAAATATTCAAATAAATAATAGTCTGAAAGTTGCAAGTTATTTTCCAGAAATGTGACAATTCGGACAAGAATAAGTTTAACATTAGCATTTTGTTTCAAGAAACTCAGTGTCATTTAAAAGGTTATTACTGAGATGTCGAAAAACTTCCCTAGCAATATAAATAACAATCACAGAGCATGAATTTAAGAGTGAAACACTGATATATAATCTTAAATCCGAAACTGAAAGTTTTGTCTTCTCTAGCATAACTATAGCTAATCAACAATCATGTCTCGTTTCAACCATCCATTACAACTGAATTCAAAATGATACAGTACAGATTGTCACAACTACAATGGGTCTGCACAGACCAACCCATTAACATGGCATTCAACCCCAACAGATTTAGGAGTACATATAGAAAGGTTTCCTTGGTCCAACTCCAGTTAATACAATATCTCAATCAACCTAAATAATAGTTCTTGTTTACATCCCCACCATCCACTTGTTTAAGCCATATAATAAAATATCAGTTTAACATGGAAGCTCACATTTTTTTCTTTTTAACAAATCAATAACTTCCCCATTCTTCTCAGTTCCTCTATGTATTCAACTATCAAATTTGAAAAATGAAGGGTAAATGAATATCCACCAACCACAAATATCATATGGACTGAGTAGTCCTGAAAGAAAAGAAATTCAATGTGTATAAGTACAAAAATAAGGTTTAGATATCCAGCCCCCAATAGATGGATACAAGAAGTCCAAAATCTCACCCTACATCTTCACACCTAAATGAGATACCAAGAAATAAATATGTAATATTGTACTGCTTATTGGCATAACATACATCACAACTTCTTTACGATGCAGAGAAACCACAAAAATCAGTAGAATGCCAATGATTTTGGAAGATTTATCAGCTTGCCAAACCCATAACAACTTTATACAACTACATAACCAAAGATGGGTTGCATAAAAATTGCAAAATAAAATCTGCACGATAAAACTGAGCAATGGTAATCGAAACAACAAATTCAGAGCAACCCAANACAATTCGGACAAGAATAAGTTTAACATTAGCATTTTGTTTCAAGAAACTCAGTGTCATTTGAAAGGTCATTACTGAGATGTCGAAAAACTTCCCTAGCAATATAAATAACAATCACAGAGCATGAATTTAAGAGTGAAACACTGATATATAATCTTAAATCCGAAACTGAAAGTTTTGTCTACTCTAGCATAACTATAGCTAATCAACAATAAAATCTCATTTCAACCATACATTACAACTGAGTTCAAAATGATACAGTACAGATTGTCACAACTACAATGGGTCTGCACAGACCAACCCATTAACATGGCATTCAACCCCAACAGATTTAGGAGTATATATAGAAAGGTTTCCTTGGTCCAACTCCAGTTAATACAATATCTCAATCAACCTAAATAATAGTTCTTGTTTACATCCCCACCATCCACTTGTTTAAGCCATATAATAAAATATCAGTTTAACATAGAAGCTCACATATTTTTTTTAACAAATCGATAACTTCCCCATTCTTCTCAGTTCCTTTATGTATTCAACTATCAAATTTGAAAAATGAAGGGTAAATGAATATCCACCAGCCACAAATATCATATGGACTGAGTAGTCCTGAAAGAAAAGAAATTCAATGTGTATAAGTGCAAAAATAAGGTTTAGATATCCAGCCCCCAATAGATAGATACTACAAGTCCAAAATCTCACCCTACATCTTCACACCTAAATGAGATACCAAGAAAAAAATATGTAATATTGCACTGCTTATTGGCATAACATATATCACAACTTTTTTACGATGCAGAGAAACCACAAAAATCAGTAGAATGCCAATGATTTTGGAAAATTTATCAGCTTGCCAAACCCATAACAACTTTATACAACTACATAACCAAAGATGGGTTGCATAAAAATTGCAAAATAAAATCTGCACGAGAAAACTGAGCAATGGTAATCGAAACAACAAATTCAGAGTAACTGAAATCTCAACAACCATTTTGAGCAACGATTTTGAGCAAGAATAGCTATGATTTTCAGACCTAGATACATATAAAAAGCTAGAGTTTTGAGCAAGAATAGATCTCCAAATACATAAAATAAAATCTGCATAGAAAAACCTACGGATTCTCACAAGTACACAAAAACCTCATTTCGCTTTCCTTGCTATAACTATAAAGTTTCAGACCCAAATGCAATAATTTCGGTCCTTCAACAGATCTCAGTGGACTTATGTAATCTCAGAGCAATGGTAATCGAAACAACAAATTCAGAGCAACCCAAATCGAAACAACCATTTTGAGCTAGAATAGCTAGGGTTTTCAGACCTACATACATACAAAAAGCTAGAGTTTTAAGCAAGAATAGATCTCCAAATACATACAACCATGGACAAAACCGAGAGTGTGGGATATGAAATGAGATAGAGAAGCTCGGTGGCCAGCCATGGAGGATCCCGATTCTCACAAAGTCTAGCCATGGAAGATGCCGAAACATAGAATGTCCAAGAGAGAATATGAGAATCCAGTCATGGAGGAAACCGAAAGTTGAGGGATGACTTACAATCGTTGCGAAGACTGGTCTGCTTGTGAGGGTGGAGGTGATTTCGCGAGGGCACCCAACCGTCCAGAGTAAAGAAAAGCAGGACAAGAAAGAGAAAAAAAAAATTGGGGATGTACAGTTGATGCACAAATATGAGGACTTACTATACAAACCGAAAACCCAAACCGCATTTTAGGGATTGGAATGGAGAGCCCTGATCATTCAAAGCCCTATAATTTCCCCCAAATTATAGGAAAAATATCGGTATGCAGATGTTGATGGGGATGCTCTTACATACATAGCATAGGCTATAGCACAGGTACTTTTCTCTTAAACTTTTGAACTTATCCAATTGTTTTTCGATTTCTTTCTTCTTATAAATATAGATATTATATTAAACTTGCAGACTTGCAGTGTTATCTAATCTAAATTTTTTTTATTTATATTTCTCCTCCTTTCATGTATTGTTGTACTTGTGTTTTTATTTAGAATTTTTTATTTATTTTTTAAATAGATTTATTATTACCTGTTTGGCTTATATATAATTATATGTATTGAATGGTTATTTATTTTGTACTTGTGAGTAATTGAATTCATATATAGCTAACTTTATTTTATATGTTTCAATTTGATTTTAAATTTAGGTTATGAATTATATCTAAATTAAAAACCATCGACTCATTCTTTAAAAGAGAAGAAGTTAATATTCCAGAAAATTCTTCTAAAATTCCAAGGGTTGAACTAGAGGAAAATCCTGATCTTAAATCTCCAATTGTGGAGTTTGAAGAGATTCATTTTACATCTTCAACACTTGATTCTAAAGAGGTTGATATATCTTCTCTACAACGAGATCTAGGATTACGTCCTCCTATATGACCCTATCCAATCAATCAACGTGATGAAATAAGAAGAGCTTACTCGAAAATGAGCCCATATCAAATACGTCTCTCAAAATATCAATTTTCTAGTTCTGAAAAGCATCATCGTCACTTTCAAGTTTCTTGGTTTGTACAATTTGCATCTTGACTAGAGTATTATCCATTAAAGGATGCTGCATATTGTTTACCTTGTTATCTTTTTACAATGAAAGCATCTGGATGTTCTAGATGGGATGTATTTACTGTCACAGGATTTAGAAGTTGGAAGAAGATTAATGATGGAAAACATTGTGCTTTTTTGAATAATATTGGGGAGGATCCTTACTCTTATCATAATAATGTTGTGAAATCTTGTGAGGATTTATTAAAACAATCACAGCATATTGATAAAGTAATGAATGCACAAAGTTCTGAACAAATTCTCAACAATCGACTCCGAGTAAAAACATCTATTGATGTTGTTCGATGGCTTGCATTTCAAGGATGTGCCTTTAGATGTCATGATGAGACACTTGAGTAAAAAAATCGAGGTAATTTCCTTGAGATGCTTAAACTATTGACTTCGTATAATGACAAGATCGGAAAACTTGTTTTGGAAAATGCTCCCAAATCTTCAAAGTATACTTCACCCAAAATTCAGAAGGAGATTTTGAAAGTTCTTGCAAAGAAAGTACGAAATAAAATTCGTGAAGATGTTGGAAATTTTAAATTTTGCATTATTATTGATGAGGCACGAGATGAGTCTAAGAGGAAGCAAATGGCTATAATTTTGAGATTTGTTGATGATGATGGTTTTATACGATAACGATTTTTTGATCTTGTACATGTTAAAGATACATCGGCATTGACACTAAAGAATGAAATATCTACAGTTCTTTCTCATCATTGTCTTGATATTCAAAATATTCGTGGGCAAGGATATGATGGTGCTAGTAATATGCGTGGTGAGTAGAAATGATTGCAAGCATTATTTCTTAAAGACTGCCCATATGTATACTGTGTTCATTGTTTTGCTCACCAATTACAATTAGCATTAGCTGCTGCATCTAGACATGTAGTTTATGTTCATGAGTTCTTCTCAAATTTGAATTTCATTATCAATGTGGTGGGCGTTTCATGTAAACGTCATGATGAACTACAATCTGCTCAGGCAACACAAATTGCACATATGATGTCTATTGATGAACTTGAAAGTGGAAAATGAGCTAATCAAATTGGCACTATCAAACGAGCTGGTGATTCTCGTTGGGGTTCTCATTTTTATTCTATTTGTAGTCTACTACAAATGTTTGGAGCCACTTGCTCAGTGCTTGAAAACATAATAAAAGAAGGATCCACTTACTCTCAATGCGGGGATGCAAATCCTGCCTATAAAATGATTACATCATTCCAATTTATATTTATTTTGCATTTAATGAAAGAAATCATAGGTATTACTGATGTTCTTTGTCAAGTTTTGTAGCAAAAATCTCAAGACATCTTGAATGCCATAAATATGGTTTCTACTACAAAAGGACTCATTCAAGAGTTGAGAAATGAAGGTTGGAAGAATTTGCTTGAGAATGTTGTCTCTTTCTCCGAGAAATTTGATATTGACATTCCAGAATTGAGCTCTCGTTATGTCCAAGGTTGTGGTCGTCATCAACGAGATTACATTACGATAGAGCATCATTATCATTTTGAAATATTTAATTCTACTACAAACTTTTGGTGATGGAACGACAAAACTTTTAACCCTTAGCTCAGCTTTGGATCCAAAGGATGCTTATAAATCATTTAATATTGATGATATCTGTTGTCTCGTAGAAACATATTATCCTCTGAATTTTTCTAAGAACAAGAAGATTAATTTAAGGTTTCAATTAAAACATTTTAAAGTTGATGTGCTTACTAATTAATCCGAAGTTTCAGAATTTGTCATCTATTGCTGATTTATGTCGTAGATTGGTAGAGACAGATAAATCTAAGACATATTATCTTATTGATAGATTGATTCGTCTTGTTTTGACACTTTCAGTATCTACAGCAACTAGTAAACGAGCATTTTTAGCTATGATGATTGTTAAAACAAAACTTCGCAACAAAATTGAGGATGAGTTTCTAGCAAATAATTTAGTTGTCTATATTGAAAGAGAAATAGTTAAGAATTTTGATTTAAATTCAATACTTGATAATTTTGTTTCTTTAAAAGAATGCAAGTTACAATTTTAGACATTGTATTTTTTTTGTTTGATATATTTATATGAGTGTCTTTATATTATTTCAATGATATATTATTCTTGACATATGATATATTTTTTAAAATACATAGGTTGTATTAAATATATTTTATTTTTATTTTGGATCTTACTATTTGACAGTTTTATACTGCAAAAAAAAAAAAAATTATGTAGAAATAAAATAAAAAATATTTTGTTTTACTTTTAGCTTTACTTGGCCCCCCCAAAACAAATTCCTAATTCTGCTACTAGATAAAACAGTGTGTTTCTATCACCAAATTTGAGCCAATTAACTTTAGCCTTCTGCTTCCACCTTATATCATCATTCTCCAATAATAGGTTTCTCTCTAACTACAATACTCTCAACTCAACCCAAGATTCCTTAGAACATTCATTTTGAAGAGCCTTCATCCTTTCTTCTATCTTCTGCAGTTCTTTCCTTTTATTAACTAACCACTTTATTTTTACTCCACCATTGCAAAGCTACATGATAGTTTTGCATTAGCCTCTTAAGATCTGTCATCTTATCAAAAGATGATATACCAGTATCCCAAACATGTTTAATAACTTCCTTTCAATCAACATCCATATTCTAACTAGCCTCAAATCTCCATACTTTGCTTTTAAAAGGAGAAGCCTGACCTTGACCTGAGAAAGTACATAAAATAGGAGCATGATCTGAACAAAAATTTAGTAAAGTCTGTGCAGGAGATCTTCCAAAAAAGTTAAGCCACTCCTTATTAGCAAGGCTACCACTATCCAACCTTTCCATGGTAAAATTTCATCCATTCTATTATTGTACCATGTAAATTTAGATCCCTCATAACCCATATCACACAAACCTTTATCCATTAAGGACTGTTGAAAATCCACAATCTGTTTCATAGGTCTTTTAGCAACACCTTGCTTCTCAGAAAATGACAGGATTTCATTAAAATCACCCATGACAATCTAAGGGGTAGAGATGTCTTGACTTAAAAATCTTAGTAAGTCCCAACTCTCCATTTAGTTATTAGCAACAGGATGATCATAAAAACTTGTAAAATACCAATTGGGGCTATTTTTGTGATTTGCAACTCGAACATGAATGTGTTTTAGAAATAATTAATCAAACTAACATCAACAATATCGTCCCAAAATAATGCTAAACCACCACCCTTTCCCACACTATCTTTTAAGTGAACGTTAAATTTTTATGTGACAAATGTAATATTAATGCGTCAAATTTTACTTCTATAATAAACTTTGTTATATATTAGGTAGTGTTAAATAAAATATTAGACCATATGGTCTATCTAAAATCATTTTCTGTTTACTTCTCCAAACACATCCAAATATAAAGAAAGCTGTAAAAAAAAATTTTCAAAAAATTTTTTAGAGCATCTTTATTGGATTATCCAAATGCAAATGTAAAGTTTGCATAATATGACATGATTTTACATTTGACTATTCTACTCAAAACTTATTCCCACATTGGATTATCTATCTATTAGTCAAAATAATAATAAAATATTATAAACTTAATAATTTGTTTTTCAAATTATTTTATATTAATTTTTTTTCTAAATTAAGAGCTTATATGGAAATACATTATTATTTTTTATTAAATAATATGGAGAAATAATGCGGGAGGAAGAATCAGAATGAGGAAAGAGAATAGAGGGAGAGAGAGTGTACAAAAATATTATTTTTTATTCATTTGGTTGTGATATAGTAACAACCACATTTGATTGCCAACCTTAATTTTGTTATAGCTAAAAGTCAAAAATTTTGAAGTTAGATAATCCAATATAAAGCATTTTTAAGTTTTATTAACTAAATTTCTCATTAGATTTGTATTTGTATAATCCAATAAAGATGCTGTTACATCGAAACATACTAACCCAAAATTGAGAAGATATATTAGTTGTAGTAAAGTAAGGCTGTGAGAGTTACTGTAAGTTTGGAAAATAACAAGACCCAAAGTATAGAAATAATGTCTAAGGACACGTTTGATTAATACAAAAGCTATTTTTAGATGTTAAGATCATCTCAACTTATCTCAAACAAATAATTGATATGACCTACAATTTTTTCAATTTCCCATAAGAAGTTAAACTCATTTCAACCTACTTCATATATTCAAATACATATTTCAACTTATTTACATTTAAACACATCTCAATGAGACCCATCAAACATTACTATTTACATATCAACTCAGATCATCTGAAATTACCTTAATATCGAAACACAACTTAAATATTTCAGAATATCTGTAAATAATAGTAAAATGGTTTATGAATAGTAATAAAATAGTTTAACTTAAAATATTTTATTGGGTTTTGAAAAATGAGAGAAAAAAATTGAATAAAAATATTATAAAGTAAATATAATTTTTTTTTTTAATTTGGAAAAGCTATGTAGAGTTTTGTATTTTGTTTGAGAGTTTGATAAAATTGTAATGATTAGATGAAAAAGTTGAAGTCTTGAAGACGTGAAATTGAAAGTATTTTGTATATGAGTGTTTTTTTTAATCTAATTATATTTGAAAAGGAAAATGATATCCTTATACTTCATTTATTATTGCTTTACTACTACTTTACTACTCAGATGGCTTTTTTTCCTTTTGCTCTTTGAATCTGGATTAAAAGGCTTAGAAATGACATTCTTGCATAATTTAAAAGAAAATGAATTCAATAAACTAATGTAGTCATAATTTAATTAAAAATAAATTCAATTTTATAAAAATTAATATTCTTTTACTCTTTGAGTCAGTTTTCATAAAGTTGAATTTATTTTGAATTAATTTACATGATTACGTTGGTTAATTGAATTTCTTTTCTTTTAAATTATGCAAGAAAGTCATATTTTGATATTTTTAATCCATAATCAAATAGAAAAAAAAAAAAAAAAAAAAGTAGATAGTAAAAGAGGTATAAGAGTATCATTACCCATTTGAAAATACTTGACATTTGTATTTCCAAAAGAATCTAATGCTCCAGGAAATTGGCTCTAGCATGTACTTAAGAGTAGACTGCGCAGGGAAGAAAACTCTCGGGGATGTCATCATGTAGTAACTAGGCAAAACTGCTAATGTTTTGGTGATTGGGAGCGTCATCTTTCATACACTTTTGGGTGGATTCTTGCAACTCGAGCCTGGATCTTTATATCTACATACTCTAGAAAACAGAAAAAATGGAGAGTTGGTGGCGGCCGGAAAGCCTCCGATACTGAAATCAGTATATCTATTTAGTAGTTATGCTAGAGTACGAGAGCTTAGAGAAATCTTTTTGTATTTAGGGGTCGGTTTTTATATAAGGAATCCAGGGGGACATCCCATACCTTGTCTTAGGAGACTCATGTCACTTTGAATGTTATTTGATCAAAATTATTTAATGTGGCGTGGCTTCCCGAATCGACTTTAAGCTCTGGGTGATCATCGTTGAGGCTCTCAATACCTTATGTCAGGAGATCGAGGGACCTTCACATCTCTCGCCTGTTTGTCTGTACAGGTTCTTGAGTGCTAGGTGTCATTTGGGAGTGTTAAGACGATAAGTCTTATCTGTCCTTATCGTTTGCCTTTCCTGCGTAGGGGCTCCTTCACAGGTTGGTTTAACTTACAGGTCAAATACTCTGTAGGGACCTAGTGACTTCTTTAGAATAGGGCTGTTGGGCCGGGTTGGGGCCCTCGAGCTCCCTCGTGGTATATTGGAGGTCTATAAAAATTAAAAGGTGTCTTGCATGTTCATTCTTCAGCAAACCACAACCCACACGTAGGGAGGAAATTCCATGTGAATGATAATTCTTCGTGGATCGATTATCTAGCGCCAGAAATTTATAAATAAGAGAAAATTTATATTTATATATATATAAATATATATTTCTCTTTTGTCTTTTTTAATTGAACGTCAAAAAAAAAAAAAAATGCAGAAAAGCAAACACCATAAATTCTTAAATGAAGTCAAAGCTCCAACACCGTAGTGGACAGGGGTCCCACGCCAATGGACCAGAACGTTAGCCATTCTCGAGACCATTACGCTGACTACTGGCACCACCCACCTCAACCCCTGACTGCTATATCTGTCCTCTCTCTCCCTTGCCCCGCCAACCTACCTGTCCCTGCCCTCCCATCCCCTCCCTGACCCACCTCGATTTCATTTATTTTACATCATCATCCACTGCCACTAACTTAATGTACTCCACTCTGCACCCAAAATTATGCATCTTTATTATACCCTTTATAAATTCAATTACTGAAACAAACCCAAAATATTAAATTCAGATCCTTAAATTCAATTAAGAGTATTCAGATATTAAAAGGGTAATTTTTATTATTTTTTCACTTCTCTAATTTTTTATTTTATTTTAACGTGGATCCTTTGACTCCTTCTGCAAGAAAGGGGCACCTTACCCAAGAAAGCAGACAAAACTCCTTATTCGGACATGGAAAAGGAAAACTTATAATCATTTTTATAACTTTTTATATAATTATATTTTAAATAAATGATATTTTTATAAAATAATAAAATTTTATATAAATATTCTTATTTTAAAATATAATTATATAATTAATTATAAAAAAGATTGTACATACGTCGACAACATTACGAGTTCTCTATTATGGGACCCGAAGTAGAGGTATCTAAGGTCTCATTTGTTAATCTAATATTAAATTATTTCATTTTATTATTCTAATTTTTTTTAATTTTATATAAAATATAATAAATAATTTTATTTTATTTTTAAAAATTAAAACAAAATTAATATTAAAAAATTATATTATAAGAATATTTTATTTAATTTTTAATAAAACATCTTATCTTAAGGAAAAAATTCTTAAAAATATATTTAAAGAAGAATTTAAAAATGGATGAATAATACCACCTCATCCCATTAAACGAAATGTTAGATGATAGTAATTAGTATGAACTGCTGAATTTTCTAATTTCTTTAAATTTAAAAATAATAACTAATTATTATAAAAATAACAAGTAATTTAGAAGAAAAAAGCTGTCGTGCGGCCACTCTACGTTGCCGCCACTATTTTTTCGTTAACTTTTGGTTTTCCTAAACCCAAAGAAGAGGTATCTAAGGTCTCATTTGTTAATCTAATCTTAAATTATTTTATTTTATTATTCTAATTTTTTTAAAATTTTATATAAAATATAATAAATAATTTTTTTAAAAAATCAAAACAAAACTAATATTAAAAAATTATATTATAATAATATTTTATTTAATTTTTAATAAAACATTTTATCCTATCTTAAATTAACTGTGTAACTAAATGATACTTAAATTAGTTTGTTTTGCAACAACACTCATCCGCAATTAGATTCCAATTCCATAGAATAAATACTGATAAAATGCCGACAGGTATAAACAAGTTACTTATAATAATAAAATTTTATTTATATCTACTGTTTTTTAAAGTAACTGTACGATATTTACATACTCAATAATTATTCATATCTACGACTATACGTAATATTAGGGCTGCAACCCGACTTGGCACAACCAGGTTTTTGTTTAACCCAACCCGAAATCAACCAAATAAGGCGCCAAACCGATCCAGTCCGACCTGACCAAAATAAAAGCGGGTCGAACCCGTATAACCGACATTTGCCCCCAAAAAAAAACAAAAAACAAAACGAAATGGCACAGCAGAATCAAGGATGAACTCGATGCAGTTCTCATTTGCAGAAGCGATGAACTCAAATCCTTGCTACAGTTCTCTTTGTCTGCATAAGCTATGAACTCGATGCGGCCGAAGATTGCGTTGCCTCTGATCCTGGGGATGCAAGGCTGCTCTTTGATTTTCTAGGGCTTGCAGACGAGGTGGAATCAGATTGGTTAGCAGAACACAAAGGGTTTGTATAAATCAAACTAGAGCTTAACAAGGGTTTCCCAAGTAACGGTTGGTGGAACTACCTAGGCTAAAGAAACCCAATCCAGAGCCACTTCTTTGGAAATCAAGGAACTGCCCTCAATGATAAACTAGGATTGAGTAATGGTATCAGATGCACTGGAGACTCCGGAGAGGAAAAGAAAAAAGTTAGCAAGGCCTCAATCGCGCAAGAGATGGTTTCAAACTCAATCGGGCATGGGTTTCGACGGGTAAGGCCTCACTCCGCTCATGCATGTGTCCAAGCACGGCCACGCCAAGAAGCAAGTTGTCAAGATCCTTCTCGAATACGGTGTGGCTTGGAACTCCCTCCCTCTCTAACCTCTCCTGCTAGCTATTTCACTCTGGAAGCTGGCCACCAAGAAGCTTTTGATACACTTCTCAATACCGATTTCACTCATTTCATGTTGAAATGTCACCAGGAGGCAAGGCGAGAGACCTTTATAGAGCATGACAAGGAGAAGTCAAGGCACGGGTTAGGGTTTTGATGCAAAAGTGAGAGAAGATTACAAGGAGTTTTAAGATGCGGGTTTGAACTAACGGCCCGACATTCATCGGGTTAAATAGTTTTCAAACCGACTTTAATTTCAACCCGCCTTTATCGGGTCATATTCAAACAGGTCTGACGAGTTGATCGGGTTATTGTATTTCTTGCACAGGCCTACGTATTATTATTAAAAAAAATTATTAAGAATTTTAAAACCCATAAACCTTTTTAAAAGGAAAAAATTCTTAAAAATATATTTAAAGAAGAATTTAAAAATGGATGAATAATACCACCTCATCCCAGTTAACCGAAATGTTAGATGATAGTAATTAGTATGAACTGCTGAATTTTCTAATTCCTTTAAATTTAAAAATAATAACTAATTATTATAAAAATAACAAGTAATTTAGAAGAAAAAAGCTGTCGTGCGGCCACTCTACGTTGCCGCCACTATTTTTTCGTTAACTCTTGGTTTTCCCGTTTAGTAATTTTTATATATATTATAGTTTTTAATATATATTTTATTTTATATTTTTACAAAAAATAAATTACTATTTCCCTTTATAAGCTAGTTGTAAGTATTTTTTTTTATTTCTACACCCTATTAATTTTTTTTCCATTACAATAAAAACCCATAAAAATTCCATTACAACAAAAAAGAAATGGAAATAATATGAAAAAAAGAAAAAAAAAAGAAATAATATATATATATGATCCGTTTAATTTTTCAAATGGTATCGCATCTGATTTTAATTTAAAATTTAAATATTATTTAAGTAAATATAATTTTAATTTTTCATCTAATTATTATCTAATCATTATAATTTTATAAATTTTTAAAATAAAATAAAAAAAGTAATTTAATTTTTTCTAATTTTAAAATAAAAATAATATTAAAAAATAAAAAATACTATTAACCATACCCTATTTATCATTTTTACCATTTATTTAAAAACACGCATCTTTTTCTCCGCAAGAAGCACACTAATCGAGACTCATACTGACCAACCGGGAGCATCGGGTTACCCGGTATAACTAAAGCACCCGACCGCATTGGACCAAAAGTAAAGCAAAGACGCATTTCTATGCAAATAAAATATCTTGAAAAGGATAGATATATAATTATTTTTATAATATTTTATATAATTATGTTTTAAATAAAAGATATTTTTATAAAATAATTTATAAAAATAATTTTATTATATATTTTTTATTAAATATAGAAAGAATGGTATATATATAATTATTTTAAATATATTTATTTTTAAGCGGAGAAAAAGACAAGCGGCCTTCTCTGACCAGGACTCGTATTTTGGGGATCGGGTGGGCGTGGGGGCATACACATCACGCCAACCGACAGCTGTATGATGCTCTTGTCGTCTACTGCCCAATGTGTGCCTCCCACCTTTTCGCATAATTCTAAACTGCTCTCTTTATTTAAGTTGAAACAAAGGCCCGTTTGATTTTGGTCAACATCCGTCTTATCTATATTAATATCTAAATATTATTTAAATATAAATATTTTTAATTTTAAAATTTCAATTTTTTATATAATTATTACTTAATTATTATAATTTTTTCAAATCTTTAAAAAAGAATTCAACATTTTTAAATATTAAAATAAAAATAATATTAAAAAATTATTCTAAAAAGATTTTTTAATTTTATAATATTTTTATTTAAATTTTCTCTTATTTCTCAAAATTCTATATATCTTAATTTAAATAATCTCATTATTATTCATAAACTATCTCACTACTAATAGCTGGGATTCATATCAGACATGTTCGAGCAAAACCATAAGGAAGCAAGCGTTGATGTGTTGTTAGAGCATCCACATTAGTTTCTTCAAATTGCTTTTCATCTTCAAATTTAACTCATTTTATCAAAAGTTAGCCTACATTGAATTAGCCAACCCCTTTTCATCCCAAATATGAACTACAGTAATTTCATCTTTTTCTTCAAATATGAAAAGTCATGTAGTAAGTTTATATCAATTATTTATTAATTTCATCTTTTTCTCTTATGTTATTTTGATATTATTATATTATAGATGTGACATTTTTATGGATTGTATATATGGAATTTGTATTTACATATGAGATTTTATCATCTATGTATATATATGAGATTATTATATTATATTGTGGAGTTTTTATAGATTGTACGTATGAAATTTTTATTTACATATGAAGTTTTATCATCTATGTATATATGAGATTATTATATTATAGATTGTTGGATTGTGAAAATAAAAATGAATATGATTGTTGGAGGTTATTGAAGATTAGGAAAATAAAATAAAAAAATAATTAAAAAATAGAAATTTATTAAAGAAATATAAATAATAAAAAATAATAATATTTTATTATTATAGCGAATGTGATGGCTAATCTAATATAGATTTTAAGTGTTGAATGATTAGCTAAAAGTTAAAAAATTATAAATTCTTCAAATTTTAAAGATTAAAATAGCCAATCCAATGCCAATGTTCTAATATTGGTATATCAACAATCCACTTTTTATAGCATGCTGTGGTATGCACGTGTATTGATGCGATATGTCAAAAGGAAAATGCTTGGTTGCCCTTTAAAGTCTTGTTTAACTACATAATTAAAATGAGATGTGATATTTTATTAAAAATTAAATAAAATATTATTATAATATAATTTTTAAATATTAATTTTAGTTTATGATTTGAAAAGTTAAATTATAAAAAAGTTTAATTATATATTATATTTAGTAAGAGAATATAAAAAAGTTATAATATTTAGTAAGAGAATATAAAAAAGTTATAATAAAATATTATAACCAAACCAATTCTAAATGTGTCCTTAAAAAGTGTGCATTGTGTGTGTGTTTTTTTAAAAAAACAAATGTTTAAAAAAGTTACAACTAATGAAGTTGTGTGTGTTTTTGTTTTTTTAACATAAAAAAAAAAACACAAGAAAAAACAAAATGCATCAGGACACCTTTGAGACACATCTGGATGGGTAACCTAACATCTGCCATGTCAAAATATGGGCTTGGAAATAGGTTTTTTCATATTTGTGTAGGTGTCTGAGTCTGACAGCTCCTGGCACATCTAATAATACTATTAGAATCATATCACCAACAGGTGCTATTTTCGTGTAAGCAAAAAGCAAGAGGCTGCAGGGCTCGATAATTCTAAACTTCACTCAACAATCAAACACCAAGCATTCTGCATGCCCTCATCAACTCGAATGAATACCATCCACCAAAACAAAAAGAAAGAAGAAATAATTTTGGGAATTCTTACAAACTATCACCTGCATTTTTATTCACCACAAAAAATGCCTTCCACGCCCCCCCAAGCTCCACAGAACCGCAGGTGAAAAAAGGAGTGTAGGAGGTCCCGGTAATAGATATCTCCTTCATATCATGCATCAAAAAGTGCTATGACAAGAGAACTAAAGAGAAGTGACTTCAACCAGATTGATCATGTAAAGGTTCTGCTGCTGAGCTTGGAATGGAGTGTGGTGAAGAACCGGCCTCCTCAGGTGAATCCTCTGAAGTCTTTGTGTCTGATTTCTCATTTTTGTTGCTTGCAACATCTTGTTTCTGGACCCAATCAGGAAATTTTGATGATTTAGAAGGGGAAGTCTCAGATGAGTGGGCTGTTGACATGCTTCTCGGATTACTGAAGCGAGGTGAATCAATCATAGCTAGATTAGGGAGGCCCAAGCTATAATTATGAGGAACAGCCACAACTGGGTGATCAAATTTGCAAGTTGGGCCGTATTTGCAGAGCCCATACATACTGTAGTACGAACATACAGCTTGCCCCTGCACATAGCAGAGCCAGAAGTCAGGCCACTGATAACGCAAACATAGGAACAAGAAACTAAGAACTAACTATTCTTTAATCAAAATTTGACTTGAACATTTACTTTTTTTTCACTACTAGCCACTTTTCATAGACATCAAATAACAAACTCTCTAAATCTATTTTCATTTCATTAAAATATTTTTGATAAGGAATTTATTAATAAACATAATTAGGCAAAGCCCAAATACACAGAGAGTGTACATAGAGAGACACAAGCTAACCCTGAAAAACATATACAAAAGTCATTAAAATATTTATATTTAATCTTCATTTCTACTTTTTTTTTTTTTTATTCTCATGGTAATTAGAATATTTATTTCCTATTTCTTCTCATGATAATTTATTCCCTATCAAAGTTATCAAAATTCAGAGACTCTTGAAAATAGCACCTTCTGTTCAATTGATGGTTAAGATGAATAATTGAGAAAAAAATAAAATGAAGTAGGAAACTGTAACGAAAAACAGAGCTACCAAGTGAGAAAAAAATTTAAAAAATATATAAATGCAAATATTGGAGAAAAAGTTGGGGAAAAAGTTGGTAGATACTGATTTACCAAGTATTTGAAGTTTGCATTGGAGAAGAAATCGAACTGGTGGTCTTTTCTATTTTCTTGTTATGCTTCGGAAGAGATGAAGTCATGTGAAATTCGAAATGAAAAATTTGATTCAAACGTTGATGGTAGAACCCAAATATAAAATAATGATAGAAAAGTGAATAGCTAGCCAGTGCTAGATTTGGCCAGCCGAAATAACAATGGGTAAATTTACTGTACATTTATCTAGTTTGTTATGGGTTGTGTTTTGAGCTAGCTAGCCAAACTTTGGCTAAATTTTATCTATAGCTAGCTCACTACAAGTGCTCTAATAGCAACAGTAATTTGCTGAATTATTAAATAATCAATATATTACTTGAAACTTTAATCAACGGCAGACAAGTTATGAAAATATGATACTTTGTAAGCAGTTCAAATTTGCATAAGAACAGAAACATGAAATTCTTTCAAAAATCATTCATGATATTCAAAATTACACCAAAGTTTCAAGCAATTGTGAAAGCAGACTGTTAGACAAAGTAACATGCATGTTACTGTCTATAAAATAGATGAGAAAACATACCGGTCTCAAGGGAAGGCCAGGCGGATTTGCCCCTGACTGTGCAATTCTTTCTTTTGGGTGATGGAACTTGCAATCAGATCCATATTTGCATGTTCCAGTGTTCATAAAATACCGGCACTCTGGTTGATCAGGCCTCTCAGGGAGACTTGGAGTAGTTCCTGATGACAGCCCTCTTGAAGCTGACTCACCTAGATTCTTGGAGTTGTATATAAAGTTGGAATAAAGTACAGTGGTAGAACCGTTAGGCGACATAGGGCTCATGTTTCCCTGAGTAAAGAAAGGAAAGAACGGATGATCAAAAAGTAAAAGTGATGAGAATTCCAATGCGACCAAACAAAACCATCTCCAGCCTCCAACTAGATGCAATAAACGTGAAGAGAACTCCAGCACAACCTAACGGAACCATCTCCAGTATCCAACTAGGTGCAACAACTATTCTTTATTGCCGAAAGAGGAACTATGAAATGAGGCCATCTAAGAGCATTAAAATGCTCAATTTAAGGGGGGGCTCATGTGTTCAAATGTGTGTAGGCATATGATAATTAGGCTATGCCTTCTCTTTGTTTTTGGCCATCACAATTACATTACGACAATGTCACCAAAGAAATTATCACCAAGCAAATTTCTTTATACTTTTTGGTTATCTCATAATAACTTTTGCAACCAAAAATTATATAAATCATTTGTTCATCTTTACACCTAAATCCCATAAACAATAAAAATGTTGGTTTCAACTAACACTGCAACACAGCTCACCCCAACCAACAGGCAATGACCAATGTTCTAGCAGATACGGTACAGTGAGGGTCACAGGTCGGCCGCCATGACAGAAAAATCATAGAGCCAGTTTCCACACTGTTGTGGTCAAAGACTTGACCAAGAATCTTACAAAAAGAATGTGAAATAAACTTACACTGGTGTCAAGTGTCAACTATGCTTGCTAATTGCTTTCGAAGTATCCTTGTGACATAGTTCCAAAAGGACTACATTAAGCTACAAAATGGCTTATCATTCCTATAAGAACTGTATAGAGAGGTTGGAAATAATGATGAAACAGCCGAATAGAAAACAAACCAAACCAAATGCAAAGTTCTTATACTTTAAAGCAACAATTTGCTCAATTTAAGAGATTATGTACCGACCATGTACGTGTTCCAGCCCTGGGCAGGTACAACGCCTTGAGGAGGAAGAAAAGCGGGCATGTAAGTTTCTGGACCTGGAAAACGCGGGCCAGATATATATGGCACTCTTGGTAATGACCACGCAGGAAGTCCACCGGCATAAGGTAGACCTGATGAAGGCATAACTGTTGAGCCCATAGATCCAACATCAGCATGGCCGGTTACTGCTAAAACAGTTCCAAGTGATGCAGGCTGTGGGTGATCGAACTTGCAAGCAACTCCAAACTTGCAAAATCCAGTTTGCATGTAATAGGAACATTGTTTTTCTTCCTGAAAAAAGATCAGAACAATATGTTCTTAACCAAAAGAGAGAGAAGGGAAGGTTGGTGGCATCTTTCTTTGCATTTCTCGCAAATGAATCAGTAAACAGCACTAAAATGACAAAGATAAGGACCTGACGCATGGGGAGACCTACAACGTTGAATGAGACTGGTCCAGCACCACGCCTGTCCCTTGGATGATGATATTTACATGTTGATCCATATTTACAGGTCCCTGTCTTCAGAAAGTACTGCAATGCATGGCCCAGATGAACATACATAAACTACTACCAATAATTAGCAGGTTGATCCAGATGAACTTCAAGCTAGGTTGAGCATTATCCTTAATAGTCAAAACCACATCATCTTCTTTTGCTTATTAGTAGTACTTGATTTTGCAGAAAAGTTTGGACGTCATTTAGAAGAATACATCAAAGAGGAAACATCTGAGAATATACAGATAAACATTCCACAGCATACAGATAATAAGTGAAAATAAATCTCAAATACAGATGGTGTTTCCATCCTGAAACAATTAATCAAGAAACAATTTCTCCTACCGGCAACAAATCCTACACAAAACTGCAACTGTCCGCGACAGATTATATAATGGGGGAAGACCTGGTGAAAACCAGAAATCCCACAGAATAACATCATTTAAATGTGGCTGTCAGAAAGCTTGTTACTTTTCCTTTTTTGCCTACTGGAAATTCTTGTGCCAAATTCATGCTTCTCCAAAACTGTCAGCTCTTAGAATAATTCTTATGGAATCTTTAATATACTAAATATGAAGTAGTAACTTTCTACATCTATAAAATTGAAAGTTATATCAAATTAAACAAAACATTTATTTGAAAGCAAACCACATTGTAATCTCGTTTTTACTACTTCCACTACTACAGATCACAAAGCAAACAGTAAAATAAGAGACACCAATAAAGAAAGAGTACAATTTTATTTCTTTTCATTCTTTCTTAATCTTTTTCAACAATCGAAGTAGATTAAAATCATACCCCACAGTCAGGCTGTCCAACTCTTTCTGGGAGTTCAACACCGTACAGAGAACCCTACACGTTACAATTTGTTAGAAGGGTGGTCAGTGCTGAAAACTAAGAACCAGGTGGATGCGGCAAACATGATCCTTCAGTGAAAGCCACATAAAAGAGAGACAAAAAAAAAAAAAAGCATATTTTTCTACAAGATTCAAGTATGAACTCCATTTAAGATGCAAAAAATAATTGCTTTATTACCTGAGAAACATAAGAAGGGTGATTATAACGACAGTTAATTCCATAACCACACAATCCAGTCCTCAAATAATACAGGCAGTCAGGTTCACCAGGTCGATCAGGATATGGAGCTGATTGAGCAGCACCACCACCCTCCTGATTATCATTGATTTTTAACCGCCAAAATGCTTCTAAAATCACCACACATAAAAAAACATATAATCCAGAATCTTGAATAGCCTGAATCTGCATTGCATAAATTACTGATGCTCCCCAAAAACAACAACCCACTTATAAACAATCATTAAGATAATAAAAGGACCACCACACTAAATTTTGACATGTAAGTACAGTAATAACAACAGCAAAACTAAAATTATTCAAAGCCTGAATTCACATTGCCGTTTTTTTTGTATCAGGCAGCAAACATCCGAAAAACACAAAAAAAAATGTCACTGCAATCACGAAAGGTATCGTAACTTGACTATATTTAGCTTGATAAAAAACACATTTTACCGTTGTCACAAAAAACAACAAGCCCGATTCCTTCCTAAGCCACAACATTCATAGCCCCAACTACCAATGTTCCTCAAAGTCATAACCCATCTTACATCAAATAAAGAAAACAAGGTAAACAACACTCCATCGAAACAAGCTCAAAATTAAGGTACACATCACATAAGCCCCACAAAAGGCAGAGTCTTCCAATCTTCGATATGCAATGTACCATGGATCATACTTCATCAGAACACCCAAATAGCACCGAACATACGAATTAGAAACAGAGAACCAAAAAAAAAATCGACTTAAACTATTCACATACAAAGCAAATATGATAACTGTAATAGCCACAACACCACGATCAGTGCCAGAACATCAGAGATATTTCACAAAAGCCATAATCAGATCTCTAACACTCTACAAAGGGTGCACGAAATTCAGTACTACCTTCAATGGGATTAGCGGATTGATTAGGAGTAGCATTCTTCTGGACCTGCCGGTTATCTGGCATCGGTAGCACAGAAAAAGCGGAAACCACCCCTTCAAGTTTTTCTCGATTCCTCCAATCAAACCCGGAAAAAAATCTTGAGTCTTTCACACAAGTCACAGACAGAGCATGATTTCCAGCGAATATTGGTGATCAAAGACTGAAATTGATGGGAATTGAGATGAAAGTTGCTAAAAATTACATAAAAGAAAAAGAAAAAAAATCCAGAGAACCACGTTTCTGAAGAATCAATGTGAGAAATCTAAGACTTACATATTCCAATTCCATATATAATACATAAAATATACTTTTCCTTTTCCTTTTCCGGTTTGGAAATCTCTTGGATCTTTGAATGTGAAACCTGGAAATATAATATAGTAAATAATAATTTTAACATAATAATATTTAAACTCCTTTACTCTGTCAAAAAAAAAAATCCTTTACGCTCGCGTACGGTTCGTCAATTTTGGGACGTTGTTGCGAAATTACTATCTTGCCCACCTTCGGAGTATTTATTTATTTATTTATATTCTCTGTTTGTTTAATTTCATTCGACAGAAGCACGTGCGATAATAACGAATTATTTTATAGTTCTTTGAGTTGTCTTAAATCGTGACCGTCATTGGTCGTCAGTGCGAAGGCGGTGGTGGATTTGGGCCCTTCGATTTTAATTAATGGCGGGACCCACGGGAAGCTCTATGAAGGGCATTTGTGTCGTTTTGTTTTTTATTTTTTAAAGGAATTTCTTTAGAGAGAAAAGAGAGAGAGAGAGAGAGAGAAATGCGAAAAATCGTCGCCGTCAAAGCATGCGAATGGGATGTGGGGCATGCGAATTGGTAGGTAAGTGGACTGATATGGATCGTCGGATGTGAATATTTTTCTTTTGAGTGTGGGGCCCCACAGTTAGCGAAGAAAACGAACTTGTCTCGAGACTCGAATTTCCTACGAAACTTGGGGGGCCCCACCAGACGTGGGATTTGCTTTGGGGGCTTAATGCATATTTCCAAAATTGACCCTCATGTAGATGTAACTTGCCAAAAGTTGACCAGTGTTTTTAGGAAGAGTTTTAATATGTATAAATAAAGTCGCGTAGTAATCTATATATTAATATTGATTAATTTATATTTAAAATTTAAATTAATATTATTTTTAATAAAATTTACTTTTTGATCAATCACATTAGATTAGTGCAGATATTAGTATACAGTTATACTTACAACTATATTTTTTCTTTTAAAAATCCCATTTTAATAATAGAAATACGGAAAAATTTAGTTGCAAGCATAACTGTATACATATTATAATAGAAATAAATAAGAAAAAATTTAGTTGCAAACACAACTACGTATTAATATGTACACTAATTTAATATGATTAGTTAAAAAGTAGATTTTATTGAAAATAATATTAATTTAAATTTTACATATGAAGGAATTAGTATTGGTACGCGAATTAGTACGCGACTTTACTTGTACGTAGCAAAATTCATTGAACTTGGTCTTGTTAATATATATATATATATATATATATGAAAATGATTAACAATAAGGAGAAGTTTGATAGTAAATTGAGATGAGATAAAAATTAAAAATTAGATAAAATATTGTTAGAATATTATTTTTTAAGATTATTATTATTTTAAGATTTGAAAAAATTGAATTGTTTATTATATTTTATATAAAAATTTAAAAAAATTATAATGATTAGATGAGATGAGTCTTGAGACTTTTACATTCAACCCAAACCTAATTGATCAATTTATAAATATAAATAGATTAGATCACTAGAATTGATTGTCTATTGTTAATTAATTTTCGCCTTTGGTTCGGTTTGGCTTTCGATTTAAACCTAATTAAAAGGATTGATTTTCACACCCAATAAGATGGATTTTAAACTCTACATTATTAGAAGAGCTAATTTGGATTTAGTTAAGTTAATATTAGTGGAGATATCTCTATCTCTAATGGGAGAAAATAGTCTTAAAATAAAATGATCGGCTGAAGAAGTCAAATATGAGTTAGAAAATATAAGGCTATAAAAAGCAAAATAAAATACAAGAGAGACGGGGGTAAAATCGTCTGAAGATGTTAATTTCGGACCAAGAAATCTCAAACTGGGGGAAGGTGATTGCCGAGTCCACCACCAAGAAGCTTATGTGGGTCCAGGAAAAAGCGATTAAATAAAAAAAATATAAAAAGGGTGTTGAATATAAAAAAACACACACAAAAATAAATAAATAAATAAAAAAGGAGGGCAAAAGTTGGTGGTGATAGTGAATCAAAATCTGCCACCTGTCTTTATAGTTATTGGAAACGAAACTATTAGAAAAAAGAAGGAATGATTTGGTTGGGTTTTTAGGACTTTGGTGTGTGTTATGAACTGAAGTTGGCAGAGCAGTGTAAACAATACGTCAACGTATTTGACTCCTCCTGACCAGACTATCCACTGAACTTTTTTCTACAACACTTTCTTCCAAGAAAAATGTTCCAAAGCCATCGCTCTTATTTACTTCTTTGCCCTCTTTATTATTATTATTATTATTATTAATTATTTAAATATTGGGTTAGGCAGCCACCTGGTCCCCTTACGTATGACTAAAAAACAACCGGTCCTTCCATGCTTTGTTTTTAATATTTTATAGGATAAAAATTTTATATACAATTATTTTATTATTTTAAAAATATAATTATGATATGTATTAGAGAGTTGCCACTTGAGAGCAAATATATTAAAAAATGAAAATCATCAAAATTTCGGATTCTTGTGTAAGCTTTAGAATTTCAAGTAAAAAAAAGAGATACATACATTATACGAATAACATCCGTCGAAGTCTAGATCGTTTTATTTAAATAATATTAAATACGTAATAAATGTTATAAAGTTTATTTAATAATTATTTTTTTATCTCTTATATTAGTATTATAAGAAATGATATTTACAGTTTTAAAATATATAAATTAAAAAAAATGAATATATCTAGATCCACTTTTTTTATTGATCCTAATCTAGTGGCTATTACAATTTACACAACTCTCACAAAATAAGAGGCAAATGTGGTTGGTGGTTTTATCTTCAATTCTTCCATTTTCTACCCCTTAAATGATAGGAATGTTGGGTTATGAAAACTAAGGATTATCCTTTCCCTATTATATTTTTCCCAAGAAATAGAAATATTTCCTTACTAAGCCAAACATTGGCATTCAACCATTAATGAGATAATGCTTTCCCTATTTAATTAGGTGATGCTACTGTGACACCCAGTGGTCAAGTTGGCCGTATCCTCAGTATAAATTGTATTTAAAAAAAAAAAAAAGATATTTTTTAAAATATTTTTTATAAAAAATATCAATACACTAATAATCATTTTTTTAATTATTAAATAAAAATATTAAATAATAAAATAAAATATATGAACGATATTTTCCTTAATTAATTGCTACCAAATGTAGATGCAATAATGGGTAGTTGTCTTATTAGCACAAATTGGTACGCTTTTGGGACATTTGTCAAACACCACAAGCAACAACTACTAGTCTACCGCAATCATCTTGTTCAAACCACACCTCCCTCAGTTTCGCCTACACTTCCTTCCTTCATTTCATTTTCTTTTCTCTGTTCCCTTCTCTAAATATCTTTCTTTTATTTTCTTTGTATTTTAGTTCGCAGCTTCTGAAAGCTAGCATGATGCCATTAGGACTGTCCTTTCCCCCATTATCCACAACCCCATATATGAAGTTTACTCAATACTTTACGAGCAAGTTACCCATAACTTGAACCAGAAAGCCGTACATTTGTGCTACATTGCTATGTATGTTTACTTTTCAACACAAAAAAGGAAGTGGGTTTTCTTTTAATGAAAAATGTTGGGTATTGAATGGTAAGTTTCAGAAAAGCGGTTGGTAAAATAAGAGCATAAGAAGAAACCTTGACCAGAACGAAGGAAACCTCATTAGTACTCACCGTTTGTACTAAAGAAGGCAGTTGACAGTTGGTCGAGAAAGTTAAAGCTACATCGATTATTGCATTGCAATCCATATATATATATATATATATAGGTCAATTAAAGCTGCGGTAGGCCATAACAGACAGACTTTTATATTCTTGTTCTTTTCTTAAAAAAAATTATCCTGATATTTCTTGGAGGGTTAGACCCTGCTGGGATCTGGAAATCATAGCATATATAGGTCCATGATTATTTCATTTGCAACCATGAAATCAATGGAGAAACTTAAAAGTTTTAAAGATGATGACCTTAGCATTCAGCAGTAAAGATACACAAAAATTTATAAGCCTTTCTGAAAAGTGAGAAATCCAGGTTTTAATGGGAATAACAATGCTGTCAGGCAGCACTGCCTCAACACAAGTGTTGAGAGAATTGAATCCTTGATCAGTACTTTCTCTTCCAACCTAGCTAGGGAGCTGATGATCTGGAATGGGGCATACTCCCTCTACCAAAGTGAAACTTCCAACTTCACAAACTGCCCCAAATGGGTGTGGACACAGGAGAATGAGAATGGAAGTGAGGTGGAGAATTATATGTAGCAAAGCAGCCGCTAAAGTAAATTCTGTATTGTTCTTTGTGGGAAGATAAAAATAATATTTGGGAAGCATAAAAGTCCAATTGAAATTGCGGTAGCTGTAGTCATTTGGTACCTGAGATAAGTCAAAAGTGTAGAGTAACTTTAATGGAAAGGTTCTTGGAATCAACCCATATGAAAAGCAATTGGAGCTCGAGTACTGCTTACACGTATCATGACTCTGAGTGGATCAGATTTTCGCAAGTCATCAGGAGAGAAACCAATCTCATCGACAAGGACACCATCATGTGCCGGCCTAGAAGTTCCCTATTGTCATGGAAAATAATGATCATTGGAAGCTTAAATGAAATTTTAATGAACTTAAATATAGAAAGGATTCTGAAAAAACTATGCTCTCTCTCTCTCTCTTTCCTTTTGTTTTTTATTCGTAAGTTAGGCATGCATCCAATGGCAATGGGTCTTGAATTCATAGCTCCAGCATCCATCCTATGTTTAGGAGCATCACACCCTCCTATGGCAAAGTTTCCATTTGTTTAATCAAAAGAATAATTTTCTTTAGAAGATCTCAAGACGGCACAAACAAACATTTATCACTGAAACACATGATCAATGATGAAATGAAGAGCACTAAAACATATTTAAATTAACCGCATGCTACTTTTTATGATTCTTGTAAATAGGATAGAAATGCAAATGCATGCTAATTTATTCCTATCTATCAAATTAACCAAAAAAAAAAAAAAACTATAAAAAAAAAACTTGCAATCATCCCTGCTTCAGCTCCATATGTAGAAATCATATGGAGAGAGAGAGAGAGAGAGAGAGAGAGAGAGAGAGAGAGATTAGTTCTTATTTATTAAATAGCTTCTGCTGGGTTTTCTTATTCTGCGGGGAAGCAATAGAAGTTAGATGGGCATGAGGAGCCAACCTTTCCCTCAAACCAAATCATAATTACGATGAATTACTCCATGAAGCTAGCTCAATCTACTGGAGCACTCAATAAAACAACAAACGTAGATGGAGAACACTAACATGATTGATTACCACTTGGAAATACTTTGATTTTCAAAAATCAAATTGCTTTCCAAGGTCATCGAACCGAAAGCACCAAAACCAACTAGTGCAAGTTGTGATACCTGATGAATACGTTTAATACAAGTCATCTAGCAGTTCTCTGCAATGCAAGGAAGATTTCTTTAGAAGCAGTAAAGTGGAATTAATGATACATCCAAATAATTGAAGATCAGATGTTTTTTTTACCATCCCTTTATTGCGTTGAGGGAATGCACTGAGGTTTGGGAGTGACGGACTCAAGAATACTAGAAAGAGACGAATAAACATGTTGAAAGTTCAAAGTATCAAAACAAAGCAGAAACACCGATAATGCAACTGTCCTAAAGAGTATGAACAAACCAGGTGGTTGTGCTTTGGGCCTTCGATCCATTATACGCACAACCGTTGGAAACTAGCCGAAGGAAACTAAGCAAAAGAAGTACCAAGGTTAGACAGAATTTGAAATATTTGACGAATTGCCAATATATTGTAGAAAAGTTCACTTACAAAAGGTAAAGTAAACCAATAAAATTGACAAATTTTGTGCTTTTTTTCTTTTTTTCCCGTTAAAATAAAAAGGAATGACTGTTACAAAGAAACCCTTTTCTGCGTACTCGCAATCTCTTGAACATTCTTTCAGCTGACACAAAGTGCATTTAGAAGGAACGGAAGCATATCCTCCACCTGCAACCCAATTGCCATCTGCCTATGGGGGGAACTATTAAAGCTTTTACAAAAGGGCGAGGCATGAAAATCTTCAACGCCTTGGCCAAATTCTTTAACATGGACTGACAGATACTAGCTGCTTCCGGAATAAACTCAACAATCATCAACCTGCAGCCATTTCTTCCTCCAATTGCTGATAGAAAAACTGATATAAATCACATATCAGTCAGCTCTGCGTGATTTAATTGGCTGGCACTGTGCAAAGTACCCCTTGTCCTAGACTGTGCTCCAGCGGGTACATGGTTGTGCCCTTCACAAATTTTTGATGGTCAGCAGCGACCTTTCTGACGTTTGACAATGCTATAGGCTTTCTCACAACTTGCTTCTTAATGATTGAACACGAGGCAAGTGGGTCACCTGACACACCTCCAACCCTCCTACACAAAATTATAAAATAATAGATTAACACAATGTTATGATTTTGAGGGTTAAAAGTTTAATCAAATTAGTATCCAATAGTTCTACAGCTTTTGGATCAATGGTTGGGTCTTTAACAATTGTTAACCCTTAGGATCATAACACAGAAGCAGACAAATTATTCACCGCATGTTCAAGACAATAGGTTTCAACTTAATAGGAAATCAGAACTGGTTTGGACTGGGCATGGACCCTGTGTCCTAGCATCGCTCATGGGAAATTGATCTTCGTGTTATAGAATATGAATCTACTCGAACTATAGCACTTGAGATTATTAAAAAGTAATCTGGGATTTGAATTATGCTTTATAAACTCCATCTATTCCTCTCTTTAATATTATATTAGAAAAGAAATAATGCATTAAAAATCTCAATTAAAAATGCAGACAAAGATATCAAGTTTGAAATGTCACAAATAAAAAATTTTGCTATAAAGGGAAAGGCAGTAGTCGTGCTGAGCTTCCATTAGTCAGAAATACTCCATATAATGGATCTATTTAAAAAAACAAAACCCAGAAAATTTTCTTTCTTTCCAATATTGATGGTTGATGCAACTATGTACGAATCAGGTCATGCCTCAAAACTGTGGAATTGTAGCACTTGCAACAAATGGATGACTCCTGTCACATAAAACTGGTGAAACAATTTCAGAACCTCTTGATACACAAACATGCTCCAAGTACTTGACAATCCCAATTGCAAAGGTTTATAAAACTAGAAGTTGCACAATTCATTCATGAACAAACATCAAGCCATTGAATTTTAGCGGCTTATTCTCAACTATAAATTTTCAAATCTACAAAGAAAATAGAAGATCACTTACCTCAATAATTTCTCTGATGCAATTCTAGCAGCTCTAATTCTGCCTTGGCTTGGTACCCATTTGATGACACGATTTGGATCAGCTCGCATAGGAGAATGGATTTTGATCAGCTTAACAAGCAGAAGAAAAAGACAAAACGAAGTTGATGATATAGAATTAATAACAAATGATAATATTTCACTTATATCAAGAAGGAAGTGCGATGGAGCACCCATACAAGCTGTTACTAGAAATAGTTCTATTTGCAAAAATTAAACTAAAGCATAACCCTACATATTTTGCTATCATCGAGATTGTAATTCAGTAATCAACATAAAACTGTTTGCTCAATGAACCCTGTTAATAGAGCTTGCAACTTCAAAGCCCCATAACAGGGACTGAGCACTGGTGGTCTTTGTTCTCTCAAAAAGAATAAAAACTTATTCTGATCCAATCATCATTAGGTTAATACCAACAAAACTATACATGTATCGATAGAGAAAAGAAACTTGTAGACTTACTCCCAAACATTCCATCATTTGATAGTAAGCCCTACCATGCAAAGGAGTATGACCTTGTCGAGATTCTGAGAAATATCTAGTCCTGAAATAATATATATTTTTTATGGGTTAGGCCTGAAAGAATTTTACAAGGATCCCTTACATAAAAGTAGTTCATTTGGAAACACTAACAGCTGAAAGAAATTTTATACCATTCTTTATAACCGGGATCCACAGTGAAGCCATACATATCTACTGATTTGCAAATAGAGAGAGCAAATTCAAGAGCCTTGAGCCCAGTTCCTTTAGCTGCCGAACCAAAGGATGCACCCAGCATGAGATATACAGGATTTTTTATTGGAATATCCTGCATAAAAAGGCCCCAAAAAGGAAATTCAAGCTTTCAGTAATATAATTATCCCCAAAAGCAAGGAAGTAATGTTATATTATCAAGGTGAGCATTTATTCAAGAGGGAATACAAATGATAAAGATTTCTCCAATTTTTTTGGGGTTTAGGGATAAGTAAAGAGCAAAATTTCGACAAGTAGACAAGAGCAGAGATTTCAAAAATTGGTTTGCCATCAGCAAGCAAACTTTTCTTTCTCCCTTTTCATCTTTGGGTCAAAATCAGCAATTAAAAGCAAATTCCTAGAGAATAGAAATACATGTACGACTTTCAAGGAATGAATGTACAAATAAGTACCAATTTTTTTAAGTCACAAAAATTATGAAATAATTATTATGTTTCTAGACGGTGATTTACAGCAAGAGGGAAATGTTAGGAGAAACAATCACATTTATGCAACAAATATATTTTTTTTGATAAGTACATTTATGCAACAAATATTGGAGTCGACCAATTGTTTTCTTGTGGGACCAGCAAAACTACAGGGAAGCAACATACAGACCAGTATCATTTTCCTCATGATATCATGAATTGTCGTTTTAATGATCAAGACCTCCCTCCTTGTTTCTGCAGAAACCATATCTTCAGTGTTCTCCTGGAAAAATGTGACAGGATTCACAGATTACAATAGAGCATGGTGCTCATACCATCTAACTCCACAACTTTATCAAGAGCTTTGGCAGATCCCCTATTAAGAAGACGGAATGTACTCTTTTTTCCGACATAGTCTGAATAGATCTGCAATGCATCCAATAACAGAAAAAGGAAGATCAGTTATTAAGTGAAGCAAACGCCAGAATTCTAACATCAATAGAGAAGCAGCTTGACCTGGATTGGAGCACCATTTTCTCTGATAACAGCATCGTAACCATCTATCTCCTTTCCAAACCTTGTTTTCAATAAATCTCCCGAGTTCCCAATAACAGCACAATGACCAAATTGTCGGGGAAGATATGGTGGTGTTTGAGGGAGTACCAGTGAAAGTTTCTCCATGCATAGAGTCTTGTTCTCACAGCGATTGCTGCGATGGAGAAATGAGCTACATCAGATTGCAAGGGGCTGTGAATATTTTCAGCAGCTTTAAGAATTTAATTTACATTTGAAAAAAATAATATATCTAAAAAAAAGTTACAGCCACTTGAAAACTTTCTATCAAGGTTTTTCTTTTGCATAATCTTTTAACTTTCTCAGGATTTATAAGGAAAGTAAGATTTCATTATGCACACATCAAAATGATATAATCTCATACTAAAAGTAAAAGTATTGTCTTATTTTACATCATAATTGTACTAGAAGTAAAATCAATGCCAAAGTCATATGGGCCATTGGAACCAGAAAGCTTTTATCATCTTTCAAATAATTCGTGATTAGCTTACATGAAAATAGATCAATTGTATCAATATTACATAGTTCATACTACGGGTAGATGATTTACTCTCAATATTTTCTTCTCAGATTTTATTCAATAGATTGAGTAAAACTAATTCCAGTACCATCCTGTTGTATAACTACTTACAGAAGTATTCCCTTATTGATCCTGTGCCATGCATATTCCTCCCATCCATTTGGCAAAGCATCAATGAATTCTTTGGTGAGTATTGTGGTACTATTGCGCACCTGAGCCAAAAACTCAATATATGGCATATCAAATATAAAGCATATAAGGAAATCTTAAACCAATCTATAAAAAAGCCCATTGTACTTGACAATAATCAAGGTAAAGAGAAATGGGAACAATGGGCATGTTTGGTAATGAGATGAGATGAGAATTCTATGAATAGTAGTGAAATGATTTGAGTTAAGGTTTTTTATTGGGCTTTGGAAAAGGAAGGAAAAATTTGAATAAAAATATTCTAAATTTAAAAAATTGTTTGAATATTATTTTTGTTTTAAAATTTGAAAAAGTTGTATTTTTTTTTTTTTAATTTGTAAGTTTGGGAAATTTGTAACGATTATATGACAAAGTTGGAGATTTGAAATTGAAAAGTGTTTTGCATTTAAGTGATGTTTGGAAAGGAAATTATGAGAAGTTTTGATATGAGTTGAGATGCTCTCAACTCATCTCACTTCCCAAACATGGCCTAACTTTATCACGCAAAGGTGCCAATTACAAAGATATTTTACTAAGTCTATTAGGCATATCTTGTCTCCTTCAAAATTAATCAAACAGTTGAATGATAGGATCGCCAGGAAAACAGCAGGCTCACCTGTTCCCATTTAGCCACAGTTTCACACAGATTAAAATCAAATGACAACCCTTCTAGTTCACCAGTTTTAGGATCTCTCTGTTTACATTCCAAATTTCCAAGGAACTAAGTCAGAGAAGAACAACATACAGTTGAGCAATGTAAAGAAACACCAAATACCACAAAATTAAATTTAAAAAATCAAAAGTAAATGTTTACTGACATGACTGACTTATGCATAATATATAATTCATATCTATGCAAGAATCTGATGAAAATCTAGGAGAAGAATTTACCCATTTGGGGATGGTGTCGCTAGGGAAGCTAATCTTGACCTGACAATAATCTTTGCCACTCGCAGCTTGTAAACCTAATCCATTTGCTCTCTGCACCGAAATCCAAAATCAGCAGCTACACAAAAAATCACGCATAGCACAACTTTCCTAGGCATGTAGCACCCATAGAAGTCAGATCCACTAAACACAAGTCAATGAAGACTAGAACCACTGGATTCGAATTTCCACTGATACTCGAATTGATTACGTGCTTCAAGCTACAAAAACTCCTCACAAATGTAACTCCATTTTCAAACGAAGTCAAATGAAGCACTTCCATATCCAAACACGTGAATTTATCCAATCACAAGTTTAACGACAAAGTAATTGGTGTGATCAATTCAGTGAAGTAATATAATTTGGATGAACTACTTGAAAGCTATGCCATGGGGTATTATAATTCAAAAAACAAAAAAACAAAAGTTGCAATGTTCAAATTGATAGAAAATTAAAATTTAAAAAACTTCTCACCACACAATTCTGGAAATCGCTCTGCAAAGACCGCAAGGCTTCCAAATCTTCATTCGAAGGCCAATAACTTTGATCTGAGAGATGGGTGACGCTGGTAAGGTAGACGAGTATTGCAGCGACTCCTGAAGCTAAAGACACTAACAATCCAAACTGCAAAAGCCTCATCTAATGCTTAATTCACTTGCTAGCTTTATCGTAAGCCACCTAAGAATTCCAAATCAATAAAACATGACAATCAGATCAGATTACAACTGAGATATTTCTTTTCCCAGTTCCAACAAAAATAAATTAAATAAATTCTTATGAAGAGAAACAAACAATGTGCAGATATAATTAATCATTTGTAGATAGATGCACCAGAAGAGAATTTATTGGTTCAATAAAATGTTGAGCCCTAGGCCTATAGGAGAGACAAATGGTTAACGAATTAGGCGAAGAATGGGAGGTTGTACGACTCTGAACTTGGGGACTCGGAAGTAGGAACCAAAAGCCTGCGAGTAAATATGGCGGAAAATTCTCTGAATTTACGAATTCAGCCTCATAGGGAGAGAGAGAGAGAGAGAGAGAGAGAGGAGCAATTATCCTCGTCTAAAAATATTAATAAAAACAAGACTTTAAAGAAGTGTGCGGAGGAAATATATTAAATCTATTTTATATTTAAAAGAATCTTACAATATCTAATTTTTAAGTTGCATCGAAATAATTTAATTTTTAAAAAAATTAAAATTTTAAATTTATTTTATTAAATCAAATTATGTCTAAAGCATAAAGTTTGTAACTATATTTTTATAAGTTTTTTTTTATAAAATAAATATTTCTCTTTTCATTTACCGTAATTTAGAATATTCAATTTCAATATCCTTTTTAACTTAATCACTTCAATTAAAAAAATGATTACCATATCATAAAACCTCAGGTCTTTTTATTATTTGAAATCGATACTTCTGCTTTTCATCCATCAATAAAGTTGCTTATTACAATGCTTAGGGGTGTGCATCCGGATCCGAATATCCGGCCAGATCCGGATTTGGCCGGATAACCGGATTCAATCCGGATATCCGGATTGTTTGTTTTTATTTTAGGATAAAACCGGATCCGGGTTATAACCGGATTCAATCCGGGTTTTGTAATATTTTATTTTAAAAAAAAAACTCTATAACTTTAAAAATATATATATAGCACTTTAATTTTTTTTTTTTTTTTAAAAAAAACCGGGTATATAATCCGGTTACGGATAACCGGATTATAAAACCGGATCCGGGTTTTCCTAAACCGCCCGGGTGTAATCCGGGCGGATAACCGTCCGGATTCACCTGGATTCCGGATTTCCAGACCAGACCGGAAAAAAATCCGGTCCGGATGCACACCCCTAACAATGCTTTTCAAATTGAATGTAACTCTCAATATCACTAGGTACCTCCTCTGACCATACGACTTCTTCTTCAAATTGTTGGGCTAGTTTGGCAACTTGATGGGCTACATTATTGCTCTCTCTTGGAGTATATTACAAATTTCAGCTTACTCTATCTCTTAAAACAGTTTTAATATCTTTAATAATCTGTCCATACCATGAGCTATTAAACTCTGGCCTCTGAGTATCTTTTATCATATACAAAGCATTACCTTCAAATAATACATGTGTTAAACCAATTTTCAAGTAGAGAGCCATTAATGGGTACCTATGAGGCCCCCTAGGGTTTTTCTAGTGAGAGAAGCTCCACCATCTCTCTAGAAAACAAAGCATAGTATTCCGTCCAACCTCCATCTCCTCTATTTTTGCCCTTTTTTTGTTTTAATTTCCGTTTTATAAATAAAGCATCAGTTGGCGGTGGTATGGTGGTTTGAAAGCTCCACCTCTCGGTCAAGGATCTCGAAGCCGTCCACCATAATAAATCATGCAAATGGGCGGAGTGATGTTGCACGATGGAGGTAAAGGGCCTCAACTTCCTTTTGGCCATGGGAATGGTGTGGTTTGAAAGCATGTTTTTCTGAGTTGACCACCATAACAATACCACGTAGCTGGAAGTGGTGGTAAAGTAAAGGGTCTTTAGTGTGGGCATGGTCAGGGCGTCTTGCTTTCAGAAGTGAAGGAATGCATGCAAGCTTGGGGCGTGCTTTGTTTTATCCATGGAAAATAGAGGAGGATTTCAGGATGCATACTAAGGTGCATGTGGGGATAAGGCATTCTTCTGGGGTGGAGCTCAACCGTAGCTCAGGGTGGAGACTCTCATGGATAGTGGTCGGAGTGGGGGTGACGCAACTTTCAGGGTTTTATTATTTTCGTTTATAGTTTCCTCAGAGTCTTCATTTACTGTTTTCATTTGTTATTTCCGTGTTAGCTGTTTGGGTGTCTATAGATAAGCCTCTCGGTAGCTGTGTGCATGGTCGATAAAGAATAGAGGCCCTCGGTGCGGCCTCTTTTTGCTCTGGTTTTTGTCTCTACCAACCTAAAGTGAAGGATGGCTTACTAGGTGGTTATGGGTTTGGGGTGAGACAACGTCCATGGCTTATCGAAAATGGGAGAGGCTGACGAAGTTGGAGATGTGAACTGAGGTGAGGCGGGGTTGCTCGCCGGTGAGAAGCTTGATGCTCTATATTGACGAGTAATGGGTTTCACGGGATAAGGGCTCTGGGTTGCCTCTCGTTGGTTGATGTGCTTCGTGGAGGAGTGGTCTGCAACATACCCATGAAAGTGGGTGCTGTCGGGAAGCTCATGTGCAAAAAGTGGATGGGCAAAAGGAAAGTGGGCATACGGCACTTGTGGAGAGCAAAGTGCTTATTTTATTGTTTTCATTTAGTGTTTATTTTATTTTATTTGCTATGCCTGTTAGGTTCAAATAAATATAAATTGAAATAGGCAAGTCCCTCCCCTTTTTTGGGGGAGGAGAGTTGTGAATCCTCTCTTCCTTTGGTGGGTGAAGGTTGGGAAGCCCCTCTCCTCCTTTGGAGGGTGGGGGTTGAAATGATTTTTTTCTCACAGATGAGCCGAGATGAATACCTCTATTTTACAGAGTTTTGCATCTCAGAGTGGTCTTGTCATTAGAGAGTTTTGAAGTTTAGACATTGTCCGGCGCAATGAAAGTTGTGTATGAGGGAGTGTACAACCGATGAGTAGTTGGCTTGTAATTGAGGCTTGTTACCCGTACTTATTAGTCATAGCTGTAACTTTCTTCATTCATGAATGAATTAAAGTCTATTTCAAAAAAAAAAAAAAAAAAAGTAGAGAGCCATTGCCCTCCAAATGGAATTTAATCCTGCAATGACCAGGTGATTAACAAATAATTGAGGCTTGCATAAAGTTGCAATCAAATCACCTTCCCAGTTTTAGATGACTACTCCTCCACCCATCTTAGAATTTTCACCATCTAAAGTAGCATCCCAGATTGTTTTTAGGACTCCAATACCTGGTTTTCTCACTTAGATAATCTGTTTACTGGCCCTATCACATCTTTTGGTTCCTTCAATGAAGCTTGAGCCTGTTGAAACCCCTCTAATTCAACTTTAGCACTGCTATAAACAACTCCGGGACTATCAAGTTTCCCTTAAAAAATAAACTTATTCCTCCTTAACCATATTCTTTTGAGAACACAAGCTATCTTCTCTAGCACAATTATCTACAAATTTTTCACCATCCTTCCATAAAATCGATGAAATCTTCCTCTACACAGCCCCATTTTTGCAATACACCGAGTAACTCAACCCAAACATCATAAGCTGCACGACAACTCCATAGACCATGGCATGTCGTTTCCTCTAGTAGTTCACAAATTGGGCATAAAGCAGTTTTAGTAACTTTCTTCTTTTATAGGTTGCTTTTAGTAGGAATGGCCACAGTAGCTGCTTTCCAGATAAACACCTTAACTGCATTTGGGACTTTCATCTTCTAAATTTTTTGCCAACCAACTTTAGAGCTTCTAGTATATGATTGTTCACCCCCATCACTTTCAATCTTTAGACTGCTAGATAATATGCACTCTTAATGGTAAAAGTACCATTTTTGCTTAAAGCCCCAAAATAATTTATCCTCAAATCCTAGTTTACTCAAAGGTAAACTACATATAATTTTTACTTCATCACCATTCACCATCTCCTTGATTAGATCTGTGCTCTAGCAACTGATCAATAAACTCACTGACTCTTGCATCCTAGTGGAGTATCTTAATTGGAGATTAAATTTTGTAAGTACAGGGTGTGGGCAACCATTTATCCCCCCATATCTTTATCTTGGCTCTATTTCCAACTCTCCACCTCATCCCTTCTTGAATCATAAACCTTGATCCCCATATACTTCTCCATATATGTAATAGACAAACCCCTAGTTTAGCGTTCATAACGTCAACATTTATATAATATTTTTCCTTCAATATCCTTGTTGTCAAAGAGTTAGGATTTATTAGTGATCTCTAAAACTGCTTTGATAACATTGTTTAATTAAATTCTCAATATTCCTAAACCCTAAAGCTCCTTCATTTTTAAATAACATAACTTCATTGCTTCCATTGGATTTTCCTGTCTTGGTTCATATGATCCCACCAAAGTCTAATCATTAAGGATGCTATATCTTTATATAATCTCTTTGGGAGCTTAAAGATACTTATGGCATATGTGGGGATTGTTTGATGCACTGCTTTGATAAGTATTTCTTTTATTACTTGTGACATAAATACATTCTTCCAATTATGAATTCTATCCCTAATCTTTTCCTTAATCCCTCTAAATGAATTATATTTTGATCTACTAATAACAGTCGGCAGACCTAGATATTTATTAAAATCTCCCCTAATTCTGGCACCAGATACTCTTGCAATCATGTCTCTAACTTCTACCCTAGTATTTGAGCTTAAACAAATTGAGGTCTTCTGCATGTTTAATTTTTATCCCGAACCAAATTCATATCTATCCAAGAGTTTCCTCAAAAAACTAGGGGTGTCAAATCGTGTTAACCGGTCGTGTTTATGTTATGTCAAAACATGTATATTATACTACATAGCTCAACCCTAACCTGACCTGTTAAGCTTATTGTGTCAAAATCTCAAACCCTAATACGATCCATTAACATAACAGGTCATGTCAACTAGTTTTGAGCCATTAGTGAATATTACAAAATAGGTTAGCACAATACAATACGACCCATTTCAAACTGTTTATATAAATGGATTAAATAGGCCCCAAATTAACTCGTTTGACCTTATTAAATTTAATATAATTTTATATAAATTTTAAAATCATAATATTTATAAAATTATAAAGCTAACTACAAGTCCAAAATTACAATCCAAACAGTAAAAATATCGAAATTGAAATTCTAACAATTTTACTTTTAGGTATAAGGATATCATTATAACTTTAACTTTCTTAATGTATCATAACGGGTTGACCCATTATCAACCCGTTAAGCAATCGTGTCGTAAGGAGTCAACCTGTTTTGACCAAAACCCATTAAGACTAAACTCTAACTTGTTATTATTGTGTCGTGTTCATGTTAGGTTAACGGGTCGTGTAACATATTGCCACCCCTTAAAAAAACCCTATATTTCACTTTGGATTTACAACAAAGAACTCAATCATTTGCAAAAGTAGGTGATTAATGCTAGTACCTCTTTTCGAAACAAAAACCCTGTAATATTACCTTGTCCATCAGCATTATTAACCATAACACTAAGCCCTTTTGCACATAAAAGAAAATAGTAAAGAGGTAAGGGATCTCCTTGCCTAAGACCTCTTGTAGGACTGATTTCATCACCTAGCAATCCATTGATCAAAATCGAATAATATACAGAGGTCACACACTATATAATTAAATAAGTCCATTTCTCTCCAAAACCAATTTTCTCCATAACTAGCCTCAAATACTTCCACTCAACCCGATCATAAGCCTTAGACATATTTAGCTTTATGGCCACGCTTCATTCTTGGCTTATTTGTCTACTTTTCATTGTATGTAAAACTTCATATTTTATAATGACATTATCATAAATAAGCCTACCTAGGATGAAAGCATTCCAACCTACTGGATCAACCCCAAAACACTCTTCAAACCTTAGTTTCTTTTTCAAGACTTCTAATTTAGAAACTTTCAGTAGTTTTTTCATAAAAAAACAACACCTTGGGACACTTTTCCTTTACCATCTGTTAAAGGTCTTGAACTGACCGAGAGTTTCCAAGCTCTCGAAAGTTCTATCTTAATAAATACATGGCTTTTGGCGGGGCTGATCAACAGCCCCCGCTAATTCCTCATGAAAACCAGTATCTATAATGGCTCGTTCACTTCTTACCCTCTTCTTCATTTCCCATGTCATCAACCAAATGCAATCCATGCTTTTTAACCAAGAATAAATTAGGAGACTGACTTGACTTCCCATGACTTCTTGCCCTCCTCTTCTAAGAAGTTTTGGTAGTTGTTGAATTTCCTTTATCTCTAGTATCCAAGCTGTCACACTTTTGTGCATAGGCCTTCTGAAGCTGACAAGCTTGTATTGAACTGTCAACTACTTTGGGCTTGTGTTATTTTTTTTTCATTAATGGGCTCACTTGTTTGTTGTTCAAAATTGGGCCACTACTTGACTCAATTAAAAGCCCATCCCAGACCTGTTTATTTTCACACGGTTGTGTGTTTGAAATCATCATCTCCTACTTTTTCCCCTTACTTGTTGCAGAGAAACTCTCAACTATCCTATTTCTCCTTATCTCCCAAATTAGTAATGGTTTCTCTTTTAACACCAAAAAACTCAAACTCAAACTCTATCACTCCTTACACCTTACGACCCTAAACTTCATCTTCAACCTTTGAATTGGATCTAGAGTTTGCTGACCGAGCATGTATTTTCCGATCCATGCTTTGAAACTTTTAGAATTGTTAGAATTATCTCCTTTGCTAGGCTGTGTTCAAGCCATGCATGCATCCCATGCACCCTATGCCAATTCCAGTGCATGGCTTGCAGCAGAGTGCAATGACTATTTACAACCAAATGTAGCATCACCTCAGCAGAAAGCAGCAGCACTCCATGCCGCCCCCGTGCAACATACTCAACAGCACTTAGCACTGCACCCACAACATTCCAAAATCACTGCAACAAATCATCCATTGTAATTTACTCTATCACTAGCTGTACAATGTACTAGGTCTAGAAATATTCTTTTATCTTGTGTATAAATTGAGAGGCATGGAGTGCTGCTGCATTTGGTTGTATATAGTCATTGCATTGGGATTGGCATGGGGTGCATGGGATGCATGCATGGCTTGAATAGCCCCCCTCAAGTCGAGTTGCGATGAACGTAGACGAAGACCTATGCATAGCAGCTGGAACCGTGCTGCAGATAACAACTTGGTGAGTAGGTATGCAAGTTGCTCTTTTCCTAAGATGAAGGTGACGAACAGTGACTTATTTAGGACCTTTTCTCTCATGAAGTGAAAATCAATTTCTATGTGCTTCGTTCTTGCGTGAAACATTGGGTTTGAAAATAATTACATTCTACCTAGATTGTCACAAAATAACGTTGGTGCAGTTTGAAGAGGAATACCAAGGTCACGACATAATTGTTGGATCCAAATAATCTTTGTTGTGGCGTTTGCAACAGTTTTGAACTTTGCTTCAGTTGACGACCTAGCTATTGTTTGTTGCTTCTTGGAGGACCATGAGATTAAATTGGATCCAGAGAATACATAGTATGCACTGGTTGATTTTTGATCATCGGGACACCCTACCCAGTCCGCGTCTAAGTATGCCATGATGTTCATTGATTTCGATTTGGAGAATAACAAACCATGATTGGATGATTTGGATGTATGCCATAGATATCGTAGGATCCTCTCGACGGCTTGCTAGTTTGGTACTCTTGGGGCATGCATATACTGAAAAACCCTATTGATGGTGAATGGAAAATTTGGCCTTGTAAAGGATAAGTATTGAAGGGATCCAACGGTGCGCCGATACAAGGATAGGTTCTCAAACAAATTACCATCATGCTGACTAAGTTTCTCAGAGGTAGCTATTGGAGTTTTAATTGGCTTGGATGCACTCATGTTTGTCCTTGCTATCAACTCTGCAATATACTTTTGCTGTGTGAGTAGAAGACCATCATGGGAATAGGTTGCCTCAATGCCAAGAAAGAAGTGTAAGTTTCCAAGGCCTATGATTGGAAAGTCAAAGTCGTAAAGCTTCAAGTATGTGGGCAATGAGAGTCACATTCGATCCTATTACTAGTAGATCATCTAAATAAACAAGGACATTAACAATATCATTTCCATGAATATAAACAAATAAAGAGGAGTTAGCTGATGATATATAAAACCTGAGATCAACAAGTTTCTAACTTAATCTTAAATGCCAAGCCCTTGGCGACTGCTTAAGGCCGTAAATAGCCTTTTGTAGCTTGCATACATGTGTTGGATATTGAGAATGAGTGAAGCCTGGTGGTTGTGTCATGAACATAGTTTCAGAGAGTGGCCATGAAGGAATAGGTTTTGTCGTATTGTTTAACGGGCCATCCTTTGGTCACTGAAAGGGCTAACACAAGTCTAATTGTGGTTGCCTTAACAACCGGGCTAAACGTCTGGTCATAGTCAATACTAGATTGTTGGAGAAACCCTTTTGCCACCAGTCAGACTTTCCTTCTTTCAATTTGACCACTAACTAGCCTTTTTTTGCGAAAAACTCACTTACGTGAAACCACATTGAGAGCTTCCGAGGCAGGAACTAGAGACAATTTATCATTTGCCAAGAGTGCATTGAACTTAGTTGTCATGGCTTGTCTCCATTCAGGATATTTTTCAGCTATTGAGAAGCATGTTGGTGTTTCTGGAACTAAGGAAGCAGTGGTGAGATGAGCTCGTGGAGGTGGTCATCTAATTGTGCCATCTGTAAACTGACGTGGGCGAGCTGAGTTACTTTTCGAGCATGTCACCATTGAACCTACATTTTGCACATTATCAGAGTTGAGAATCAGGAGGGAAGGAGACGATGGGGAAGAATAGGGGGTGGGTGGTGGGCCTTGAATAGAAGGAGTGTTTTTGAATTGGGTTGGATTGATGTTTATTAGTTGAAGTGGTGCAAATTTGGGCTCAGGTGTAGTTGTGGGCTTAGATAGGTTAGCAAACAAAAAAGAGCTTTCATCATGTTGGACATCTTTTGAAATATACACACGCTTTGTTGGTATATGATAGTAGATGTAGCCTTGATGAGCTAGGCTTGAACCAAGATAAACACACTGTAAAGCCCGGTAGTCAAATTTATGTTTGTTAAAAGGACAAGTTAAGGGCCAAATGGCTGAGCCAAACACACTTATGGATTGAAAGTTAGGCTCAGTTTTGTGTAGAAGTAGGTATAGTGATGATTTTTTAGAAAGGATGATGGAAGTATATTAATTAAATGTATGGCATGTTGGAAAGCATAAGGCCAAAATATTAATGTGATGGAGGCGTGAGCAAGTAATGCTAAACCCGAATTTACAATGTGCCTATGTTTTCTTTCTATAATTCCATTTTGAGTGTGAGCATGTGGGCAAGTTTTTCTATGAATAATGCTGAAATTAGAGAGAATTTAAGAAAAAGGTCTGAACTCGCCTCCCCAATCAGTTTGCATTTGTCTAATTTTAGTGTTAAACTGTAACTCAATGTATGGTTTAAATTTGAGGAAGATTGACAAAGTTTGTGATTTATGTTGCATGGGAAACAACCATGTATGCCTTGAGTAATCATCAACAAAGGAGACATAGAACTGAAACCCTTCATTTGAAACATGAGGTGAAGGACCCCATAAATCACTAAAAATTAATTGAAAGGGTGCAACAAATTTTGTAACTCTAGTTTGAGTAGGTTTTCGGTGATGTTTACCCATAGCAAATGCATTACAAAAGTTCATGGAAGAAAATTCATCAAAAGGAAGGCCATGTTTGACAAGGATAGACTTGACAATCTTGATAGACGGCTGACCAAGGCGTGAATGCCACTGTGATAAAGAGGAACAAGAGCTCAAGTATGCTTGAGAGATTGTGAGGAAAAGGTGTAGAGGCCATTAGATGCTGTTGTCCCTTGGAGCAGTAGAGTCCCTATGTTACAATCCTTCACATGGAATCTATTCGAAAAAAATTGAAAGAGCACATTGTTGTCAGAACAAAATTGTCGAACCAAGATTAATTTTTTTGTAAAAAGAGGGACACATAGTAATTTGTTTGAAAGGAACTTAGAAGAAGGAGATGGAAAAAGCGCTGAACTAGAGTATGATATTGGCATTGATGAGCCATCCCCAACTTGAAGATGCTCAACACCCGTGTAATCCGCAGCATGTAGGTTCAAGTTTGCGAGATCACTTATAATGTGATTCGTTGCAACTGTGTCATGGTACCAAGCAGTGCTTGGACAATAGTTTGTTGCAGTGTAGTTAGCTGATGCAGGAGCCACAGATGTATAGGCTTGATTGAATCGGTAGATGCAAGTGAGAGCAGTGTGACCGAGCCTGTTGCACACTAGACAAATTGGTCTAGAGTTAGAAAATGAAGAGGGGAAACCATTTTGAGGTGTACCTGAAAAACCAGAGGGACCACAACCCCTGTTGTTTGAGTGACCTCCACGATTGTGGTTAGAGTTCTAATGGCTACGACCCCTGTTGTTTTGACCTCGACCAATTGAGGGAGCTAGAGTTGAAAAGTTTGCTGATATTTCATGAGGAGAAAACATAAAGGTTGTTGCTACATGATGCTATAGTCTAGCTTCATGAGAAAGGAGATGCCCGAGTAGTGTTTCAGTTGGGATATGATCAATTCGAGTTGTTACTGATGACACTAAGGCATCGTAGTCAGGGCCAAGACCAGCTAAAAGATAAGGCACAAATTCATTGGAAGGAAGAGGTTTTCCTGTGCTAGCCATAATATCAGCTAGACCTTTTGCCTTTTGAAAATAAACTAAAATGGAATTTGACCCTTTTTTAAGGAATGCTAACTGTAGTTGAGTTTGGATTAACCTAGCTTGAGAGGAAGAAGCATAGGTAGATTCAAGGGATAATCAAACGTCTCGAGCTGAGGCACATTCTACGACTTGAGCTATGATTGACTCAGATAGAGGAGATCAAGGCTGACATAACAAGCTGGTCATGTTGAACCCAAGTTTCATACTCAAGGTTAGGTGCATTATTAAGAAGTTGACTAGGTGGAGCTGGATGAGTGCCATCCACAAATTTAAAAGGACGTTGGCCTTTTAAGTAGGGAACAAGCTGAAATTTCCATAAGAGATAGTTGTTGGGATTGAGTTTGACAGAGAGAATGTGAGAAAAATTAGGTAAAGGTGGGGATGGAGAAGAGGTGGGGGTGGAAGAAGAAATAGTTCCAGATGAATCAGTCATGGTACATTGAAAGAAGGATGAAGGTGGACGATGAGTCCTTAGGTATGCTCTGATACCATGCTAAAATCCTTGTATATTATAATAAAACCTCCTGATTTACAATGAGGATGTGCCTTTCAATTTATACAAAAGATAAAAGAACATTTCTGGACCTAGTATATTGTATAGCTAGTGACAGAATAAATTAAAGTGGATGATTTGTTGTAGTGATTTTGGAATGTTGTGGGTGTAGTGCTGAGTGCTATGAGTGCTGTTGTGTACATTGCATAGGGTTGGCATGGAGTGCTACTACTTTCTGCGAAGGTGCTACTACATTTGGTTGTATATAGTGTTGCACTCTATTGCAAGTCATGCACTAGAATTGGCATGGGGTGCATGGGATGCATGCATGGCTTGAACGAGCTGCATCCCTATTCTTTTACGATGGCCACCATTATCCGCTCTTAGCCAAGAGCCATATTGACTTCCAATATCTCTATCTTGATTTATTGAACCATAACCGGAGTTGCAACCTTGTACAATCTTGCCACATTTAAAGCAATTCCTCCTCGAAAGAGGAAGAAAACCTCACCAACGCTACTCTGCTCAGTGGAAGTAGAGTGCCACACTATTCTTCTCTACTCAGTGGGAGTAGAGAGACTTAGCACTTCGCCTTTTTCATTCTCCAAAGAGAGAAAAAAAAAGAAGACTTTATAAAATCTCAGTTATATAACCTTTAACTCAAGTTTTAAATTTCTACAACTTTGTATAAGCATTTGAAATTTAAATAAAAAAATTAGTATTTTTTTATTAAATGATACAATCATATTGGTTGGTTGTAAAATAGTTATGTAAATATTATTATTTTAAATCTAATTTCTTTTTATCAAGAAATGAGAGGTAAAAAGAGAAGGAAGAAGAGAAAACTAGGTTCTTAAGGCTAGGAGTTTTTTTATAATCATAGTAAAATATTAGTATAGGTGAAACATGCAAATAGAATAATTTTGAGGGTATTGAGAATTGGAAAATCTATTTATCATCATTCTCTTAACATCTCTTGATATGCAATTAAATGATAGGCCCATAAGTGAAACATATTAAATAGTCTCCAATAATTTAATATCACATAATGAGAAGATGATGATAAAAGAGATGATAGAGTAGCATTACTCGTGGAGTCTCCTTCTCTCAAACTTTTTTGTAAAGTACCCAACCACCCATTCCTAGGGTGGGCAAATTTCTCCTTCATTAACCATGGAGACTAGACAAATTGTGCACGAGAGGAAGTAAATGCAAGTCACCTATTGTTCAATAATTGTGCGCTTCTTTTCCCTTCATGTATAGAAAGTAATAAAACTACTTGCACACATTGTAGGAATGTTATTTCAACCCCTATGTCTATGCAAGCCACGTGGCACCATCTTGTGATGTCCCATGGCTTATTAGGAAAATTTAAAAATATATATATTCAAAATAATATGGCGCCTGAAAATACAAAAAGATAAAAACTAAAATCTTAGATTCCCTCTACCTTTTTTATGTTAGTATTTTTAATTTTTAGTTTTTTTTAATAAGGCACGTGACACCACGTTACCACATCAAAGAGCAAAGTAAATAGTATAAATTAGGGGCATAGTAGCATTTAGGGGTGTAAAAGTTTCAGTCAAAACAAGAAAACCCGACCAAACTGAACAGTTTTGGTCGGTCCGAACCAGATTGATAGTGAAACCGGTTGGTTTAGGTCCTAATAAATAAGACCTTTCGGTTTTTGGTCCTGTCTAGGATTGGGGTTCTTCACCTCAGACTGGATTAGACCAATTGAATGTAATTATATATATTTTAAATAGTTTTTATATATGTTATTTTGTATAATAGTTATTTAAGTTAATTATGTCATTTTTATCTAATCTATCACTATTGACAATATAAAATATGTAATGATTAATATGTTATCAATTAACTAATATATTATGTGAATCATGATAAATTATAATATTATATGAAATTATACATACTCTAGTATCTACACCTAATTAAAGTATATTTCATTTTCTATTTTTTCTTTTATTTAGAGTTTGGATGCAATTTCATTTTCTCTATTTTTTTTAACTTTATTATGGAGAATGGATGGATATGGATAGTTTTGATAATTTCTCCAACTTTTTTAGGCAATTTTCCCTTACAAAATGTGCAAATAAAAATAAATAGTTTATATTCAAAAGTGTAAACATTGAGAGATTTTTGTATAGATGGGCCAGAAATACACATTATAAATGATTTTGGACTTTTTGTATTTTTGGCCCATTTTACATTGGCCAGAACCAAATTAGACCGACTAGATCGATAGCTATTAGTCCGGTTTAGAAAAATGGTGGACAAAAAATTTCGATTTGGTCCAAAAACCCCTCCCGAACTAGACCAATTAAACTCCTAGTAGCATTTCCCACAAGAAAAATATTTTAACCACAAAGGGATTCGTAATGCCCCAATGGAAGGCCTAAACCACGTATCCTATATTCCAAAAAGATTAGTCAATGATGCAATTGGAGCCCCACTGGAACCTTATAAAGAGAAAGAATTTTTCCTTCCCAAATAATGTGAGATCTCAAACACCACCTACCTTTATCCTTCTCATATGGAGTATCACAATCTACCCCCTTAAATTCTTGACGTCTTAGTCAGGCTTGTTCGTTGTAGATGGCACAGCTCAAATCCCATATTTCTAGTTGGGATAGACTCTGATACCATTTGTAACGCCCTAATGAAAGGCCCAAACTACATTACCTATACTCCAAAAGAACTAGTTAATGATGCAATTGGAGCCTAATTGGAACCCTATAAAGAGCAATAACTTCTCATTCCCAAGTAATGTGGGATCTCATATACCACATACCTTTATCCTTATCATAGGGGGATCACAAGATTATACAAAAGTAATCCTACAAATTGATGTGACTTGATGTAATTCGTTAGATTTAAAGTTACTTTTATTGTAATGTAGATTTAACGGATCACGTGAAACCACATCAAGTGTGATTATTTTTGTGTAATCCATTTGTGGTTGTATCACTCGTCTTCTTATAATATTTTTAATGTAAACTATAGATATATTTTTTTTTTACATTTTTGCATTATCTTAAGAAATAATTGAATAGAGTCGATGCGGAGTCTCCTCTCGTTTTCTCTCAGAGAAATCGAGGTGGTGTGAGGTCGCTACATATGAGTCGTACCTTCTGAGTGCAGGCATCAGAGAGATTTTAAGAGTTTGAGAACAATAGAGGGGATTGAATAACTGTGGGATCATTAACTTACAGAAGAGGAAGATGAGTCGATCGAAATAGAAGAAGAAGTACTGGAGGATGGTCAAAAGAAAGGGGAATTATGTCTGAAAGGGAAAGTTTGCACTAATCTTTCGATAGGAAAGGGAACTTTAGAAATCACTATGGCAAAAATATGTTGGTTGAGTAAGTCGGCGAAGTTCCAAGAAGTTGGACCGAATCTTCACCATCAATTTTACAACACATGTAGACAAACAAATAATTAAGGAAAGATACCATGATTTTTTTACAATAATTTTTTTGTCATTAAGCCTTCCGATGGTTTTACCTAGGAAAATGAACTTCAATCACGCCTTTTTGTAGATACAAATTTCTAATCTACCATTGACTTATATGAACAAAGATTGTGGAGAAAAAATTGGTAATTCGATCAAGAAGGTGGAGGAAGTGGACGTGGAAGATGATGAAGTGGGTTGGGGCAAGCAAGTTCTTAAGTGTGAAGATTATGATTGATCTCACTAAATCGATAACTAGGGGTAGATCGATTATAATGAATGGATCAAAGCTCTAGGTCTCATTAAAGTATGAGAAATTACCGAAAGTTTGTTTTCAATGTGGTCGAATCGTACATGAGAAGAAGAATTGCTAGACAATAGATAACAATAGTAATTCATCGAATTAGTTTGGGGTATGGCTAATAGTAGAAGTCTCAGGAAGAAGGCATGCTGAATCCAGTCCAAAAACCAAAAGATGAGAAGATGAAGCATGCCTTAAACAATGGACATTGGAGAAATTCAAATTCTAGTGACCTGAATCTCATTGGACGTGATCAAATGAAGGAAACGATTTTGGAAATAGGAGAGAATCATAGAGAAAGTGGAGATCAGGGCAAAAAGTCTAGAGAAGATATAGTGAATATGTTAAGTGATGAAATGCGGGAGATAGAAACTGATAAGGGGAATCATGGAAGCAATAAAGGAAAGAATGAATTACAGCCATTTCAATATGCAGATATGGTAGGCAACGAGATTTCTAAAGGAATTAATGAAGAAAACAAAATGGGCCTATCTGACTTACAAAATATATAGTAGTTTGGGCCTTTCTCTAAGTGGGCTATCTCGAGTAAAATTGAACCCAGCCCTCCCTAAACAGAAGGAAGCCTCTTTACTGAGACGTAAATTAAAGGAAAACAACAAACCTTCCCTCCCAATACAAAGTTCTATGGTGGTTAACTATGAGCTAGTGAATGTAGAACAAGGCCAAAAGAGACAACAAGAAAAGCCAAGATGCAGTGCTAAAGAAAATTGGAAGAGGTGAGCTCGAGAATTATGTATGGTTTCTGAAGTTTCAATACATTCTTCCTACCAGAAAAAAAAATCGAGTACGTGAGGATAATCTGGATTCCCAGTTCGAGGTAGTTAAAAGGAGTATATTGTGGGAGAACTGTGATATCCTGTATTATTCGTGTATTTTAATTAAATAATTATTAAATTTATTTTTATTATGGGATTTTTTGTTTTAAATTTTATATGATTTTAGTGGTATTATTATATGATTTCTAACTATGAAATTTAATTCAAAGTGTTTTATTGTTATTAATTATTGTTCATTATTTAAATTTCTCTTCATTTTAAATTATTTTATTGTTAGATTTTATTATTTCATTTTACTTAGTCACTGTGTTTAAATTATTTTATGTAAATTGTCGTTTTGAAATTCTTTTCGTTGGATCAGTTTTGAGATTTAAGTTGAAAAGGCTAGATCTCATTTCTTTCCCTTCATTTCTCTTTTTCCTTTTTCTTTTTCCCTCTTTCCTTCCCTTTAGCACCACCCTTGATCCTCCAAAATTTTATTTCATCATTGTAAGTAATTTTTCAAAATATTTATTGAGATTTAAATATATTTTTACACTAATATATTTGTTGCAGTCTGTTTGGTTGTGCCGGGCCTTGGGTTCGAGGAGTGTGAATTTTTGGTTGGATTGGAGGATGTGTATATTCGTGGAGATGAGCTGTGATTGAGTATTTTTTATCTATTGTGCATTGTGTCATGACATTCATTACACTGTTGCATGTATTTTCATGTATTATGAATGAAAATTGGGTTTTCGTGTTAAGAAAAGATTTTGGGTACATGTGTATTGAATGGATTGAAAAAAATGAAAGAAAGGAAAAGGAATTGTAGGGATGGTGGTAAGTCCCACATGTGATTCCCGCCTATAATGCACGCAGTAGAGATGGTGGTAAGTCCTGCCTACAATGCACGTGGTAGGGATGGTGGTAAGTTCCATCTACAATGCAACCTGTAGGGATGGTGGTAACCACGAATGGTGGTAAACTCTTGCCTATAATTCATGCCTACGGTGCACGCGGTAGGGATGATAGTAAGCAATGATGGTGATAGATTCCCGCCTACAGTGACTGATAAATAGATATGTGGGGCAATTTTATGGAAAAATGGCTATTTATGATTAAATGGATATGAGGACAATTTTCTGAAAAAAATGGTGGTTTATGTTTGGGCCATTTTCTGGGAAACCTATGTTTACAAATTCTAGTACTTAATTGACTATCATTTATTTATCTGCTGCGATGTTTTTTGTTGTACACTTTTTGCATGTGTACACACTTAGCACTTGTCATTTAGGGTGTGTGACCTGTGTTGTCATCATCCTGATATCATATTTTTGCATTTCCATACGTGGGAGTTAGGGGCGTCACAAGAACAATAGTGGTGATGTTGCACTTAGGGGTGCTACAGGCCCCCCCTCCCCCCTGACCCGGGGGCGGCGCCACCCCCACCCTGCCCCCCGCCCCCACCCATGCAGGGGGACGTTTTTTGTCCCCGCCCCCCACTCCTGCATGGACGGGGGCGGGGTACCCCTTTCGGTAACGGGGGTGTGGGGGTGGACCTTCCCCCGTCCGCCCCCAGGCCATGCAAAAAAAAAAAAAATAAAATAAAATACAGACTTACTAGTCGGCGAGACGAGGAGCTAGCTGTGGTGGCGATGGGGCAACGACGACGCAATGGCAGGCCAGGTCTGTTCAACGGGAGGGGGGGTTTGTGCCGTTGGAGGGGTCTGCCGTCTGGATTAATGGGGGGTCTGCCATCTAGATCGATCAGGGGGAGGGGGTTTGCCATTTGGATCGAGGGGGGGGGGGGGGTCTGCCGTCTGTACTCTGTGCTCTGCCTCTACCGTCTGGATCGATCGGGGGTCCGCAGTCTGTGGTCTGCGGCATGGGCATGGGGTATTATATATGCGGGGCGGGGCGAGGCGGGAGATCACACCATACCGCTCCCGCCCCCACCCACGACCCCATATACGGGTCTGGAAGGAGATTAGTTTGACTATCACAAATTTCTCTAAACATCACATTAATGCTTGTGTTAAAGAAGAAGGAAATGAAGGTAGGGAATGGAAGCTTACGGGTATTTATGGGAATCCTGATACATCCCACAGGCTTGAGACTTAGAATCTAATATGATATTTTAAGGTTCCCAATAATCAAGCTTGGTTAATGTTTGGAGCTTTAATTTGATTCTGAATAATACTGAAAAATAAGGGTGGCAAAGCTAGACCTGAGAAGTAGTTGAATGAATTCAAAACTATGTTGGATGATTGTGCAGTGTATGACTTGGGTTTTTCTAGAGTAAAATGCACTTGGTGTAATAGACGAGGCAATCACTATAGCATAAGTGAGAGTAAAATTTGAGGTGATGTGGGTGGAATGTATTGATTGTGAAAAAGTTATTAAGGAGGCATGGTTGGCTAGTTCTGGTGCTAAAATGATGGAGAATGTGATTGAAAAAATAACATGTAGTGAAAAGTTAGAGGTCTGGAACATGAAGGTCTTTGGGCACATTAGTAAGAATATCAACCAAAGTAGAAGGAAGATCTAGTTTCTTCAAGCTTCTGACCCTCACTGTATCAAAATTGATGATCATAAAGAAGATAGATTGGATTTACAAAAATGGCTGGAAATGGAAGAAATGATGTGGAGACTGCGTTCAAAGGTATTTTGGCTTCAAGAAGGTGATCAAAACACGAGATATTTTCACAATAAAGCATCCCAAAGAAAGAAAAAGAACCATATTAGAGGAGTAAGGGATGGTGCTAGTCGATGGCAGGAGGAGGAGGAGAGAAATGAAGTGATTCTAGATTACTTCAAAGATCTATTCGCTACAGCCAATCAGAGGGGGGATATGGGTACTTTTGAAGGTCTAAAAGGAAGGGTTAATGCAGAGATGAACAAGGAGCTTATTCAACCTTTTTCTGAAGAGGAAGTTTACTCTGCCCTTCAATAGAGGAACCCGACAAAAGCCCTTAGACTAGATGGTATGACGCCTATCTTCTATAAAACAATCTAGAGCATAGTGGGGAAGGATGTCACTGCACCAGTTCTGGAGGCATTAAACAGTGGTGAGTTTCCAAGTTCTATTAATCACACTTTTATTTCTCTGATTCCAAAGAAGAATAAACCTAATCTCGTTGTTGATTTTAGACCAATAAGAATTTGTAATGTCTTTTATAAATCAATTTAAAAAATTCTTGTTAATAGGCTTAAAGGGGTTTTACCTCATATCATTTCTTATTCTCAAAGTGCTTTTGTACCAGGTAGACTCATTACTGATAATGTATTTGTTGCTTATGAGATAATACATTATCTACGCCACAAGAGAAAAGGAAAGATGGTTATATGTCCATAAAGCTAGACATGAGTAAAGCCTATGACAGAGATAAGTGGGATTTCCTAAATGAGATTATGCTAAAACTGGGTTTTCATGGAACATGGGTGGCCTTGATTATAAAGTGTGTAAGAACTGTGTCACTATTCATTTTGATTAATGGTGAGGCTAGAAGTCCAATCAAACCTTCTAGAGGATTAAGACAGAGAGACCCTTTATCCTCTTACATTTTCCTTTTGTATACTGAAGGCCTTATAAATATGCTACATAAGGTTGAAGCTGCAAAAAAGATTCAAGGCATTAAAATCTGAAGAGGAGCTCCAAGAATTAATCATCTGCTTTTTATAGATGATAGCTTATTGTTCTATAAAGCAGATATGAAAGAAACAAGGCCAATCTTCTAGAGAAATATGAGAGAGTCTTTGGACAGCAAGTAAATAGAAGCAAAATAACTATGCTTTTTAACATAAATGTTAGACAAGTGAAGCATAAGGAGATAATGGAATTTTGGGGAGTTAATAGCCTCTAACAATATTGTTAGGGGGATTTTTTTCACAAGGCCCAAAAGGATTCTCAAGACCCAGCCCATCAAAGGGGCATCACTAGAGGACACAAGAGGGGAAAATGAGAGGGGACGTAGAAGTGAGGGGAGGCAAGGTGTGCTGTCAGGGGTCAGAGGAAATGAAGGGAGGAGACATAAAGGAGGGTGATGTGACATAAAGTAAGGGAAGCCAAGAAATAAAAGGCAAGGGACTTACGACTTGAGAGGATCTTCGGACAAACCTTTTGCTAGGCATCAGGGCAAGGCTTTTCAGAAAAGCTTCTTCAACCTCTAGACATAGGTTTCAGCTATGGAGTCAAGACTGGGAAAAGAGATTTATTAAATCTATTATATAGTGAGGATGAGAGACCCTGAGAGACTGTAAATTAAGCTTATTATAGTGGATTCTTCCCTCCCAAGCCCCTGTGAACTTAGGCCAAGTGCCAAACCATATAAATCTGCATGTCTATCTCTCTCTATTTTCCCTACATTTATCTACTGTTCACCATCATGGATATGCATCAACACTATACAATTGCACTGGATCAACTGGGGGCCCACACAGCACCCATCCAGATCCAGCGCTACCTCAGAGCGCCGGGGAGGGATCCTGCTCCCTTTTCGGCCCGTTGACAAAAACCAACGTCAACAAATATGATAAATATATGGGACTTCCCCCTATGATTGGTAGGGCTAAAAACAAATCTTTCTCAGAGATCAAGCACAAAGTATGGCAAAAACTACAATGTTAAAAGGAAAAACTTCTTTCTCGAGGGGCAAGGGAAGTTTTAATCAAAGCTGTTGCTTTATCTATTCCCATTTACTCTATAAGCTGTTTCAAGCTACTAGGGAATCTTTGCAGGGAATTGGAAAGTTTGATGGCAACATTTTGGTGGGGTAAAAAATAAGATGAGAATAAGATCCATTGGATCAATTGGGATAAAATATGTGCAGCCAAAGGTGAAGAAGGTATGGGATTCAAAGACATCAAAACCTTCAATATGGCTCTCCTAACAAAACATGGATGGATAATCATGTAGGAAGAATTATCTCTTTTGCACATCATCTTTAAAGCCAAATATTTCCCACATACTTGTTTTATGGATTCAAAATTAGGTGTTTCACCCTCTTATGCCTAAAGAGGAATATGGGAAGCTAAAAAGTGCATATCATATGGTGGTAGATAGAGAATGGCAAATGGCAAATTTATAAACCTATGGAATGATTATTGGATACTAGGCTATAGAAATCTTGTGCAAAATAGTAGAGGTGATAATTTTCCAGAATAGAGGGGATAAAATGGAGAGTCTTATTGATGAAGATACTCATGGATGGGATGTCGACAAACTTAGAAGCCTTCTTCCACTAGGTGGAGTTATAGAAGTCTTGAAAATCATTCTTACCCCTGAAGATAGAGATGATAAAATGATCTGGGAACCCATAGAGGGATGAGAATTTTTTAGTTAAAAGTGCCTATAGACTACTCAGAGATATTGACAAAGGTAATATGAGAGCAGAAAGCTCTAACTCAGCTCAGCAAAAACAGATTTGGAAAGAATTGTGTTAATATGGTGAAAGTATTTTCTTGGAGAGCTTGCAAAGATGGCTTACCCACAAAGCACAATTTGTTGAAGAAAAACATTATTAATGAGGAATGCTGTATTTTTTGTGGTAAGGACAGTGAAGACTTTGTGCATGCACTGCTTGTCTACTCAACTATGAAGGAGATATGGGCTAAGCACGTTCCTTTTTTAAATTTCTTAAATAACCTCAAAAACTTTGTTGATATAGTGAGACAGGTTAGAGTAGAAGGCAGTCGATAGGACTTGGAAATTTTTTTCCTCATTTCCTAGGGCTTGTGGATAGAAGAAATCAGAGAATTTTTTAGAACACGACTCTGACTGTGGATCAGGTTGTGGATTATGCTTTATCTTTGTTTAAAACTCTTAAGGAAGCCAAGGTTTTAAAGAAGCAAAAATACAAAAAACAGTGTTGCTAGGTTCATCCTAATGGAAGTACTTTTAAACTTAGTGTTGATGGAACAATCTTTAAAGATCAACATAGAGCAGAAGTGGGAACAATTTTAAGAGATCTCAAAGGAGATGTGATTATGGCCGCAAGCGAAAAAGAAATGAAATGTGTGACCCTTCTGAGATTGAATTATCGGAGATGTTCAGAAGCTTGCAACTTTGTGTTTGCCAAGGTATACAAGATCTCATCTTGTAAAGTGACTCCCTACTTATGCTTAATAAAATTGAAGTTACTGGGGATTCTATGTCCAAACAAGGAAACCTCATTATGGAGATAAAGGAGCTGACGAACAAGTTTAAGAGCTGCAATATACAACATACTATATGCGATGGGAATGAAACTGCCCCAAAGCTTGCAAAATATGTTTGACATGTCGATGATATCTATGTATGGTGGGAGTCTTTCTCAAATTGTATCTTGCAGGTCATCTAGTTTGAAAAACTTAAGTAAGGTTTCAATGAAATGAATGTTTTGTAAAAATAAAAAAGAGTTGACAGTCGTCGGAGAAGCAACTCATTTCCTTTCTAGTAATGTTACATTTAATCACGTTTATATATTTTTTATACACTTCATGATGTGATTGACTTTATTAATTTTTTTAATATATAATTAATTACATTAATAGAGTATTAAAAAAGTAAGTAAAAATAAATTTACATGGATTTATTACTTCCTTAAATGCCGAGGCTGTTGGATTCAGGCATTAACTCCACCGAGAAAAGCAACTGCAGTAACCATACGCTACCGTTGCCAGGGCGGAATAAATTGCCAAATTTGATCGTGCAGCCGCCTAAAGGACAGCCAGAGGTATATTGGTCGTTTTCACTTTTCATAAGCATTTATCACCAAATAAATGCCACCCAAATTAATTTACAAAATAGATTATATTTTGAGAGAGGAAAACATAATATCTATAAAAAAAAAAAATTAAATTTATAATCACTCCAAATTATCTACTCGAGTTCAAACTTATTAACGAATTATATTTTATCTTCACGAATAAATCATTTCTTTTTTTCCAATGAATTCAAATTTGTTTACAAACTACTTAAATCTAATAAAAAAAAATATTATTTATATTATATCTTAGAACTTTATCTGCATATATTAAAATAAACTTTGAATTTTTGTAAATATTTTTATATAGTTTGTATGTACAAATATAAATTAATTAAATTCATAAGAATTCAAATATTATGGATCTCTAACATGGTTCCTCTTATTTTTTTTCATATAAATAAAACATTTTTATTGTAAATTTAAATTTAATATTATAACAAATAGTAAAACAAATATATACAAGTTTATATGAGCTTATATAACTCGGGTCGAGTCGAGTCAAGTGTTATACGAGTTGTATAATCTCGTAATCGATCATAAGTTCTGGTTTATTAACAACCTATTTCATGAATGAATCAAGTGTAATAAGAGTTTGATCTCCTAAGAAGTTATCCCCTAAACTCCTTAAGAAATTGCAATGTACTATTTTTTTTTTCTTTGTACTTTTAATTTCTTGTTCTAAAATTAATTTTCAATTTTAATGTTTTGAATCTTTTAATATATTCTTTTTAAGAAATCATTCTTTTTCATTTTCTCATTTTTCTTGATTTTTAATTTTTTATGAACGATATTTATGACAAATCTTTATGAGGGGCTAGATTAAAATTTTTTTCATGCAGCACGTCCCTTTCTACTTTCTACATAGATATCTCTAAAATGCGGTCTGAATTCGTCTCAAGTGCTCATCCTTTCTCCACAAATTCTATGCTACACTGCAGGCATGGTTTAATTTAATAATAATTACCACTTTTATACTAGTTAAAAAATTATTTACATTAATAGAACATTTATAACTAAATTGGAATTAGATAATAATTATTAAAAGTAATTGGGATTAAATAATAATTATTTTATATTAAGAAAATACGCAATCAATCACATTAATAAAAAGAAAATGTGTGAGCTTCCGTTGGGAGCCACTGCTGCCCAAATTTTTATTTTTTACTTCGTGATTAAAGAAGTAATTTTTTAATAATATAAATATTTAAAAAAATATTTAAAAGTATTAAAAAAAAAATAAATATATATATATATAAAAAAAACACAATTTTCCCCTAAGGGTAGCTATCAGTGGTAGTTGGGAACTTGGAGAGGTGGCTGTAGTGTGTCATCTTTAGTAAAATGGATAAAGAGTATGAAAAATAACAGGTAAAATTTTTATTATTTTTTATTTATTTTGAAAAAAAAAAAAATAACCAAGTTAGGGAATAAAGCAGTGGCTGCGCCAACTGGCTAAAAACCACAAACCCCGGTAAGGCGGTTAGCAACTAAAGGGGAGTATGAGATCGCGTGTTCCGTTCTCACCCTCACAAACTACGGTTCTAGGTCCCACTCTTCCCTTGTTGCAACTTCATATGAACGAAGAAACTGTACACAGAGAGAGTTCTCACAGATAGGGAAATTTCACGCAGCGAGAGAAGAAAGAGAGAGAAAGAAAAGCGATGGAGGAAGTGTCAACGGGCACGGGGCCTGTAGTCCCGGCGGTGGTGAAGCCGGAGCCGGAGCGGGAGCATAAGGCGTCTCCATCGGCCTTCTCGGCGGCTCAGCATCCGGATGAAGAACCAGAAGGAGGCTCGGGCTGGGGATCGGAGGAGCTGGACAAGGACTTGCTTTGTCCGATATGCATGCAAACGATCAAGGACGCGTTCCTCACCGTGTGCGGTCACAGCTTCTGCTATATGTGCATCGTCATACACCTCCGCAATAAGAGTGACTGCCCCTGCTGCTCCCACCACCTCACCCTCCACCAGTTATTCCCCAACTTCTTGCTCGATAAGGTTCTTTCTCTTTTGTTTCTAGTTTAAGCACTCGATTGCCTCAAACATAATAAATTAATAAACGTTTTCAAATTAACGAGAAATCTCCATTGACCGGACCTAAATAGTTTAATTTCTATTGTTAACATCGTAGTTAATTTGGGATTACATGTGAGAGTTGGAACATAGAATAATGAACACTTTTTCTTCTTGAAGTTGATCTACTTGGAAATGCAGCTTATTTGTGCTGTACGGTTTCTGTGTCCCAATTTTGTAGCTTCTGAAGAAGGCTTCTGCTCGCCAAATATCCAGAACCGCTTCTCCTGTGGAACAATTCCGTCACGCATTACAGCAGGTCAGATTTCGTGGGACTAGTTATATTACGATTAAAGCAACATTTATTATTTATGCTGTGATCCTAAATCTTCAGTTAGAAAATTTAAAATCCAATCTCACCAATAAAACTGACCGGCACCAGCCCGAGTAAAGAGGAAGCATACAAGAGGAATAGGGGGTAGTCAGGCTTGAACTCAAGATTAGTTAACTTGATGCCAGGTTAAACCACCAATTTTACTTTCATGAGAGCTAACAGAGAATGGTGAATTTAATCGACTAGTAAAAATGTATTCCCAATACGTTTGTATTGACTATCGAATGTATTCACAATGCGTTCCAAGCCAAGACAACCTGATTGGTAATTTTTTGTTATGCCAAGAGTGTACTGCTTTGACAGGAGAATAAGGGCCTTTCTTATAGTGCTATTTGTGACTTGAGCATTTTTAAATTAATCTTTCGAACTTCTAAGTTTATAAGAACCTAAAGCGATAATGTTATGTATTTATTGTTGGTGTTTCCCCATGCCATTAAATTAATGTACTTTCCAACGTTGTGCTCAAAATTAGTAGTGGACAAAACCGAAGCTTCTTGTAATATATTGCTTGCTTTGGAAATTTTCTGAAAAACGTACATGACAGGGTTGTGAAGTATCAATTAAAGAGCTAGACAGCCTTTTGTCACTCCTCGCAGACAAGAAGAGGAAAATGGAACAAGAAGAAGCCGAGAGAAATATGCAAATATTGCTGACCTTCTTGCATCATTTGAGGCGCCAAAAAGTGGACGAGTTGAATGAGGTTTGTTTTATCTACTCTGGGCCCTCTATTTACACCCTACTTTGATTTTGCTTAACTTTTGCTTCAGCATCTTCACAACCATGTATTCTGGACCATGAATATTCATGATTTCCTTGTATCTTTAGGCACTCATGCATAGGTGTTGCCCTTGTAGCTGTCCTCTCTATGCCTAGTTTTAATAAAGTTCTTAATGATTAAAAAAAAATCATGTATTCTGGAGGCTATATGAATTTGTGTTTGTCCCCACAAGCTGGTGGTAGTTATTGCTAGATATATCAAATTTTCATGTCAAATCTTCACTTGTTAGGTGTGCCTGTACTTAGGTTAACCAGTTTTTGATAAATCTTCGCTTAGACAATCACATTATTTGACATTGAAGTCATGGGAGTTCGTTTTCTTTGCAGGTACAATCTGATCTCCAGTTTATTAAAGAGGACATAACTTCTGTAGAGAGACATAGAATGGAGTTGTATCGAGCAAAGGATAGGTACTCTGTCAAACTGCATATGCTTGGAGATGACTCTAGTGCGAGAAAATCACGGTCTTCATCAATGGATAAGAACAGCAGTGACCTTATCTCCAGTTCTCTAACTGCACGTGGAGTGATGGCTACAAGGAATCTCCAAAATAAGAAAGCAGATGGAAAGTCTCAAGTAACCTCTCATGGGCTACCAAGAAAGGATGCTTTGAGTGGCTCAGAATCACAGCACATTAACCAATCGGGTTTATCTGTAGCAAGAAAAAAGCGGGTCCATGCTCAGGTTTGTAATATTGTGTGGTTTCATCTGTAGAAATACAATCCGGTTGCTTTATCTTGAATAATTATTGTGCCTGCCAATCTTTAATTCTACTCTTTGGCTTCAATGTTAATGTGTGAATGCTGAAAAGGAAAAAGCTCCAGAAACTTACTACACCTTGTTGTGGCATTAGTTTTCAAATTGAATACCATCTGAAACCTTACTCTTGCTTTGGGTTGTCCTCTCTTTTATACTTGTGATTTGGTGGAGTTCCTTGGGCGTATTTTTTTTTTTTTTTATATATATAGAAACTATGTAGAAAGATAGAAAATTGGTATAAAATCTTGCTTAACTCTAATCAGTATCATATCCTAAGTACTTGGGTTTTGGTAAATGTTCACGAGCTGCTCTTGGTAATTCTTGTATAAATGTACTTTGGTGTTATTAGATATAGTATGTATTTGCATTGATTATTATACCATAATATGTGTGGCTTAGCCTACCAGGATGAAGAACTATGTCCACAATTTTATTTTCCTTCTATCTAGAATCACCCATGTTTCCTTCTCTGGCTGCAGTTCAGTGACCTACAAGACTGTTACCTGCAAAAGAGACGTCAGTTGGCAAACAAACCACTGAACCAGCAGGAGAAGGATAAAAGCATTATACCCCGAGAGGGTTATAATGAGGGTCTTGCAGATTTCCAATCGGTTTTGACTACCTTCACGCGGTACTGGTATGATTTGAATCGTTAATTTCTTTATACCAGTACTTTTTAGAGTTAGCTGGTGCTTCCGTGTTTTATCTTTATCCACTAATTTTTCATCTGCATTTTTCTTTTGATCTTCTGAAACAGTCGATTGAGGGTCATTGCGGAAGTTAGACATGGTAATCTAGTCCACTCAGCGAATATAGTATCAAGGTGAGTTAATTGTCATATGATGGCAGGACATTCAGATTTGAATGTTAGGGATGATAAACTCGTTTTCTGTGGCCATTGTCACAAAATAACTCATGCATTAATTCTTGTGTCTGTAATAATATTAGTAATTGAAACAGTGGGCTAAGCTGTTATTTACTGAAAAATGTGTGCTCCCCCCAACCCCATTAAATCTTTTTTTTTTTCACATGGGACACATACACATGAGTAGCAGTGAACCAACTTGTCACAAATCAATCTTAAAGCTCATAATCCTGTTTTAATCTTTGACATGATAGAATAATTCACTTCAGGTAGTTGGGAAATTGTAACTTTTAGTGAAGGGAAAAATAGCTACCATGTTACTAGGACAAGATAAAGTTGAAATAAAAGTCTGATCGCAAATGGTGAGGGCCTGCAAGTGAGTGGGAGATAGGGGATTATAACTACAGGGATCTGTGTAGGTTTACCATGCATTTAATATGTGACTGATTAAGATTCGTAACTCTTGATTTTTTTTTCTTATGTAACCTCATTGTTTGTTGTGTACTGTTTTCATTGGTTATTAGATCTTCTGAATATTTACAAATTAATGTGTTCCATTGCAGCATTGAATTTGACCGTGACGATGAGCTGTTTGCTACTGCTGGAGTATCCCGGTGCATAAAGGTTTTTGACTTCTCCACGGTATGGTCTCAAGCACCATTTACCATTTCTTTTATTTCTGCTCATAATGGTTGGTCCTGAGTGGGATAGAATGCTGGCTCAGACTGGATGATTGATATACAAGAGAGTATGGGGAAGAGAATATGGGCTGGTTGGCTGAAATTACCTTCTCAAAATTCTATGATTTTTTTCATAATTATTGTTTAAAATTGAACATATTGTATCTGAATTGTTGTTCTTCATTATTATGTAAGATGAACAATTTAGAAGATGCCTTTTAATAAATGAAATACTGCTTGCTGTAAGTGGAATTTCTGGTTGTTTTGCCTCATAACTATTGGTGAATCCTCACTGATTGAGATTTTTGTTTTTTTGATTGAGTTGTTCATTTAATGGCAATGGATACTGGTTTGGGGCTCTGTTGCTGATGTCTCAGTTTAAATATAAGTAATGATTTGTTATCTTTAGCTTCTTTGGTGACTATTTATAGCTATTGCTCTCAAGGTTGTGAATGAACCCGCTGATATGCACTATCCCGTTGTGGAGATGGCAACTCGTTCAAAACTCAGCTGCCTGAGTTGGAACAATTTTACTAAGAACCACATTGCCAGTAGTGATTATGAGGGAATTGTGACCGTTTGGGATGTAATCACTCGACAGGTAAAGATTAGAAATATCTTCTTTAGATAATCTTGTTCTAGTAATAATGTATCCTTCTTTTGATTTTGGGATTTTATCCCATTGGCATCAACCTTGCAGAGTGTGATGGAGTATGAAGAGCATGAAAAGCGTGCGTGGAGTGTTGATTTTTCGCGTACAGAACCATCGATGCTTGTATCTGGTAGTGATGATTATAAGGTACCATTTGGTGCAGTTTTATTCTTGACTGAGTCTTTTGGTATGCTTAAGCTATCTGTTAAGTAGAGGGGACAATCAAGGATATGATATGCACTTTTTGCATGAGAAATTAATGTATTGAAATTTGAAGGTGTTGGTAAATCCCAAATCGGTTGCATTTTTTTGCCTTTATTTGGGCTTTTGTACTAGCTGGATTCTCCAATAATAGTTTGTTTATTTGCCTTTTTGGATTTCTTCTTTCGAGACATTATGTAATGACCCAAGTAAAATCTAAGCCACATCTACACTCTTACTCCAAAAGATTAGTTAAGTTATAATCAGAGCCTATTGGAAGCATTACAAACTGCAAGAATTTCTCCTTTCCAGACAACGTGGGATCTCATTCATCACTCTTCTATACTCCATTCAGGGTGTACAATCTCCCACTCATATCCTTGTTGTCCTGCCATTCTATTATAGATGATAAGCTCAAGTCTCGCACTTTTGGCTGGGTATTGGCTCTGATATCATTTTTAAAGGCCCAAAGAAAGTACCATATATTCCAAAAGGACTGGTTAATGTTACAATTGGAGTCCCTTAGCAAGAACTTCTCTGTCCGTATTAATATGGGAACCCATTCACTGCCATTCTATTCTCAATTTAGGGTATTACATATTAACTTTGAATCTGGTATAAGTTCCCAACATGGTGTTAGATTGTTGGGCATCAATTTCTTGTTATCAATTATCCAATGTACCAATTTTGCACACTACAGTAAAGCATTATGGTGGAAACTAGGTGCAATTTGCTCAAAGTGCATCTATTCTTAGGATTTTATTCACTGTATTTCTGTGGATAAGCCTCACCGATAGTCCATACTGCCGATGTTCTTTTTTTTTTCAAACAAGTAAAATCCATACTTCCAATGTTGGTTCCTATTTTCCTCCAATTGCTATAAATGTACTTTGTGGTTATTGTGGGTAATGGCTTATGGAATGGGGAGGCATGAGGATAGTAGCCTCTCATCAGAGAATCATAAGGCTAGCTTGATTCCTGGCACTCTTGTCATCTATACCCTAATTAGCAAATCCTGGCTGGAGGTAAACTGTAAAGCTTTGGCTTACTGTCCAGGGAGAAATTTGAATCAGCACTACCAAATTAGACTTGTTGCCATATTTGTCTAGGTTAGATTCTGGATTAGATGAGAATATTGCATACTTTATGGTTTGTTTTTTCTTTCTACTCATAAGTGTAATAGTCAAAGTTTTAAAAACTGTTCCGTTCCGGCCGGAATTTTTTGTGCCGGAACAGGAACCGGCAAGGGGTAGGCACCTAATCCTTTTCGGGTCAAATTCCGGCCGTTCTGGCCAATTTCGGTCAATTCCGGCTGGATTTTGGTATTCCAGCCGGAATAGTCATTTTGGTCCGAAATTAAATCAAACGTTAAAATAATGGTTTTTTTTTTGTAAATAAGCTGAAGAATAAGGGACAAAACTGGAATTTTATTACCTAGTCAACTATCCTATCTTCTCATCTACACTTTCCGTGCGAGACTTTTCCGGCCAAACCAAAACACTTTTTACTTTAACCAATGTCTGACACTTACTGCAACTCTATCTTGTCTAATAATAATAATATATATATATATATAAGTATTTTTAAAATTCTGACACCAACTCTAAATTGGGAAAAAGTTAAATTTATAATATTTTATAAAAAATCTGCATCAAGTCAACTCAGTGTGTTTATGATTTTAAAAATAAAATAAATATATTAATAAATGTATTATATATATGTGTATTTTTAAGATTTGTATTAAAAAGTATTATTAAGTTTCTCTGTATGTATATTTTTAAGATTTGTATTGATATTATTTTGAAATATAGTTTTTATATATATAATTTATCTATTTAATGCCTATTCTGAAACGGTACACCAAAACGTACCGGTATTAAAATATTCCGTTCCAGTGTTTTAACCGAAATGGTGAACAGAACGGATTTCAAAACTTTGGTAATAGTTCCATGCTAGATTAAACTTATGATGTATATTTTCTGTATACACAATGCAGGTCAAAGTTTGGTGCACAAACCAGGAAGCTAGTGTTCTTAACATTGACATGAAAGCAAATATATGCTGTGTCAAGTATAATCCTGGATCTAGCAATTACATTGCGGTATGTGCCTTTCATTTTTCATTTTGGGCACAAATTTATGGTGCCGATTCATTGTGCACTGTATCCTCTTTGATTTTCATAATCAATTATTGTGGAGCTGAACTAGTGCTTTGCTCAGCATTGCTGACAGTTTGCATTGCATTCTCTAATTGCCTAAAAGCTTTTCTTTGATTTGATCTGCATGGAAAATTGCTTGCATTCACATGCATGAACAAGTTTTGCTGTTTGACATCCACTTTTGCGTTTGTTAACTGGAAAAAGCTTATTGTGAAAGGGCAGGCAAAATATTCTGTTCATGTTGTGATAGCAGTAGGAAATTGACTTATCTCCCCCCCCTCCCCTCCCCTCCCAAAAAAAAGCAGTACAAAGCTGTAGTTGTAGGTTATTTGTTGACAACCACTTTCCAATTTCTGGTCCCGTATTTAAGAATGCCACTTTCTGCTTATTGTTATTTGTATAACAGCCATAGAGAGCTCTGTGCAATGGCAAGGACATGTTTACCTAATATGTGGTGTCCCTTGGGACAATAGAACCTTTCAAGTATGAAACACTCTGCCTTATTTTTTGTAGGTTGGTTCTGCAGATCATCAGATCCACTACTATGATTTAAGAAACGTCAGTCATCCACTACATGTGTTCAGCGGGCACAGGAAAGCTGTTTCATATGTGAAGTTCTTGTCAAATAATGAGCTTGCTTCTGCTTCTACAGACAGCACACTGCGGCTATGGGATGTGAAGGAGAACTTGCCAGTGAGTAATATATTAATGAAGCAAAGTAGTTGCAGTGTGCATCATTAATTGTCAGTTATTACCTTATGATTCAGTCCAATGCATCCATAAGTATATATGTGTATACACACATATATATTATTTAAAAAAAAAAAAAAAAAGTATGTGTATACACATGCATGCGCGCACCCGCACACACACACACACACACACACACACACACATATATATATATATATAGAGAGAGAGAGAGAGAGATTCATTTAGACTTCTTAAAACAGAAAAAGAAAGTAGGTGCAAGTTTGTAGCATAGATGGCTTTGGATTTAACATTTTGCCTTCATTTCCAAAATTCTATTACCACTTCCATATTAACTCTGGTTATTAAATACTAATTGAACATAAATGTACGATAAAAAAAGTTGCACCTACTAATTGAACATAAATGAAAAAGAAAATATATGACTCGTCATCTTTTCCCAACTTCATTGGATTAGGAATTCAGCATAACTGTTGGCTGTTCTGAATGTTGGCTTTTCCATTCAAGGGGGCGTGCAGAAATTTCTGTTCTTCAAGAGAACATCCATCTTTATTGTATGCATGCATGGCTTTATGCGTACGTATGCGATGTCTTGAGAGGCACTAATTTCTGTGGGGAATAGACCATTTTTTTTTTCACTCGTTCTATCGAGTTCACTGTGGGGAGCTCTCTCTTTTACTGCATGAATTAATACGATGAAAAAGTTGTCAACTCCTCTTTTGGAATTATGTTTACAGGTTCGCACCTTTAGAGGCCACACAAATGAGAAAAACTTTGTGGGCCTGACAGTAAATAGCGAGTACATTGCATGTGGCAGCGAGACAAATGAAGTGTATGTCTACCATAAGGTTAGTAACATCGAAAGCAAAATTCATTCTCCATTCATATATGTAAACCTTGTAACGAAGCCAAGTGTCTTAAAGAAGTGATTGTACGTGTACACTTTGCAGGAAATCTCCAGGCCCGTGACTTGGCATAAATTTAGTTCTCCCGATTCGCAAGATGCTGATGATGAGGTTGCGTCTTACTTCATTAGTGCTGTATGCTGGAAGAGTGATAGCCCTACCATGCTAACTGCTAATAGTCAGGGCACCATCAAGGTGCTAGTTCTTGCGGCTTGATAACTTAGAAGCAAGATGAGAATATCTTAGAGCAGAGCGAGGGTGAAATTGAACTGGAATGATCTGTTTAATTTCCCATTGTTCAATATAATTTAATTTTGTATATATCATTTATATTTGGTAATCGGAAGGCTTTAGAGCCTTAAGATGCCATGGCCCATGATTGTGTAAAATTTCATAATATGTTGGTCATGGCAGTGCAGCTTAGTTTGTATTTGCCCAAACTCTCAATCTCTCCCCCTCACACACACCCCCACACTCATACTGACGTTAACCCTGATTGAATTTTGTTCATATGAAAATTATAGTTTCTAGAGAAACTTCGAAAATAAAATGTAGTCCTTAGAAAATGGAGGATGAAAGTAGAACGCAGTTCTTTTATTTTTTCTGTTCATTATATACGCATATCTAGCATATGTCCAAAACCAAATTATCAGGCCGACAAGTGGAGACATTATATACATACGCACACGTACACGCCTACAAGGAGAAACGAAACATGGGATTGTGTTGTCCATTGGAGACCACAAGTTTTGTATTTACTCTGGCAAATATGTATTATAGTAAAGTGTATATTATTTGTTATCTTCTTTCTCAAGAACTTCAAAAATATTTGTATCTGCGTTTGTTAATTTTTTTGCCTCGTTAGAAGCGTTAGCTGCGTAGTCGTCATAAAAACTTACAGTGGTTCATCTCATTATTTTGTTCAAAGAGTTCTGTAGTCTTGAACCTAACCCCTAATCTGAAAAGGCTGAGGTACCCGTATGGACCACATCAAAATATTGAATCACTCCAATTGCAAGGCAAAACTAGAATATATACAATATCTATATATATATATATATATATATATAAGCTAAGGGCTAGTCAACTGGTATCTTGATGATTCAAGACCTTCCTCGTGAAAGTTAAGAGCATGTACGTTGCGACTTGATACATTGGGCCTTATTTACGTTCTAAATGATGTGTCGATTAATCAGGTTTTTTTTTTGTGTTATCATGATATTACTCCGTGAAGGCTACTAATAAAATGGAATCTCGTCCTTTTAAAAATATATATATATATATATTATTTCTTTCTTCATGTACAGTTGCACAGGTGAAGCCATATAGAAAGAAAGAACGAGAAAGAAGGAAGTTGGTACAAGTACTTTATAAGAAATACTGGACCGTCTGCATTTTCGTCCATACACTTACGTCCCACCAGTTACACAGAAGTGGAAGAAAAATCCCTTACTGCATCATGAACTCCTTGAGCTTATGGAGTAATAACACCTCCTTTTAGGTCAAAATGAGATATATAAACAAACTTACCCACGAAATTAGATATACCCGAACAAACTTCATCCCATGTTTTGAGAAAAGAAACGTAACTATTTTATAAATTGAGATTAGTCAATAACATTCGTGTAATGACTTGATATTCCAACTATATATGTTACAAAAATGAAAAGAGTTTAGAAGATATATAAGGAGACTAGAACTTCCACGAACCTATCTAAGTAAGAATCTTTGTATGTTAAGCTTCTGAGGAAATTTTCTTGACTTATTGGACTTGCAAGGTCAAGAAAACTTGAACAGACTTCGTGGAGTTCAAAAATAAAAACTAAATATACAAGAAGAATAAGCTCAGGAGAGATATCGCCATGACATCTATACCACCATTATTTGTTCTCCCGTTGTATAGCCCTGACCCAGAGGAGGTATGGGCAAAGGAACCGTGCATCCAACAACCGGATGAGCCATGGTTAGGATCCAATCAATGGGCGAGGACCAAAGAGTGGAGAAGAAGATCTCTCGGGCTAGAAAGCTACTTGAATAAAGGTGGGGGAGGGGAGTGCAGAGTTATATGTAGTGAAGAGTGGTCTGAAATGAAGGAAGAGGAGTGTAGAGAGGTATATATGTAGTGAAGACTGGTCTCAGCATGAAATAAAGGCGGAGAGTATAATTGGATGTTTAATAGAAAGTGTGGCTGATGTATCATTTTCTAGGAAGGAAGGGACAGGTCACAGGTGACAGGATGGATAATGAGAGTTTGTTTCTTGGGATTCAAATTCAAAATCTCTATTCCACTTCCATGTCGGACTCTCTGTCATTTCCTTCTGCCCTTTCTTCACTTTCTTTTTATATTTCAAGGTTTACTTGCTATATATACATATATTTCCCTCGTTATCATTTTTTAAGGGAAAATGTTTTTGGGCCTACTTTTCCACTAATATGTTCATTTCTTTCAAATCATCTCCTTACAATTTCATATAACTGATTCAAATTTTATATAAAAGGATTTACTGAACAACCATTGCAGTGATTGCACCATTGAAAACTAGTGCATTGAAACCATTTTGGAGACAAACCTGAACTTACTTAACTTGAAACGAGTAGAATTGTATTTACAGAAGAAAAGGTTAAAAAAAAAACAACTGGTGCACATTTATGTTAATTCAGCACTGTGGCCTTTGACCTTTGAAAATTGCCTGCAACTTGCAATGCCAGCCAGTCATCACAAATCATTCAAATCTTCTCTCTGCTGCTGCCAAGCAGCAGGAAAAAGAAAGAACAGAAACAAAACCCTAGGGACTTTGCTACAAACGGTCTCCCCACAAGAGCTACTTATGGACTTTTGCTACTGTCCCCACCTCCCAAATTTGTACAAAACAAAAAACCCAAAACCCTTTTTCCCATGTCTTATGTAATAATTATAGATTGGCACATTGCAGTCTCAGACTTGGGGGCATGCATCGTGAGGTCAATCTCAGATGGGCCTCCTATTAAATGCATGGCCTTTGACATGCCCTTTAAGGGGGAGCTAACAAATTCAGACTGCAGCAACAAAAAGAAGGCAGGAGGGGGTTAAAAACAAGTTTGCCTTTGGCATTTATGTGCTGTTCAAGGTCGATATACTCGGGATTTTTACTGTTTTCCCCCATTTTTATTGTTATTGTTTTACAAAGTTTTTCTCATATGGAAAGTTCTCCAAGATATTGTTTGATTCTTGGACAAAACACATGACCCCTGCCTGTGCAACTCACTCACTATAATATATATCCCATTTAATTTTAAGCAAAATGAATTCACTTGAGTAAATTTACTGACTGGATGATTTGGAGAAGTTTATCTTTGGTCTAGTGAATGTTAGCACTGACAAACACCACAGGATTTTGGGTGCAATTCATACTGCAAAAATCTCAGATTCAGAGGCTGTGAGGCTTTTAATTCCTTATACTTGAGTGCACCAACTGACAACCCTTTTTATTTATTATCTGATTCAAACCCTCGTGAAGCCATCATGAAGCTCCCATGTCATGCCCTTCCAAACCCCATTATTGTTGTTGGAAGTTGGTGGGGGTCCACTTCTCTTTCACATTAACATGCACACATGGGTTTGTGTGTGTGTGTTATAAGCACTCAACTTGTCCAATGGACTCATTTTGGTCACTGACCATTATTACCATGAAACCTCTCTCGAATCCCTTGGGCAACATCTATGGGAGTTGTTTCTGTAAATTAAAGCCCTTTGAAGATTAGAGATTATAAGACGAGCACAAATTTTGAGAGTACTACTGGTGTCTTGAGACTGTGACATTGGAAAGGTCTCACTGATTGTTAAGGTCAAGTAAGGAACATGACTGGATACATGGGAGCTCTCAAATCTATTCTAATGGGGGCCGGAGTGAGTTTTGAATAGGAAATTGTCATATAACTTGAAAAAATTATACTTATACACATATGTTATAAGAATAATATTACATACGAGTAAACAAAAATTATACAATTGTTTTAAAAATGAGTTTATTTATTATTAAAAAATTAATTTTTTTTATTATTTAGATGTCATATTTATTTAATTTTTTTAAAAGACGTCGTGTTATACTTGCTTACACGAATAGCGCAAATATCATTTATAATATCATAGTGTCAACTCGACAGAATTTTGATGTTACAAATTGTCGCATGAGACACGTGATATTTTATACTGTCAACATGATACAATTTTGATGACAAATAAATCAAATCATGTCATTCAACAGTGGATAATGTATTTTTTATCATTATTTTCAAGTTAAGACTGCAAGAGTGCTCTTTATAACCTTTTGCCTCGAGACATCGTTTTAGATGCTCATATTTTACGTTGTGACGAGTTCAGATTTTTGTCTTTTAATTGCTGGTTAGCAAATTACAGAACACATCAAGATGATCCAGATCATGAGGCAATATTGGCATAATGGTGGCCAAAGTTCCAAATTTGGCTGGTTCTTGAAGCTATAAATAAAACGTTTTTTTTTCCCCTTTTTATTGGTATATGACATCCATGTGTGCATAGATTAAAAAAAAAAAAAAAAAAAAAAATCTCTTTACATTATCATAACAAAACAAATCTAGGATCAAATTTCGACTATATCAAGAGAGGAGAGTCAAAGGTTAAAAGAAAACTATCTCCTTCAATTTAAATCAAATTTCAGCAATCGCAAAAGAGGGGAACATGAGTGGAAAGATTAAAGGAAAATTCTCTCATGTTGTGGAATATATTTTTCACCACCATAAAAATGGTGCTACATTATATTATTCATTGAGTCCTCAACAAAATAATGTTTGTTTTGGAACCAACTCAAACTTAGAATAAGGCGAGGATGAGGATGATCTGTTTAAAAGCCAATATTAAATATACTAACTAATAGGATTTGATGTGGTATGTTAGATTGTAAATATATTTTTATTGAAAAGTAGATATATCGTACATATCATATAAAATCATCTTAATTTATAAGTTTATTTTTATAGTATCTATTTGAGATTGTAGTACTTATCATTTTTTTTTTAAAATATAAAAGCTGAAGGAAGATGATGAAAAAAAAAAAAAACCCTTTGGACCATATTGGTTCAATCTTGATGAGGGCTTTGAACTATAACTTCAAACATAACCCAACAAGGCCTCCATGCTGTGATCACATATACATATATATCCAGCCCAAGCTCTCCCATCTGCCCAAACTTTTCTTTTTCCCTCTCTCTAAACGTATTATAATCTTTCATTTTTTGAGTGGATTTAATTATAATTAACAAATAAGAATCTGACAAGTCTGCTAATTTATGAGACGAGTCTCCATTTTTTTTTGTTTTGCTAGGCAATTTGTTGAGGACTACAGCTCTAGTAATTGGGGGGATTGAAGTCCCGACGTGTATGGATCACATGCATAGCCTAAGGATCAGGCCATGCAGGGTACTGGTGGCATTCGACCTAAGGGCTATTAGCAATAGTCTTCAATATTTGATTGTGTAGCAATATTGATACAGCTCACATGCATATACTATTAAGAGCAACCTATCTAGCATGCATGGGCACTAAATTAACAAGATTAGAAGTGATAATTATAAGTTATATATATGTAAGTATGCATATGCACAACGAAATATTTATGATCACAGTACAGATAGCCTTGGGGAATAATTAATTGGAGTTTTGAGGACATGCATGAGATTGAGGTCCCTTTCTCGGACAACGAAATTTATAATGACTTTGAAATTTTAACTTAACTTGAGAAATGATATTTGCATGATTCTCACGAAACAAACGCCGGGCCAGGCTCGATCTCTAAGTATTGGCCTTGTACGTATATACGTGGCATGCATGGGTCCTTTGACATTGCCTGCCTTATCGATCCGCATGCAGCATATATAATAATGTATACACACCGGCCTGATCAATCATGAGGTCAAACATACCATTACCGGCCATAATTTCCTGCAAAGTTCCATCAATTAATTAATAAGCATTGTGCCGCCATGCGTAAGGAGAATATTTAGCTTTTTCTACAAGCAAACTCGCATATTATTCCCAGTTCTCTATCTCATCATGTACTTAGCTGTACATGATGATCAATTATATACTTAAGATTTCAAGCACAAGCTAGCACTACTGAAGACTGATCCTTTTTTTTTTATCACTGATTTGGACATGCATTTCGTTGCGACGTCGTCATTTTATGGGTGCTAGCTATATATATATATATATATATATATATATATATAAAGCTGTTCAATTAATAGATATATACGAGACCAATTGATAATCATGTAACTTATTTATAAATATATCACTACAAGAAAAACGAATTTTTGTGATCAATTTATTGCAACGAAAAAACTATTAACAACTAGTTTCCCGTTTTTCTTGTATTGTATGGATTTAATTAGGCTAAAAATAGTTTATAAAACGATAATATATATAACTGATCACACCAATAGATAGCTAGCTAGGCATGTATATGTGTGTATATCGTTGATGGTTGCCGACGTACGTTTGGATATTTATTAATGTGAAGCTGCAGCCATTTAATTGGGCACCTTAGATAGGAATGCATAACTTATATTAATTATAAGGCGTTGGGATAAATATAAATTGGATGAGAAGGCTTATAAATTAAGAATTTCCAGTAGTGCTAGTACTACTGACCTTGACATGGCATGCTCAATCGGTATTGGCATGCGCACTCGTCTCTATTTTATTAATACCAATGCCCGAGCTGGACATTTCGATCATCGATCCGCAACCCAACAAGTTGACAAATTCAGGGTTGCAAAAGCTAGCCTAACACGCATCTTTCTTTTGAAAGTGATGTGAGATAGATTGAACAACTTTTGGTGAGATTCCATTTTCCTGGCCGGAGAATTGGACAAAATCATGCAGTCACATTGTGTTTATCTGTATCTCATAATGGGAGCTGCTTGTGGAGCCGATCGAATGACGTTGAGAATTATCTACACAATTTACTTCTTTTCACTTTTCACACTTCTGCAAGAAACATGCATGCATGGGTAGAAAATTAATGTTTTTTCTTATATATCTAGCTACTAGCTACCTGATCTTCGATTGTCTCAATACATACTCTTCGGTGTATAGGCCATGAAACCCAATCTATGACAAGGAAGGAAAGATAGGATACAATAATTAGTCATCAGACCGTGCCCAACTCCTAACAATTAAGATGGTAAGGTCGATTAATGCAGTCAATCCCGGCCTCTCTTTTGGGGAATTAAATCATGCAAACTCTCTTTTGATTATTTTACCAGGGAATAGGCCAAATATTAATTTCAAAACTAAACAGGCCAAAACTCTTGATAAAATTAATCAAATGTTTCATGATATTAAAAGAGAAAACTCTCTACCAGTGCTTTAAACAACAACAGTATGGATGATTTCTCTTTACAAACTACTGATGAATTGTTTGAGAGTGATTCTTCTACTATTAAAGATCTTGTTTTACTTGAAAAGAAATTTCAAGATATTGATTTACAAAATAAACCTGAAATCGCCATATTTTCTTCAAAATGATCTAAACCAAGGAGTCTGACGAAGAACTAGTATTCCAAGCCAACCCCTCCTAATTTACAATTTGAAGAAAGGATTTTTCAAATCCAGTTTTCTGTTTTAGCAAACAAATTCTATGAATGGAATATTGATGGACTATTTGAACAAGAGATCCTTAATAGCATGAGTAAAATGTTTATGGTTGCAAATGCTTATACTAATAATGATCACAAACAACCTGAGATTGTTAAAATTTTATCTACTGATTTTTCGGATATGCTTCAACACTGGTGGGATAAATATCTCACTAATGAAGCAAAATAAGCCATTCAGAATGTTGTTCAGCATAATGATGAAGGGTTACCTATTTTCGATGAAACCATAGGAATACGAATTACTGATAGTGTTAATACTTTGATTTATACTATTATTAAACATTTTGTTGGAACTCCCTCCAACATTACTAATCGTATTAGTGATTATTTGAATAATTTGAGATGCCGTCAAATGTCTGATTATAGATGGTACCAAGATGTTTTTATGTCCGGAGTTTTACTTAGAGACGATAGTCAAAAACCTTACTGAAAAGAAAAATTTATTGATGGTCTATCCCATTTATTTGCTCACAAGGTTAAAGATGAACTTACTGATATATCGGGACTCCTTAATTATGATAATTACACTTATGCTGATATTATCAGTACAACTAAGAAACTTGGTATTAGTACGTGTAATGATTAAATAATACTTCGTCAACAGATGAAAAATAGTAAGAAAGCCAAATATGAAATGGGTAATTTTTGTGAACAATTTAACCTTCCTCTTATTGCTCCATCTAGACAAAACCATATTTCAAAAAAATATTTTACTCCCGAAGAAAAGGGGAGAAAGAGCCATGATAATTTTTATAAAAAACCTTTAAGATTTTATAAGAAGAAACCTTTTGATAACAAAAAGAGTTTTAAAACTTATTCAAAAGGAAAGTGTTTTAACTGGGGTAAATATGGGCATTTTGTTGATAAATGTCCCAAGAAGCCCAATAAATTCAAAAACAAGCTAAACCAGTTGAAAATCAATGCCAGTATTCAAGAAGATTTAATTCTTCTCTTGAAACAAAATCTTCTGCATCATCTGACATCAATGAATTTAGTTCTAGGGATTCAGAGTATCACTAAGAAACAGATTCATCTGATTCTCCCAATATTAAATTTGGTTGTAATGATTCTTGTTGCAAACCTTTGGATAAAATAATTAATGTTTTAACAAAATCTGAAGAACTAGAAATTTTTTTATTAACTTTGATTTCTCAAATCACAAACTCCGAGCTTAAAGAAGAATACATTCACAAGCTCAATAAGACGATGGTTCTTCATGAACCAGAAACTTCTAGACAAAACATTAGTTTTCAAAAAACTTTGGAAAAATTTGAAAAGAAAAAATCCAGAGACATTTCTACTAATGATTTAAAAAAAATAAGTTAGTTTTATTAACAAAGAAATTATTGAACTCAAAGTTGAGATTAATAGTTTCAAATTTGAAAATGATTCTTTTAAATAATAATTGTTGTGTTTAAAAATTGACAAACAATTTGATCAAGAAATTCCTTCCAATAATGAGCAAACAAATGACTTAAACTCGAAGGATGAAAATCCTGTTGATAACCAGATTTGTTTAATCCATCATACTATCCCTCCCAAATGGTTTTCTAAAATTACTATTATTGTCTGTCATGAATTTAAATTTTTTGTGATTGTCATGATTGATTCTGGATCGAATATGAACTATATCCAATAAGGAATAATTCATAGTAACTATTATGAAAGGTCTACTGAAAGATTATTTTCGGCAAATGGATTTGAGATGAAGATCAAGTATGAGCTCAATACTACTCATATTTGCCAAGATAATCTTTGTTTTAAAATTCCTTCTATGCTTGTCAAAAATATGACCGACAAAGTCATATTGAGAATTCCTTTGATTTCCTCTCTATACCCATTTGTTCTCCGAAAAGGATAGTATTACTACTGATCATTTTGACCAGAAAGTCAACTTCAAATTTGCTTAAAAATTTGAAATTGATACTGACAAACATTTGAAATATTTGCTTTCTGCAAAAACCAAGCATTTGAATTTCCTTCAACAGGAAATCAGATTCAAAAAAATTTTTGAACAATTGTCGAGTAAATTACTTCAATAAAAAATTGATGATTTTAACAATAGATTGATTGTTGATATTTGTTCTAATCTTCCAAACCCATTTTGGCATAGGAAGAAACATGATATTTCTTTACTTTATATCAAAGATTTTTCTAAAAGAAATATTCCAACTAAAACTTGACCTATTTAAATGAATAGTTAGACTTTATAATTTTGCAAAAATGAAATTAATGATTTACTTTTCAAAAATATTATCAAGCATAGTAAGTCTTTCTGGTCTTGTGCTGCTTTTTATATTCAGAAAAATGCAGAAATTGAGAGAATGATACCTCGTCTAGTTATTAATTACAAACCTTTGAACAAAGTTTAGAGTGGATTAGGTACCCTATTCCTAACAAAAATGACTAGTTTCATAGGTTGTGTGATGCAGTGATTTTTTCCAAGTTTGATCTAAAGTCTGGATTTTAGCAGATCTAGATTAGTGAGTCAGATAGATATAAGATTGTTTTTACTACCCCTTTGGTCACTATGAGTGGAACGTGATGCTTTTTGGTCTAAGAAACACCCCTAGTAAATTCTAAAATATTAAGAATGATATCTTCAATTCATTCACCCATTTCACCATTGTTTATATTGATGATGTTCTTATATTTTCAAAGTCTATTGATGAGCACTGAAACATTTGTTCTTGTTTCTAGATATCATTAGACAAAATGATCTTGTTGTTTCAGCCAAAAAGATTAAAATATTCCAAACCAAGATTAGGTTCCTTGGTTATGATATTTCTGAAAGTAAAATTCGACCCATTAATAGGGCCATCAAATTTGCTAACAAATTTCCTGATATTATTCTTAACAAAAACCAGTTGTAAAAGTTTCTTGGTTCTCTCAACTATATTGCTAAATTTTACAAAGATATGAGGAAGCAATGCCGTCCACTCTTTAAACGACTACATTCCAACTCTCCACTTTAGACAAATATTCATACTAATATTGTTAAAGAAATCAAGACATGTCAAAATTCTGTCATGTCTTGGAATTCATACTTTTGAAATAGTTGAAATAGATGCCCCTAACATTGGTTATGGTGGCATTCTAAAACAAGTAGTTTTACCAGACTCGTCTGAAGAAATTGTTCTATTCCATTCTAGAGTTTGGAATGGTGCACAACTTAATTATAATACTATTAAGAAAAAAAAAATCTTATCTATAGTACTATGTATTTCAAAATTTCAAAGTGACTTGTTAAACAAAAAATTCTTATTACGCATTGATTGCTAGAGTGCTAAATATGTTTTAGAAAAATATGTTAAAAATTTTGCATCAAAACATATTTTTACCCGATGACAAGCTATATTAAGTGTTTTTTACTTCGATATTGAATATATTAAAGGTTCTGATAATTCCATTCCTGATTTCCTTACTCGTAAATTCTTATAGCAATCATGAGCAAGAAAAAAGATAAAGGAAAAAAGATTGCTACACCTCCACCAATTCCAGATCTTAAGCTCATTACAAATGAGTCTACTTCCCCACTAGATTTTGCTAATAGGTTTACTACCCTTAGGAGTATCCATACTGTTAAACCTGCTTCATTTGCTTCTGCTATCGCTACTATTTATGACCCATATGCTAAACTAATTTCTTCTGTTAAACACACTTAGTATTTCTTTGTTTCAAAAATTGAGTATCTTAAAAACTTTTTTTCTCAAAATCTGTTCTGTATTGAATCCAATCGATCAATATATACAGATCCCTTCAAAATTGCTTCCAGCTATTTTCCTCTAAGTTTTCACTGGATTATTGGGAATTCTACAAAAAACCTCCAATATTATTCTAGTATTCTGCTCCAAACAGAATCCATTGTTATTAAACCCATTTATGATAAAACTAATAAATCAAAATTGATTTATTACAGTGCTTACATTTTGAACATCATTACTAAAGAAGACTAGGGTACTCACCCCATTACTTCACAAAGACTTTCTAATTTTGAAATTGTTTATTGTTATTATGATTACATTGATGTCTAGTCCAAATTTATATTGTTTCAGGCTACAGACATGAGTCATTCCTGGTTTCTTAATTTTGATAAGAAATCCAATAGTAAACTTCTCATTTGGTTCTTAAGATGGTTGAACCAGCTTGATCCCATTTCTGAAGTTTTTCTTTAACAATTTCAGAAATCTATTAAATATTTTGCTAATGCAATTGTTTCAAAATTGGATCACTAGAATGTCAAATTCCCTAACTCCCCCATTTCTGCAAAATGTACAAGGTACTTTGGATTCTAAAATGGAGCTATGAGAAAAATTGTGACATGTTAGTTCGTTACTACTTTGTCAAATGGTGGGATAGATATCCTCATACATAAGACATTATTGATCACATTATTAGAGATTTCCCCCAAACTATTCTAGATCTCAAAAATGTTGAAGATTTCTCTGTTATTGTTCATCAATCAATATCGCCTGGATATCCACTGATCCAAGCAACCATTACTACTAAGACCACTAAATAGAGGCAAAAAGATGTTGCTTCCTCTTTTACAACAAGTAAATCTGATAAATCCTCAAAGTCTAAAAAAAAAAAACATGTTCTTAGAGGGCTTAATAAAAAGGATTTGATTTATTTGTTAAAGAAGTCCATTGAAAATGATAATTCTGATGAACCTAATAACAAGTCAGAAGCATCATCTAAAGTTTCAATTATTGACCCATACAGCACAATATTTGGACATGATTTAGAAGATACCCCAAAGTTATCTAAAGATGAATGATCCATTGGCACAAACCGACAAAAACTGTGGAAGGCTACCGTCCTAAAGACTGATTGGTCTCCTTACTTGAATCGACATTGGTGGAACTTTAACTGCCAGATTTCTACTATTTTTACTATTTGCTTTATTGCTTTAATAACTTGATTCGAAATTGGTGGAACTCCAACTGCCAGATTCCTGCTCCAACTGCTAGATCTCTATTATTTTTACTATTTATTTTATTACTTTAATAATTTTAATTGGTGCCCCCTTCGTCTATAAAAGGGGAATCTTGCTTCAGAAGAAGGCACCATTTGGTTTTTGAGTTTTCCTTGTAAGTTATTGTCATCATGAATAAATATTGTTACTCTCATTAAGTGTTTTCAATTTATTTTAATTATTACCAAGTTTCAGTTATTTGGTCCTATCCAATCATCTGGTCTTGCTTTTAATTTATTTTCATTATTTTCAGTTCCAGTTATCTAGTCCTATCTAGTAATCTGGTCCCTATAATTACTTGTGCTTAATTATTTATGCTTCTCCTTCCGCTTCCTTTTGGCATCATATTTAATATAAAATCAAAGCTGATTCATTAAATGAATAATACATATGTAAAGTATATGTTATGAGATAGATCAAGAGACAAGATCAGCCCCCTTGCTTTAAAAAGAATAAGATCAAAATAACGCGCGTGCTGTCACTTGTGTGAAGACCTCAATTAGCAACATTCATGAATGATCAAAAGTTAGGACTGTATGGCTGGGCGGCAGGCCTCTGAAATCAATACTGCCACCTAATCTACCAAGCCCACAGGGGTAACGAGCGAAAAATTCCTTCGTTATTTTGAGCAGGCAAATGTATGTATTTCATTTAAAGTTAAAACCAAACTAGCAGGGGGTGAATTGGAGTTTAGCCTACCCCGCCCGCTTATATATTATACACGCACATATATATGAGAAATGTTTTAGCCACAAAAAATCTCGTAAAAGTAAATTTACAAACTGATATGACTTGATGTTTTATATTAGAGTATAGATTACTTACTTTTATTTTAAAGTAGATCTACCGAATAATATGAAACCATGTCAGTTTGTGGGTTTGCTTTTGTGTTTGTGATTGTAGCACTTATATATAAATATATATATATTTATATTTATATTTATATTATTCTCCTTCTTATTTTCTCTTCCTCACTCTTCTCTTTTCCACATCCTCTTCTTCTTTCTCATTCTTTTTTTTTTTTACTTTATTCCCAGGAGTAGCATTGTGAGGCAAAACTCCAAATCCACGCCTATGAGTCTACCATGAGCAGAGACCCACGGCCTGTCATGGGTTTGCACCATCATCTTTTGTTTTGATCTAGGGCATTATTGGTTTGATTTCGGGCTTTCATCTCTATCTGTGGTTGATTTTGTGCATATCTAGATTTGGATATCAACCCATATTTTGTATAGATCTAGTGATTTTATGGGTAGTCGAGCGAGAGGATGTGCTACGCATTTACCCAACAGGTGGACAGGGGGTCTTGATGGTGGCAAAGGCGAGGACAAGGGCAGGGGCGGGGGAGGGGGATGGATGAAGGCACCATCCGCCTGTTCAAGGCGAGTATATAGCAACCTTAAGCTAAGGATATTAGGCTCCATTTGGATGCTAAAAGTATCTTAGATTATTTGAGTTTATTTGTAAATAGTAGTGAGTTATGATATTTGAGTGAGTTTTGTATGTCCCTTTGAGATGTGTTTGGATGTATGAAATAAGTTGAGATATATTTCTTTTTCGTGAAAAGTTAAAAAAATAGTGGGTTCCATTTATAATTAGTTTGTTGTTGTAGTGATATAATAATAATAAAAGTCACATTAATGTACAGTGATGAATTGATATGAAAAAAGTGAGGTTATTTTAGACAAAATAAGTTGTGTGTTTGGATTGAGTGTATATATATCCATACGAAACTATCTCAAATGATCTAAGATCACATTAGCACCCCAAAAGGGCCCAATGTAGGCACTTAGGTACAAACTCCCCTAAAGAATGTCTCATGCACAATGGTAATGGCTTGAGAGCGCAAGTACAATAAATAGCACAAATTAGAAGATAAGATGGTTTGACCCCTACTTCACCCTCCTTCTAAGTTTACTTTAAACATCGGAGTTTTCACATGCCAAAACCTTCTACCCATTTCTTAGATCCTTATGCGCAAAATTAGTCAAAGCTACCTAGAAGGCTAGTATTGGTGTTGCATGGAAACAACATTAACATATGCAATACTAAAAGATTTCGCAGTGGAATACCTCAAGTACAGCTTTTAAAGTTACTCCACGAGTTTATCCAGCCTAGTGAAAAAACCAAGTAAACTTCAAGCGTCTTCTCTTAGTGATGAAGTGTACTATGTAGAATAAATTAAAGTAACATTAAAAAAAACCCCACAACCTAAATACTTACTCAAGAGAGAATAAAAAAACAAAGAGAGATTATGTGCTTGTCAAGAATGAGGTGGGAACCAATTGAGGAAGGGCTATTTATATATAGCCCTGCTTGTACACCACTAACAGCTGGCCTTAAAGGCTAGCCTTTAATCCACATGAAAGTAGTTGTTTGCCACTTTTAATTTAAGGCCATGCATTACATGTCATTATGGCACAGGAGAGGAGATATTTGCCCATATAGGCACCCCTCCATCTCACATCTTCCACTCGCACACAGTGGGCATGGCTCTAGGCCTGCATCTCTCAATCGTTCTCAATCTAATTCATATAAGCAAATAGGTTGTGCGACCACCAACCACACCTACAAAAGAAATGTGGGTGCAGTATACCAAATCTCTCATAGAGAAGATCAGCATTGCAAATCCCTAAAGTGTCTTGTTATGCCCTAAATTCATTCAATTGCATTAGATCAAACATTTTGAACCCTCTTGAGCTTAAAAAGCTCAAAACAATGCTTGATTACCTCCAAATCATTTAGATTTGTTCACAACCTTAGTTGTTACCAATGTGTAGCATCGTAGTTCGATGTCAACAAACACCATCGAAGATACGATGTCGAATAGTCTTCCTTTTACCTTTATGTTATTCAACTTTGGTTAAACCGCTTTTCCAGCACTACCTCTTTAGACCATATCAATCATGGCCATAGACAGTATGTCAAAGTAGCAGATATTACAACCTTCATCTTATAACTTAGTCAAAGGTAAATAAATGGTAATCAATAAAATATGAGACTCATACAATGAGAAAAAAAAGAGAACCATTTACTCACTTTCTCATTTGGTTGAATAAGCACATTTAGTATGAAATATATTCTACGGTGGATTTATTTCTTAAAGAGCGAATGCCTATATCAATACCATATAGATCATAGTCTAGTTGCTCCTTAAGCGTCTAACCCGAGTCCCTCCATTTGCTCGCCTCCATGCATGGTCCTTTCAATATAATGGACTTCATCTTAGGTCCCACAAAGGGGACAAATTTTTCTGTCAACCAACTTATCCCCTTAGACAAGTACCTAGGAGCATAATATGAGTAAGCCAATTTAAGTCTGTTGACATACCTTATGTGTGTATCTGAAAAGCAATATGATAGAGACAAAAACTGAATAAAATCATATTGCATTAATAATGCAAAGGAAAGTTTACATCTCAATGGCAACTGAAACATAAATTCTATTTACAATCTATGCAGTCTTAAATTCCTAAGATGAGCCACAAAAATATCTCCTGCTATAGGCTTTGTTAGTGGATTAGCAACCATGAGACTAGTAGAAAGGTGTTTTAGAACCACTCCCTTTTGCACTGCAATGTCTTTTATGTAGTGATATTTGATATCTATGTGTTTAGTTTTTTTATGATACTTTGAGTCCTTAGCATATGCAAGAGCTGTCATGCTGTCGCAAAATATCGTCATCGGATTTGAAATATCCATACCGATGTCCAAATACTTGAGGAACCTCCATAACAAACAACTTCTTGAATTGCTGCTAAACAAGCTATGTATTCTGCCTCCATGGTCAATAAGGCTATACAGGGTTGTTTTTTGCTACTCCATATAAAGGCACCATTGTAGAGTAGAAAAATATACACAGTGGTTGATTTGCGCTCATCTATGTCACTGACCAAGTACACATCATTGTGCACATCAAGCTACCCACAACATTAGCATAACGGATACGAGTCATCTTTTTCAATTCACTTTTGAGTCATCTTGTCTACATTCTTAGGACAAGCTCTTGTCTCTAATAGTAGGGGTGTCAATAGGTTTACATTCACACATTTGGAAGCATTTAAGAGCTTTCTTTAGTTTGTTGGGACAAGCACAAAAGTTTCTTTGATCAGTCTATGTAGATCTTAACTCCTAAAATGTATTTTGCCTCACCCATATCCTTCATATCAAAACTGAAGGGTAAACACTCTTTTATGGTGACTATCAACTCTATCATTTCTAGCCAGTAGTATGTTGTCAACATATAATGAGAACATAATGAAGCTCTTATTGGACTGTTTGACATAGACACAATTGTCCTCCACAATCATCATAAACATATTCGAGAGAATGACTCGATGAAATTTGAGATACCAATTTCTAGATTATTGCCTTAGGCCATATATAGATTGCTTGAGCTTGCACACTTTGTGTTTTTGACCTTTGACCACAAAGCCCATGGGTTGATCCATATAGATCTCTTCATCTAATTCTTCATTGAGAAACTCTATCTTAATGTTCATCTAATAGAGTTTCAAGTTCAGGTGCGCTACTATGGCTAGAATTAGGAGAAACGGGGTTTGCCTCAACACTAGTGAGTAGGGCTGGACTTCAACTCCGACGGAATCAAAAAGCCCAACTCTAAACTCCAACTCCGAATTTTGTCGGAGTCAAAGTTGGGCTCTGACTCATACTTCTATCGAAGTTTTCAGGGTCGGAGTCAAAATGTCTGAGTGTTAGTGTCACATAGAGAGAGAGAGAGAGAGAGAGAGAGAGAGAGAGAGAGAGAGAGCTTAGTTGGCCACCGTCCATCATCGAACAATGGCATAGTCAATGCTGCTAAAGCCACTTAGATGATATAAAGCCGTCGTCATACTCTGGCGCTCTTCCTTTGTTAGATGACTCCACAGAATCGACAGAATAGAAAATTGGACTAAGAAGAGAGCAAATCATCTAAGAGGAGCTCAGATACTGTGAGTTTGAGAGAGAGACTAAAAACTAATTATATATAGATATATATGTGCATTGTTACCATTATAGTCAAATTAGTTGTTGATGTAAAAGAATAAGTGGTCAGGATGGGATCTCGTCATCTTGAAACTAACATTCACTAAGTTATGGTCCTTAAACTAAAAAAGAAGGAAAAAAAATTAACATTCATTGAAACTGACAAATTGACAATGATATGAAGAGAAAAAAAAGAAAAAGCTTACATCACTTTGCATGGGGCCCTAGAACCAAAGTTAAAAAAAATAAAGAAATAAAAAAAACTAAAACTGCAAAAAACTAAGCCCTTGGCACTGATTTGAAAATTCAAAAAGAAGTCTACAACTTTTTTTACTCCACCGGTCCACTCTCATGAAAGAAAAATAGAAAAATGACGATGATTTGAAATCGCAAAGTTTTTGGTTTTTTGATTTTTTAAGGGCGGAGTCAAAGTTTAGAGTTTAGAGTCAACAATGGCTCTGAACTCCAACTTCAACTAGATGGAGTCCAATTCCATTGGAGTCGGAGTGTTGTCGGAATTCAGACAGAGTTGGAGTGGGCAGAGGTTTTGCTCACCCCTACTAGTGAGAAGGTTTAACTCATAATCTATACCCTCATGGTGGGTATATTCTTTAGCCAGTAAGCAAGATTTGTAGCTTTCTATTGATTCATCCGACTTGCGCTGGACCTTTAGAACTCATTTGTTCTCAATAGCCTTGTGCCCTACCCGAGCCCAGACCTAGTTGGTCATCATAGACTCTATCTCATCATTTAGTGATTTCATCCACTCATCTTTAGTAGAAGGAGAGAGCCCCATGAATTTTCCTTAGCTCATCATCATCTTGCTACCATGAAAGCTTCCCTGTCATTGTTTTTCTTCTCTTTTAATCTTAAAACGATGACGGGAAACACTTTCACCCGTGCTTCTATGCAGCTAAGGTCATTATGATTGATTAACAAATGGTTTGCTCCCATTCTGAGGTAAGTCACTCTCACAATCTGTGAGAGTTTGAGAAATCTCTTCTTCATTCTCAACTAGACCACTTGGAGCGTCTTCCTCTACCCACAATTTTATGAAGTTCCAAACTCTTATCAAACTTACCCCTACTTGGAAACTCATCTTCTATAAAATCCACACCTTGCGACTCAATCTCAGTCATACTTCCATCAGATTGTTCACCTATTAGCACATGCCTTTTAGAGTGTTCTAGTTACTTTATAAAGATGCACTTCTTTCTTTTAGGGCTAACTTCTCGTATTTATAAGAAGTATCGTGAACAAAACCCGTTGAACCCCATGGCCGCAAATTACTCAAAATGGATTTCTAGTTGGTCCATAAATATGGGGTGGAAGATACTGATTTGGAGGGTACTCTGTTAAGAATGTAGGCAGCAATCAAAAGTGCATTCATCAATATAAAATTGGTAGGCTTGCTTGCACCATCATTAACCTAATCATCTCAAGCAATGTCCAATTCTCCATTTCCACCACGCAATTTTGTTGTGGCGTACTTAATATTGTCAACTGTCTCTTGATTCATTTTTCATCACAGAGCTTGTTGAATTACTCATATAGATATTCATGTTTGTGATTAGTCCTTAGAGTTTTTAATTTTTTGTCTAATTAATTCTCAACCATATTAAGGTAAAGGCTAAAGCACTCCAATACTTTAGACTTATGGGAGATTAAGTAGACATGACCATAATATGAAAAATCATCTATAAGTGTGAAGAAACAAACACCTCTATGTCTTGCCCTTACACACATTGGGTCACAGATGTTTGAGTAGACTAATTGCAATGGAAAAAGTGCTCTAGTGGCTTTTCCAAATAGTTTTCTCTTAACTTTTTTCATTATACAATGTTCACATATGGGCAATATGACCTTAACGAGATCACTTATAAGGCATTTTCTAGTTAATATAGTCATTCTCTCTTACCCTATATGGCCAAGCCTAGCGTGCCATTTATATGAATCTAGATTATTAGATGTAGAAAGAAAAGCAACAATCTCATTTATACTTGAATAATCCAAATTTATTATCATAAAACCATTTGATAGAAAAACACAACCATAAAAAACATTGTCCAAATATAAGAAAACAACATTTTTTTCAAATATAATTTGAAAACTATGTCATAGTAAAGTAACTACAAAAAATAAGTTTCATCAGATCTCAGGAGTGTATAATATACGTGGAGAAATAGAATCCGACCGCTCCGCAAGTCTAGCTTGTATGTACCAAATCTCAACACCTCCACATTAAATCCATTCCTCACCTTGATATCACGACTCCCAACTAAAATCTAACGATACTTCATAAATCAGGCTCGATCTCCCGTCGTGTGATCGGTCGCTTCTAAATCAATAGTCCACACAAGGATAGGAATGAGCAACCATCACATGGCTAGTTACAAAAATAAAGTGAGGATAGTTAAAGTGTACCTCATTCAGCTTAGTGTAGTCACGAGTGAAGTGACCTTTCTTTTTGCAGTTGAAACAATCTAACTTGGACTTGTTCTTCCCGCGTTTGCCTCTCTTGATGCGCTGAGAAGATACTGACCCTTTATGCACTTGTCTAGCAACTATCCCTATCTTGGACTTCTTGTAATTGGGCCTAAATGTTTTGCGCAAACCAGACTCAGCCATGTAGGCTGAATGTTTGGGAAGTAGCCTCTAGGCGGCTTTAAGCTCCAAGTGATGCTACACATCTTCAAAATCCTTAATGTTCTCATTGTGTATTAGATTTTGGCTCATTGTCTCTCAAGAATTTAGTAAGGAGAATATCATCGTCTGGACTTGTTACTCATTAGTCAGGTTGTCTCTTGTCATCTTGAGTTCGCAGATCATGGTTGACAATGTCCTATGATAATGCTTCATCATGTTGTTAGAGCACATCTTGTAGGAGTCAAACCTCATAGTTAATCCGTACTTCACTAGTGCTTGCCGCATCTTTTGGGCGGTGTCATAGTTTTCAAACTCACACATGAAATCATTGTGCATGTTGCTTAACAAGATAATGCACGCGCAATGGTTCTTCTTAGCCCATCCATCATAGGCTTCTTAATTTCTTTTGTGTTGGTCTGAATCCCCCTTTTAGGCTGAGTCAATGAGTGAGTTAAGGCCTCCAATATCTGTGCTCATCTAAGACATATTGGATCTTGCGATGCCAAATGTCACAGATCTCCCCATCCAATTTTTTCTCTCTTATTCACTATACTCTTGGATGTTATTTCACTATAAAATAAGCAAATGGGATATTACACACACACACCTAAGAAATATACCACATTCATCTAAGCTAGAAGAAAAATAATACAGATATGTCATAAGATCAAAAATTCGTTAGGCTTCATAATCATCTCTTGTGCTACAATATCTAATTATTAATTTCTAACCTAATTTTTGCGCAAATTTAAAATTATTAATGTAAACCATACTCTCATGATATTAAGTAGTCATCTAGCCGTAATTACACGTAAAGACAAATCCTACTAAAATTGCAGTAACCTTTTGGGTCAGTTTACAAGGACAGCTACTCAAATTGCGATAACATGTTGAGCTAGTCTACAAAGACTACTACTTAGACTACGACAACCAGATGGGCCAGTTTAAAATAATGGTTCTTTTAAGACCGTTACAATCCATTTTTCATATCCCATCAATGTCAGTTCTTACTAGATTCATCGCAATCATTTGGCTATATAGTGTATTTACAGTTCTTACTGGGGTCACTGCAATCTTTTTAGTCTATCATTCATATGCAAACTTTCTATTTTATCACTAAGAAAAACTAAAGAATAATGTCTAAACATACAAACCTAACAAACATAGTTGATAAAATAAAGATATATATACATATTCATTTCACATATACATGTAATCACATTTAATCTAAAATATTAAACTAAAGATCAAATGAATATAATAACATGTTAAAAACGCATGAGGTATTAAGACAAATAATCATGCAAAAAAAAAAATTATATAAGGGGTACATGTGTAATAAATACATTTAAAAACCCCTACCTAGACCAAGAGAAGGTCGCAATCCAATGGCACGCCCAACCCCTTGGTTTTATGAGGTGGTCCTTACTCCGAAATCAAGATCTACCACTTTCTTTATTTTTCTTTTTGTAGTTTAAAAAGAATTGGGCTAGTGAGTACTGGGCCACAAAATCGGCCCATACCATTTTTTCCTCAAATTAGGGTACTATTCATATTGAAAAAACACAGCAGCACTCGAACTGTCATCGCATCTTGACATTGCTCTAGGATGGAAGGGCATTCACTAGTGTGCACAACACCACTAGTGTGTTGTACCACAGTGTGCAGCACCACGATGCGTGCAACACTTGGTGGGAGTAGCACCACCATGTTGCGCATAGCACCTAGTGGGCACAGCACACCATTGTGCGCATAGTACCTAGTGGGCACAACACCATCACAATGTGTGGGTGGTGCACACATCATTACATGGTACTTGCCATGGCTCCACCAGTTTTCTCAAGAAACACAGACAGGTCTCAAACATGAATAAAAAAATGGCACTCGATGTTGTTAAAAAAAAAAAACATGCAAAAACCATAGGCTTTCGATAAAGTGGAAGGAACTATAATGCTCTAATACCAATGTAAAAGTTCACCGTAGAAGCATCAAGCATCTCCTCTTGGTGGTAAAATATACTATATAGAATAAACTAAAGTAACACAAAAAAAAACTCTATAGAGCCTAAATGCTTATTTAAGAGAGAATAAAAAAATCGAGAAAGATTATGTGCTTGTCAAGAATGGTGTGGGAACTAGCTAAAGAATATATATATATATATAAATTGTAACGCCATGGTCCCGGGCAGGTCGGAGAGTTACTTCTTGGGATGGGTACAAAGATGGATCGGGTCTTAAAAATCCTTTATAAGTTTCAGATGGGCCAATCACTAGGTCGAGAGTTAAGAATATCAAGGAAGCAATGCAAGGATTGGTGCAATCCACTTGAGACGAGTCTAGCAAGAGCCCAACATTCAAAATAGGCTTGAAAGAATGAGATCTAGTTTCGATCCACGTGATACAAGTTTTGGAAAACATGACTCGGGCCTATTGTTATTGAAGGTTTTGAACTTGTTCAATTCATCAAAATGACTTATTTTATTAGTTATAGGAATTAATCTAAAATAATTAGGCTTGAGGATATTCAGTCTACATATGTTTTATTTTGTTAAATTAAGATTTTAAGAGAAATAATATTGTATGCAATCACAAGAGGTGGCGCCAGCCATATAAGGGTAGCTTGGGAATTGTTTTAATTTAAACTAGAGTTTGTTTTGGGAAGGCCTTGCAATTTTCGACCAAGGGTATTTTTGGAAATGATTTATTTTAGTCTAGGGTTTTGTAATTGGGAAGGATTATATAATCCCTTGTGGTTGCCCACTTCAAGTTGAGCTTATTTTTTGAATGAATTTTCATTTGTGAGTTAAGTTTATCTCCTCTTGTTTTTAAATGAACTTTTGAACTTATTAAAGACAAATCATAACCTTTGTGACGTTCCTTCTTATAATCTAGGTTCTTGAAACAAGTTTTTCAACGAGTCTAGATTTTCCATTTGTTTGATTTGGCTTTCTTGGGTTGGTTTCAAATTGATTGTAGGTTCAAGAGATTTCATTCCCATGGATTCATATCATCTTGTCCCTTTAAATCATATCTCATCATATAAATATAAACTCTAATTTCTCAATTACACATAGATCTCAATGATTTAAACAAACTATTCAAAAATAATTAACTAAACACATCACAAAGTGTTAATAAAAACTAATCTCTCATCAGACCACTACAACATTATTGAATAACCACTACAAGAATCTGGACTTTTAGCAGCGATTTAAAAATCGCCGGAAAAGAAATCACCGTAATATATTACTTATCACGGCGATTTCTTAGTCGCTGGAGGAAATATTAAATCAGCTGGCGAGAATTGTCACTTGGAGTATCGCAGCAATTTTTTAATCTTTTAGCGGCGAAAAATGTCGCTGCTAAATGTCATAAATCATCTCAGGTGCCAAACTTTCATTTTATTTCCCTCCCTGCGAGTAATTCACACAGTACCCTCTCTGCTCTCCGTGTGTGTTTGTCATCGATTGCCCATCAGCGATTTCGAAAATCCGTTCCGGCGAAGCCATACGTGGTAGTGAGAGTAGTAATCCCCATTTGCGAAACGCTCCCGAAACCCCATCGATACACCTCCACTACAATTTCCTTGTGCCGGCAAAGGTTTCCCATCCCTTCCTTCCAAAACCCAAGCTTTGCCTCCATCTTACGACTTACCCATTAGGAAATTGTATGAACCCCCTTCAAATCTTCTACTTCGGCCACCCAATACTTCGGCTACCAAAAATCGCTTCCCCCTTCTGTTGAATGCATATGGACAGACGGCGAGAACTGCCAAAATCGCCCTCTGTTGTGCATTAGAGCTACCAGAAATCCCCCTAAAATCCCTGTCCCAAGCATCCTATGTGCGAGGATGAATAGTCCATTCTAAGACCTCGGTTGGCCAAAATCCATTGCTCGGGTGCTGCTCAGCGTGTCCAAGGTATTTTTCTACTCAGAAACTCTATTTGGAAGTCATTATTTTCTCCATACATGCTTGAACATAGCCCCATTTGAGGGGTTACTTGGATTTTTGGATGACTATAACAAATCATTTTATATAAACTCGTTGTCGTTTTTTTATATGTATTTTTATTTTTTTGTGATCTGTCGATGCTGTGGCTATTGTGGATTCATTGGTTGATTATCAGTCTTGGTAGTTGGCAATTTCTGCATATATAACCTCTAATATATTAGGTCTTTCACTGATCGATATATAGTTGGCAATTGCTGCTGTGATTTCTCCATGATTCTAACAATGTGCATTTGAGGTTAGTTTTAGGGCTAGATTCTGGGAAATAATTGATTAGGGAAAAAGAAACCGTATATCCCCAACATTGTCCATGCAGGCTTTAAACAAAAAACAAGTATATAGCAAGAGTTATTTTTGTTCAAATCAAAAATCATTAGATTTAGTTAAATTCAATTTTAGTATGCTTGGTACGGGCTACTAGGTGTGAATTTTCAAACAAAGCTCATGCTAATGTAAGATCTTATTCCTAAGGCTGTCTTTTTAAGCTTACTTATATTTATTCAATTTTGATAGTTAATGCTATTTCCTAGGCAAAACCCACTATTAGTTCAGAATGGCTGACTTGTAGGAAATAATTTGCTACAAAAACAAACCTGCTCCTCCAACATTGTCCATGCAGTCTTTAAACAAGACCTTATCCTACCAACAATTTTTTTTGTTCTTTCCAAAAATCTTCATGCTTGTTAATACCTGTGTTAGTATGGTTGGTTGGTTGCTTGAAACTAGGTGTTCTTCTCAAAAATCATCATGCTTATGTTTATTTATGAAAAAAATACCTTTCTTTTTAAGCTTACTTATATTCATTCAGTTTTGATAATTTTTCTAATTTGTATCAAAACCCACTATTATTTTTGCATCTACAACTTGGTCACATGTTGTTACTTAGCATGACAACCCATGCATACAAATCGCTAATATGTGCTATTACTTTATATATTGTCAGATGAAGATGTAAACTTTTCCATTAATTAATCTAAACAATAAAAGGTAGGTTGAGTTGAAAATATGACTGTAGGCAATATTTCCAACACTGTGTAATAGACCCAGATTCAAGAGCAGTAGTAAAAAGCCAATAAAAATAATTATTATCAAGAATTTGTTGAACAAAATCTCTATGCCTTGTGTTAAGACATAACAATTCCTCCAAAATTGTAACCATCTGACTACTTCAACAATATCATTCCAGATTTTGTTGTATCCCTTGGTTTCCTCTCTAGTCTGCTATATACCCCCCCACCAGCTCATGCATGAAGACAAAATTGTGATAATTTGATTCAGATTTATTTGCATTTAGGCTGAGACTCTTCCTTCTTCAGTAAGACACTTTCTCCTCTAGCTACATCTTTAGCTACATCTTTTTCTTTTCTTACTCATTTAAAAAGGCAGTATCTACATATATGTTAAATTTAAATAGTCATATAAAAATGGCATTAAACATTGAATTAGTGAACCCTTTATTTTTGTGTTTTTTGCATGAGTAGCTGCTGTTACACATTTATAAATTTGAGATTTTTTACCATGCTGTATTATGGAATTTCCAGCAACTATAAGTTTTCAATAAGGCTTAGGTTGGATATAAAACCTTAATTCACAGTATTTTTAAACTGTGAATTAACTAATTCATTATATTGGGTTAGAGGAGAATGTTAATTAGTTCTTATAAACTGCCAAAGCATTATCTCATTTGGCATTCTGTTAGATTAACTTTTATAAAAAAAGGGCCATTATATTGTCCTGTGATGTCATAAGTTTTGGAGATAATTGTTGACATATAATTATCATTGATCCTTTTCCTTTTATTAGAATGAGATAAATCAATGTAATATCATGCCATATATTCGATTGATTCCTTTTCTTATTTATTAAAAATAATGATGTTGACAATGTATTTTATGTGTAACAGCAACCACTCATTCTTGAAAATCTGGTTGTGCACTCTATCAATTTTTACAAATATTAAGCTATCTGAGTTTTGAGTTGGTGAAAATTGTTTGTAAAGTGATCTAATAACCATGATCACTCTGCAGTATGTGACTTTATCACATGTCTCTAGTGGCTAGCCTCTAAAGTCCTTTGGAGACAAAATTCAATGAGAATTCCATGCATGTTTGATGCATTTCTCATTTTCTTGTGAGACATTCAAATAAGAGAGTGAATGAAAGTAAATTTCATTATTCTATAATGAAATTTATTTGGGGGGGGGGGTTCAGGAAGCTTATTTATCAATATTTTTTGTTGTTGTGATTTGTTAATATGGTATCAAGATTAATGATAAATCATGGAACTAGAAAAGCATGGAGATTTGTTAATATTTATCAATATTCTCACCATATGTGTTGATCTAGAAAAGATCAAATGCATGCAGATTTGTTTTGTTGTTGAATGTTGTCATGTGTGTGTACCTCCTTAAATCACGTTTCTTTACTTTTTCTGTTTAAAAGTTTTTAGCTTGCCAGTTATATATAATTGTCCAATTTCTTATCTGTGCTGGTGTGGAGCTACAGAACGAATAATATCGCTGTGAAAGGTACTCTTTTTCTTCCATATGTTGTCTTATTTTATATCCTTTTTGTCACTTCTCATGGATGCTAGTTTTATTGTGGAATTCATCCTGCTTATTCGGGCATGGCTGCTTTGCCATACTTCGATGAGAGAGATCCTTCTCATCACTCAGTATGTTTATCTATTCTTTTTTTTTTCTTTTAAATTTCACTTTATCCTTTAATGAATGCTCTTTTATATTATGTGCTGGATTCCAACTTTATAAATCAAGTCTGGAATTTTATATATATTACACTACTGCTAGACAATTGTGTCTGAAAGATTTTAGAATATATAATAACTCTATACTTGAAGCATGAGAATCCTTAAACTCTTTTTCTAACTACAGTTGTACAATTCCTCACAAGAAGGCTTCTCTAAAGTTCATGTATTAATACTTAGAGTAGGCAAGAGCCCAAGTACCCAGGACATATACAAGGGAAACAAAAAATTTATGAAAGTTCATGCATTTAGTGATAATCTAGTGATACAAAAAATTTATGAAAGTTCATACCGTTAAAATCAGTTACAATCAACCAACGGAGTAAAGTATTAAAAAACAAAGTTCTATAACAATTGATCAGGTGAAATTACAGGTTTTATTAATATGCAATGAAAAGGGCTAGAAATAAGTTTGTGTATAATGGGATTTGTTTTGTTTTGTTTTTATTTCCAAATCATTTTGTTTTACTGGGTAAGGGTATCTGAAGAGAAGATGATGAAAAGTGTTGTCTTCCAACATGGTTGTGGCTTTAGTTTGTTGGGAAAAAAGAAGTGAGTAGGAACTTTTTTCCCTGTTAGGTTCTATAATTTCATGACTAAAAGCATCAGCTTGTATATTTCTATGATATTGTTTGCTTAGTGTTTGGATAGTGATAAGTATTTGTTATGTTTTTCTTCAGGTACTAGCTCTCCTTCTTGTCAAGCACTATATTGGCAGATGGTGATCTTCCCTCCTCTTTCCTTCCCACCTCAGTCTCTTATCTATTGATCCAATTTAATGAAAACTTTCTTCCCACCAGCATCAGATACAAGTGGTAAGTGTTTCCTCCAGTTCTTTACTAAAATATGGACTATTAAATGCATGCGTAGTGTCAGGTACTGCTATTCGCATCTGTCATCACTCTTCTTTGATGAATACAATCATTTATACTCTTGTTAACATTTCCTTTGATGAATTATTTGTTATTTGGCTTGGTTTCTTACATGTCATTTTTTGCAACTCAGATAGGTAGCATGGTTGGTGACACTTGTTATTGGTTTTTAGTTCATTTGTAAGTCTGGTTTTGTGCTTTCCACTTGTGCAATTGCTTTACTTGCAAGCAAATAACTCATTCTACACAAAAGAGGCTACTTTTAGAAAAGTTGTGCTGCTGCAATAAAAATTGTGAGTTTAAATGCAAGTCTTCTATAAGGAGTTTGCCATTTTGTTTGCTAATATAAACATCAGCGGTTCTTATTTCTTAACTCAAGAAATGAGATAGCTCCATCTGTCTCTTTGATTGGTTAGGTGCCTGTTTGGATTATTTAGAGCAGGTTTGACGGGTTTTTATTTTTGTTTTCATCTTGTTTGAAATCTGTTGAGTATTATATTTAAACTTGTTGTTTCTTCTTCTTATTTCAAAGGTTAGAGATCATGGGCTCCACACACAGAATACAACTGGTCCTCCCCTGACTTTCATGATGGTAATTTTAGCCTTGAGTGCTCTTCCAGAAATTGCAGGACAGACAATTTCATCAAGTGGCTTTGAACCAGGTGAGGTTGAGAACTTTATGATTTTCAAATCTTAATATCAATACATTTTAGAGCTATTCTTAAGGATTCAAGTAAAAACATTAGGACTTTTAAGGTTTATTGATCCTTGCAATAAGCTGAATCCAGAGTCTCTTCAATTATAAATATACATCTACACAGGTAAATTTGAATTTGAGGGTGAGAAAGGTTATGGTTGTAGATTTTTTTTGTTTTTCATTCAGATAATATCACATACTACACAAATAGATTTATTGAGTTGTAAACAGTGATAATTAAGTAATATATGAAGCTAGTATATTGTTTATATAATTGGAAATAATTATTGTGTGAAAACTACATGATAGAGTGGCACCTCATCAAAGTTGATGGATTCTTGTCCTTTTTGAAAATTATATAAAATGAAGATAATCGAGTGAAAACTGTATATTAACCTCATTTTACCATAGAATAAAGGTCATTTATGGTTTAGCTCATGTATGTAAAACTATTTACCATACAAGCTTAAGTGAAGAGACTGGAACACTTCAATTCACTAATCCAAGAATTGAGATTTATCTATTTTCATCCCTTAAAAAATTTGATTGGCACATATGCACAAGCATACAGTTCTAAATACACCACTAGTCACCTTGATTAATAAGCTATTAATTTTCCTTTTATTTTCTGATTATCTAGGGAGAAATTTGCTTGAGACAGACAATGTCTCAGAACCGGTTAAACAGCCAGGAATTCTACAAGGAAAATACAGGAGGAATTAAGATCTCCTAGGTTGGTTTATCTTCTCTACTAAAACCTCTAGTGTTGCAAATGCATAAACCCAAATATTGCTATACTCCTAGAATTTGGTCAATGTAGTTTGTTCTAGGAAGGAGGAAAAGAAAATGACATGAAAAAAATTGTACCCACAACCCATGAAACATGAACTACAGACAGGACAAACATCTATATAAAAAAAAAACAATTAATGTTACTTAAACCAAACATAGGAAGAGGTTTTTATAGTTTACCATTCCCACAAGGATCCTCATCATTGGTTGCTGTCATTGACAACAAACTAATGCCCTTTAGATCCATGATAAGCTCCTGATTGGTTTTATATTTTATTTTTTTTTGGTGTACTTGTAATGCCTAACTAAAGAATAGGTAGACTTTTTTTTTTCATATGCAGTGGGTGGTAGACCAACAAACTCTCTTGGTCCATTGTCATGAACGTTCTTGTGGGTGTTTTTGCATCTATTGTTTAAATTGATTTGGTTTGGTAAATGGTAAGCTATAAGGAAGAGCGAAAACTAGATGTGTTCTGATATTTGCTGCTTGTATTAAGAATCTGAGAAGCAAATTTTTCCACTAACATGTGAGAGTTTTCTCGGATAGATCCAAAACTGATTATGTGGTAATTCTATAGAACTTCAGGATTTTTTGGGCCTTCTTCTCAAGCACTATATTGGCAGATGGTGATCTTCCCTAACTTTGCTATCTATTTTGCTATTCTGAACTTTCTCTTGAGCAAAGTTGTGTACATTTCACATGTTTTGCTTAGCCCTTTATTTTCTCTTAATCACAAAAGTTGTGTACATTTGACTATAAAATTGTTTAGCCTTTTATAGTATATTTTTGTGCATTTTATGATAAGGATGTTGTATGTTTTAGGCTATGACAACCATATATGTTCAACTGACTTTTTTTTTTTTTAATACTATTTGCGGCGATTAAAAGTCGCCGCAAAAGGTCTTTTGTCGTAGGTAAAGATCTGAACAGAAAAATTTCACTGGCATATTATATCCCAGCACTTTTTTAATCGCTAGGAAAGAAATTTAAAAAGGAAAAATATATCTCAGCGAATAAAAATCTCGCTGCCATATAATATAAAGAAATTTAAAAAGGAAAAATCATATCCCAGCGTCAAAAATCTCGCTGGCATATTATGTTTCAGCGATTTTATTATCGCTGGGAAAGAAATATAAAAAGAAAATATATGTTCCAGCGTTAAATAAATCGCTGCCATATCATATTCCAGCGATTTCGTAATCGGTGGAAAAGAAATTTTAAACAGGAAATATATTTCCCAGCGATTATAAAATCGCTGGAATATAAAATAGCAGTGAGTGAATTGTCGCTGCCAAATGAGATTGCGTTTTTAAATTTATTTCCCAGCGATTTAGAAATCGCTGCCATAGGTCTATTTTTGCCGGCGATTTTTCTTTTCCGGCATAGTATATAGGAACTGGCTAAATAGTACCGGCGATCGGCCGGTAACTTAGAAATCGCCGGGATATTTGTATGGCGGTGATTTTTATGCTTTTCCCTGCGATTTAGCATCGCCGGGAAAAATGCAATCTGTTGTAGTGAACATTTTTCAATAACAATGTCATTCCTTTATGCTTAATCCACTATACTTAAATAATCTCGCCCATGCTCTCTAGTCTTGATCCTCAATTGAAACATTTAAATAATCTAAAAAATATTGTAGAGATAAGGGGTAAGTTATCAACAATTCAATAAACAAATCACATATGCTAGTGTGTGAACATGATCAGCCTTTTTAGATAGTTCGTTATGTAGAAATAAAACATTTCATTTTCAAAGTACATAACCCAAAAACATGCTATCTAAATATCAGAGTGATATTTCACAAACTGTTCATATTAAAAAAAAAATAACTATTCATATTCAAATACACTTTGACATAACATGATTGAACACATTCATATTATCACATCATTTCATATCATATTATATTGTATCTTATCATGTACCATGTTTAACCCCTATAGTAGGGTTATGCTATCCTTAGTGGCTAAACCAGGCAGTATCATATTGTGAAACTTTTCCTTATTCATTTTCGAAGCCTCGAGTATCCACACAAGAAAGAACATACAGAAAAGTCATTTTATTTTCAAAGTGAGTGCACTCATATCAGAGATGTTGGTACCAACCATATAATATATCAGAATCATCATATCAGAACTAGAATCAGAATCAGAACCAGAATCAAAGCTCATACTAAAGGTTTTTTAGATGCATATCATATCAAACAGACCGCTGAACATATTCATATCATTTTCATATATTCCAAAATAGATTCAAAACGTATTCATATAACATGTATAAAATTTTCAGATCTCATGTTCGCTCTTTTTGCTCATTTAAAAAATATGTCAAAATATTGCTCATGTCTACACTAGTCTGTCATGAAACATTTTTCTCTTTCATATAGATTTCATGAGTAATCCAAAAACACATAACTAAGGTTGTTTTCACATTTTCTTTTCAAAACATATCATACACATTTTCAAAACCAACCCTAGTTCATTTTCTTTTTATACAAAGTCTAGCATGGAATCACACTTACCTATACTTCTTAACTTTTCTGAATTTCATCACAATAGTGCCAGACAAAAATCAATCATCACATATACATAATAAACATGTCACTTGCTTAAATCTCCACATAAATATGTATTTTGATATTTAAGCCTAAAAATACTAAACCAATCCACCTTTTCTAAAATCTCAAATTCTATTAACCCTAAAATATCATAACTTCTCAAATAAATCGACATCCCCTAAATAACTTAATTTTACTTAAATGCATATCTAGTAACATATTCATATAATAGGCTCAAAGTGTTTAAAATAAATAAGAGATTGAACGCTTACAAATTCTTACCAAAACAATTAAAGCTTTTAGAAATTTTCTGTGAAATCAAGTTTATGGCTAATATATTTATCCAGGTAAAATATATGCCTAATTTAAAAATACTAAACACAACCCAAAATAAAATTATATATTAATTTCTTAATATAATAAAAATAAAGTCCATTTAAAAAAAAACATCATTACTACAGTTAATGAAACATAATAAAAACTAAACCTAATCTTGTACTTCACTGAACATTAACCCAAAATGCTACTGCTGTCAAACTTAGGCCCATCTTAAATCAAGCCCAACAAAATACAAATTCAAAACACATTATGATTTGGCTTATAAATCAAAGGGAATGGTTTTAATATCATCTTAAAGCAATTTTTCTCTACCATATGCATAAGAAAAACTTAAAGATATCACTTTCATTTTTTTTTTTTTATAGAGACCAGGGGTAGGGGGGCGGCAAGGCTTACCGAGAAGAAAGAGATGTAGCGGTGCAGGGAGTTGGGCTGAGGTCAACGGTGGTCATGAGCACGGTGGCACGGTACTGAGAGAGAGGGAGAGAGAAAATGATGAGAGAGAGAATGGAGAGAAAAAGAGAGACAGAGAGCGAGAGAGTTTGAGAACGAGAGAGGGAGAGACATAGGCTTACTGTGTAATAGTGATTGACCTGGGGCAGTGTCTCACAACTGGCTACGATGCATTGGTGGCAAGTAGCTAGGGAGCTTGTGGAGGAGTTGTGCTTAATGGAAGAAACTGTGCTCTGATTTTGTTGTATAGAAACAAAGCTTGCCACGTGGGTTGGAAGTGAGGAGAAAAAGTGAGCTGGGTGGTGCATGTGAGTAGGAGGAAGGAAGCGGTGATGGTGGACTTGCTGTGGCTGAGCGAAATCTTCTGTGGTGGTCTTGCTAGCCGTTGGGATATGGGGAAGAAACTGAGAGAGAGAGAGAGAGAGAGAGAGAGAGAGAGAGAGAGAGAGAGGAGGCTCACGGTGTCGCAGCGTGGGCTAGTGATGCGGAGGCAGTGGTGCAAGGTGGGACTTTTCCATAGTGGGTTTTTGTTCCTCTAGATGATGGGTTGTGGAGCACGACTGTGGTGATTTATGGGCTGTTGAAAGAGAGGGAGCATGCAAGGTTGTGATTACTGGACAGGGAGGATGGAGTCGGTAGGCATGCAATGGAAGGACCGTCTCTATATATATGTGTGAGTTAGCTTGTGGTTTTGGGGTTGACCTTGAGGAGAGAGTGCCATGTTTCAAGGTGGTTGAAGCTTGAATGTGGGCTGTGTTTTGTTGCTTTGAACGTGGAGGAGGTTTATGAGGGCTTGTCCTGACGTGTGTTGGTGGGGTGCAACCGTAGTGCATCACAGTGAGAGGGGAGGCAATGGAAAAATATCACGCAAAACAAGAGATGGTGGTGGTCAGGGTTGAATATTAGATGGACTGAGGGCTCATGCAAGATGTCTGGGTAGGGAGGTTGTTTGCGATGGAGGAAGGAGCTCACGGTGTGGAGGGGGTGTGGTTGTTGCATGGTGCTTGCTACCTTCGTGGGTGGTGGTTGGTTATGGAAACTTGAGCGACAACAAGACTAATTTTTTATATTAGAAATAGAGATAAAAGGAAGAGGGAGAGCAATTATTGAGAGAAATAAGGATGTGGGTAACAAAACAAAAAATTATTGATGAAATGAAGAGGAAAAGGAAACCGTAGGGAGAGAAGAGAGGGAGGAAAATAAAAATAAAATATAAAACCTGCTTATAAGAAGAATGATGCCATTTTTCTTCTCTATGGATTGGATTAAGATTGGGCCGGGTGTTATATATATATACTGTTACTGTGCACCATTAATCACAACTAACCTTAAAAGTCGTGCATTACATGCGAACAGGAGAGGTCTTGTTGGGGACCTCAGTCAAGTCCCTAGATACTAAGTCCTCCACGCCAATGGTGGCCTTGTGATGACTGAATCCTTGTTCCTCTCTTGCTTGGCTCACATGCAATAGTGGTCAATATGACTACTTGGGTATGGTGGGGTTAGGTGTTTAGCCATGGTGGTGCACGGCATGGGCAACATGGCTTGCTGAAGGTGAGTCATAGTGGTACACGGCATGGGCAGCATGGCTTGCTGAAGGTGAGCCATGGTGGTGCACGGTATGACCCAGGCTGGTGGCCTAGGCGCTGAGTCTGCAGGGCATGGGCTGGAGCCATGCGCTAGATGGCATGACCTGCTCCGCAAGGCACGGGCTGGAGCCGTGCGCTCACGGCATGCCACTAACCTGCTCTGCAAGGCACGGGCTGGATGGCATGCCTGTGGGGGCACGCCACTGGCCTCGCTAATTGGTGTGGGGGCACGCATGCATGCGCGCAGATGCATGCTCAAGGGCACGCGCAAGCCTGCGCGCGGTCAGTAGCCTCCACGGTCACCAGCTGCGTGTCATGGTTTGAGCCAAGGCATGCAAGCAGGCTAGCTATGTGACTGTCCTGACCCTCCATGATCTACCTCTAGTAACGAACTCCCCTCACGCCTACTCAAGGCGTCCGCCACTTTGTTCTCTTTTCCCGGTTGGTAGATGATATCATATTTGAAACCAAGCAACTTCACCAAGAACTTTTGTTGCTCGGGTGTCACTATCTTTTGCTTGAGCAAATGCCTCAATGCTTGTTGATCTGTGATAATGGTAAACTTTCTTCCCAACAAATAAGGTCTCCATATCTTCAAGGCATGCACAACCGCTAGCATCTCCCTAGCATAGGTACTCCAAGCTTTCTTTATAGGTCCAAGTGCCTTAGAAATAAAGGCTATTGGTCTTTCTTCTTGAACCAAAACAACCCCTATCCCTTCACCACTAGCATTGGTGTAAACCTCAAAAGGCTTCTCAAAGTTAGGTAGTGCTAGCATGGGAGTGGTTGTCATAGCCCTCTTCAACTCATCAAAGGCCTCCATTGCCTCTTGGGTCTATGCAAAATTATCCTTCTTCAACAAGGATGTAAGTGGCTTAGCAATAAGCCCATAGTTCTTCACAAACCACCTATAATAGCCGGTCAATCCCAAGAAACCCCTCAAGGCCGAAATATCATGTGGTAGTGGCTAATCAATCATGGCCTCAATTTTCCTTTGATCCGCTTTCACCCCCTCCCCTGAGATGAAGTGACCAAGATACTCAAGTTCAATCTCCATAAAGGCACATTTGGAAGCCTTTATAAAGAAGTGGTGTTCTTCCAAAATCCTCAACACAACTCTCAAGTGGCTCTTGTGCTCTTCAATAGTCTTGGAGTAAACCAAGATGTCATCAAAAAAGACCAACACAAACTTCCTCAACAATGGCTGGAAAATTGTGTTTATGGCGGCTTGGAAAGTGGAGGGAGCATTACACGATCCAAAGGGCATAACAAGGTACTCAAAGTGCCCGGAATGTGTTCTAAAAGTTGTCTTGTGTATGTCTTCACTCTTCCTTATTATTTGGTGGTAGCCCACCCTCAAATCTAACTTGGAAAAGATTCTTGCACCAAAAAGTTCATCAAGCATCTCATCCACGGTTGGGATAGGGAACCCATCCTTCACCGTGGCCTCATTTAAGGCTCTATAGTTGATACAAAACCTCCATGACCCATCTTTCTTCCTCACTAGTAGCACGGGAGAGGAAAAAAGACTAGTACTTGGCCTTATCAAGCCATTTTTTAACATCTCATCTACTTGCCTTTCTATCTCCCCTTTTTGAAAATGAGCATAACTGTAAAGTGGAACATTCACCGGTTTCTTTTCATCAACAAGCACAATCCGGTGACCAAAGATTCTAGATGGTGGCAAATTAGAAGGCACCTCTAGAACTCCCTGATGATCTTCTAAAACTTCTCTTACTTCCACAGGCAGTCCTTCTAATTCATCTTTGTTGCCTTCTTTTTCACTCTTTTCCACACTACACAAGTAGTTTTCATTGGCCACTACAATGGCCACACAATAGGCTCCATGCTTGCACAACTTCTCAAACATAATAGCCTCACAAGACTTGATCTCCTTGGGTGACAATGCTGTCCACACTTTTTTCTTTGACTCAATCTTGAATTCCATGGTCATTTTCCCATAATCATTTATTACTCTTCCAACGCTTCTAAGCCAAGTGCTGCCCAATACAATCTCAAGACCTCAAAGTGCCAAGACATGAAGGTCGGCTACAATCCTCACACCTTGTATGTTCATCTTCACTTCCTTGACAATTTCTTCACATTTCAACTTGTCCCCATTTGCAACTTTCACCTCAAATGGATCTATGGCACACGGCCTCAACCCAATCTTGGTGATGATATTGGAGTTGATAAAGTTATGGGTGGATCCACTATCCACTAGTAGAGTCACCTCAAATTTCCCTACTCATGCCATAACTCTCATTGATATGGGTTTAGGTACACCCGAAATGGCATTCAAGAACAATTCGGCCTCCTCTTGCTCCGACTCTTCACTAGTCGTCTCAACATGTGGCTCATCTTCTACTTCATTGGTTCCATCTTCAAGCAACACATATGATTGCCTGGCCCTACACTTGTGCTCTTTGCTCCATTTGTCACCACACTTGAAACAAAGACCCTTTTTTATCCTCTCTTGGACCTCTTCTCTAGACAACTTCTTCACTTTATATGGCTTTGGTTTTGTTGTACTCGCTTCTCCCTACTTGCCTTCCTTTCCAAGGAATTTTAGTTTGCAAAGGTTTTGAAACTTTGCTCCCCATATCCTTAGAATGACGCTTCTCAATGTAAGTACTCTCCTCAAGTATCCGCCATTCTCATAACTTCTTGCAAACTCCTTGGTTGCTTCACTTTATCTCCTTGGCAAGCCAAGGTTTCAACCCATCTACAAAAGTATCAATTAGTGCCTCTTCAGACCAACCCCTAACCAAGGTTTGGAGTTATTGAAACTCCTCAATGAAGTGGTGTACTTTTCCCTCTTGTTTCAACTTTGCCAATTGCCCATGATGGTTGACAATTGGTGAAGGCCCAAATTGCATCAAAAATTCCTTCTCAAATGCAATCCATCCCAACCTCTTCTCATCCTTCTCGTATTGATCTCTTATCCACCTCCACCACTTGCTTGATTTTCCTTCTAAGTATAAACAAGCCGTTGACACTCTTTCTCTTCTTGGAACCTTATACACAAGGAAATAATGATCCACCTTATCCAACCACTGATATGGATCCCCCCAATTGAATTTAGGGAAGTCCACCTTTGGTCTCTTGGGTCCCTGGTCATAAGTCCGGTTTCCAACTCTCTCATCATAGTGGTGACCATCACCATCTCTTCTACCATGATGTCCTCCATTTCGGTCATAGTAATTAGGCCTTCTATCTTCTCGGTTTTCATGGCCCCAAGTCCTCTCATCTTCATACCCATATTCGGCCTCATGGCCATCTTCATATCTATGCATCTCATATCTTACATCTTGAGGTCTTCCTCTAGTGCTAGGGCTTCTATGGTGGCTTCCACCATGAATCCATCTTTCAACCACAATGTCATCATGCTTAACACGTCCACCTCTTCTCAATTCAACTCTTGGCGGCTCACGCATCGCATCATACATAGACTCAGTCACATTGGTCTCAACACCATCCACAAAAGCATCACGCCTTTGTGCATTATTCTCTTGCCATGGGGCTTGGTCTTCTACGAGTCTCCTCTCAATTCTTTCAATACTTTCATGTGTTTCTCTTCTCACAGTCTCCATAGCTCTTCTATACTCTTCACTATCACGGGTTATCACATTCAAAGCCATCCTAAGTTCGGCCATAGTGGTGTTGACCTCACTTAGAACGTCCATGACCTTAGTATTGACCCCTTCAAGCACTTCAATTCATTCCCAGTTGGAACTCTTGTTCATCTCGGCATCTTGATTGCTTGTACTCATGGTGCTTGCAAATTAACTTCTTGAAACTTTTGCAAACTGAAATTTCTGGTTGGTGTAGTTTTGGACAGCAACTTGCAACTTCTATGGGCGGTAGGATGGGCTCACAAGTCCAACCTTGAGTTGTCCACCTTTGTGGGTGGGCAACCCCTCTTGCACAAGCAAATATCCAATCTTGGATCCTCCACCTTCGAGGGTGGTCGATCCCTTTAAGAACACAACTTCGTCCTCTACCTCAACCCCCAAACTTCAATTTAACAATTTCACAAGCAATAAAAGTAAACAATGTTGAGGTCCTCCGTGGACCTCCCAATCAAATTCACAAGATTGAGTTAACGCGTTGTTTATCTTTTGGAGAAGTGAGAACTTCTCAAGAACACCAAACAAGAATCTTCTCAATGAAAGCACCAATTAGTGTTAGGGACCTAGGTCAAATCCCTAGACAGTAAGTCCTCCACGCCAATGGTGGCCTTGTGATGACCGATTCCTTATTCCTCTCTTGCTTGGCTCACGTGCAATGGTGGTCAATATGACCACTTGGGTATGGTGGGGTTAGGTGTTTAGGCTAAGATTGGTGAATGGAGTGGTGGAAAAGGTCAAGGAATTGTATGTGGTTCAATGGGAAGTGGCCGCACGGCACTAGTGTGTGCTAGGGTTGGCACCACTTAGAGATGGGATTAGGGTTTGGAAGATGAAGATGGATGGCTAGGATTGAGGATGAGTGATATGGAGGGGGCGGCTAGGGTTGGCCGAGTATGGCTTGTGAGGGATTTTAGGAGAGTTTCCTAAAATCTTGGAAGATAACTTTCCTAAAATCTTGATGATGACTTTCTTAAAATCTTGGGAGATGATGGGGATGTGTATGGCCGGTTATGGGAGTGATTATTGGGTCAATTAGGGTTCCTAAATTATAAGAACCTTAATTGGTAAGTGGAGGGGGCGGCTAGGGCAACAAGATGAAGCCAACAATTTATGGAAAGTTGACAAATACCTATGTTGGGCGATTTTGAGGGCTTGGACGGATTGGAAGAGCCAAAATCAATAAGAACACCTCAAGAACAATGAAGAACACTCAAGAACAATATGAAGAACACTCTAAGAAAAAAAAGTAAAATACTAATGAACTTGAATGAACCAAAAGCATAAACAACAATAATTCAATACTTGATTCACGGATTGCACAAGTAATGAATAAACCTCATATATTGAAGAACTCAACTTGGATTCACGAATTGCACCAAGTTGCAAAGAACAAGATAGATGAATCACACTTATTCAAAGAATTGCAAAGTGTGATTCTCTTTTTGGGATTCATGAATTTCACCCAAAAAGCCCAAATGCAAAGGCACCGGTTTATGATCTCTCAAACAATAGCCTTCCCTCTAGGAGTTTGCCAAAAGATCCTAAAGCAAATGAAAGATGTTCTATTTATAAGCAATACAAATTAGAAACCCCCAATAGGTCCATTGGAAATAAATAATTAAAGCAAAATAAATAAAATAAAATAAATAACATGATAGTGGTCATGAACAAAGGCTAGCCGTGGCATGCATGGCTCATGGTGGGCTAAGGTGGTGCATGGTGGTCCTCGGCTGGTCTATGGTCAGGTGGTGCGGCATGGCTTGCTAATGGTGAGTCATGGTTGTGCGGCATGGCTTGCTGATGGTGAGCCATGGTGGTGCACGGCATAAGTGGCATGGCTTGCTGAAGGTGAGCCATGGTGGTGCACGGCATGGCCCAGGCTGGTGGCCTAGGTGCTGAGTTTGCAGGGCATGGACTTGAGTCGTGCACTGGATGGCATGCTTGGTGGGCATGCCACTGACCTGCTCCGCAAGGCACAGGCTGGAGCTGTGCGCTAGATGGCATGCCTTGAGGCGTGCCACTAACCTGCTCTGCAAGGTACGGGCTGGAGCCATGCACTAGATGGCGTGCCTGTGGGGGCACGCCACTAGCCTCACTAATTTGTCTGAGGTCACGCATGCATGCGTGCAGATGCACGCTCAAGGGCACGCGTAAGCCTGCATGCGGTCAGTAGCCTCCACGGTCGCACGCTGCATGTCATGATTTGAGCCAAGGCATGCAAGCAGGCTAGCCATGTGACTGTCCTGACCCTCCATGAGTTGTGCCGAGGTGTGGTCCCAGGTAAATTTTCTGGAGGTTGTGACAGGTATGCCCATGTGGACACCGCTCATGAGATAGAGACTTATAAAACTCGTCCTCAACTTTGTATGAGTGAATGTATATATATGTGTGTGTATATATATATATATATATATATATAATTCAATCGAGAGATAGCTTTGGGCTGGAAGATTTGGTTTTACCAAAAGCATATTCGGATAGTTATCAGTTTGTCACTTTCAACAGATAAATGCCATAATAACAAAAGGTTAAACACTTAAAAACGAAGTAAAAAACAACATGAATTGGGAGCAGTTCTGTACATCATTCTTAAATTTCTCAGAAACTGATCAAGTCATAATAATGTCAGCAATGACAAAATCAAAGACCAATCTCATCTACCCAATTAATTACCAAAACTAGGCAACCGCTAATTAATAATATTGATTATAAAATTGAAAGCTTCGTCTCCCCCAACAATATTAACGATAGGCAGACGACGATGACGATGATCGATGAGTAAACAAAAGCAGGAATATTTGCGAGAGGTAGGCCGCGGTGAATCTTTCTGTGCGGGTGCGCGCTTTGTGGCTTGGGATTGTGCAGAAACCGACGAAATTCATAAGAGAACAACAACAACCACTACACGAAAAAAAAAAAAAAAAAGTACGTGGCGCAGGGCCCTCGCTCCCATATTCAAATCACTAGAATCCAAAAGGACAGTACCCCTCTCTCTCACGGTCACAGAAGCCAGCAGCATATTCCTCCGAATGTACCCTCCCCTGCACTGCACCTCTTCCAAAAATACTCATTTTCATTTTATTAAAGTCTGCATTATCTGTCGCGTCTTGGAGGATTTTGGTTCCCTCTCCATTATTTTAGCTGATCCCAAGTGTTCCTTGAAATATTGTGGCTGTAGCATCTGAAATTGTTTTTAATCAGAATCCAAAAATTCACAAGAAAATGTCAATTACAGTAACAATAGAATTTAACTAAGACCTTATATTTGATTTGATAACCCTCCATTTCTGGTTGTTAGTAAAATTGGCGGGTAAAAAGTCATGCAGTTATAAGAGGGTAGAAAAATGATATTTACTACGTGACGTATTTTTATTAAAAAAATAAATAAATATGAAATTTATATAAAAAAAAAAACTTATATTTTTTAATAAAGGTATCCGAGATTCTCAAAACTATACGGAGCATTATTCTTCCTTGAAAACTTTCAGAAGGGTACGTTGTTGAACTTTGAGTATGTGATCAGCAGTGAAGCAACTTTTGTGACTAGAAATGCACAGGAACGTTCCCTTGCAAATAACTCGGACTTGGACGCTCCTCTAAAGCGATTGGATTCACGCTGGTTTGGTTGATCTTTCGTTTTCTCTCTTCTTCCATTTTTTTTTTTTTCATCCGAACAACCATCAGAAATTATCACACTATTTTTTCCAATTTTCACTGTAAATATAAAATTTAGAGATAATTAATATCCTGAATTATGACTTTTTTATTCAATTTCTTTAATAAAAGTCTTCTCCTTAAGATCAATTAAAAGTGAAATGTTTGAAATTATCATATGGTTATAAGGTCTTAACCGAGAATTTAAATTACCATAGTTTAGGTGATTATTCCATCTTTAATAATTTATAATAAATATTTCATGAACAATAATAATTTAGAAATTAAAAATATAATTTCCACTGAAAATAAATTAAGATGACTTGTTTTGAATAATCAAGAAAGGCAATATCGATTTCATCAAATGATCTTTAAATAATAAAGTTTGTTAACACCATTAATCAAACTTTTTCTTTTGTAAGAATAAAAACTTGTAATTTACACAAGATATCATAGGGCACTGGGAGGGATACGTAGGACCCAGAGGAATAAGCTCATATACCAACATGCCCAAGTCTGAGGCACTAGGGATGAACTACGAGTCCAAGAATTGATCTCATTGATATGTATTATAGATAATGCGAATAGATAACCTTTGACTAATTAGGGAGATGATCACTCTACTTTATATGGAAAAGTTTTCAAAATAAAGTTTAGAGATCAGCCGTTATCATTATCATCATGTTGCTATAAATAGCACTTAAAGTTAACACATTTACTACATTGATTTATATACTTATATTGAGATCATTTTTCTCTAACATAAACATTGGAGTTCCACTGGACTCCTCATGCCGCCCTCTCATTTCATTGTAGGTTATCCATGTCATTGGTGGTGTGAAGTATATCCTTAACAGGTACTATATCAAGTAGGTCTGCAACTTGGCTTGACACAGTTGAGTTTGTGCCCGACCTGAACCGAACGGGAGTATCCAAGGTGCCAAACCAACCCGACTTGACCCAAATAGAATAAATACGGGTTGAACCCGTATGACTTGAACTTTACAAAAGAGAAAAAAAAAACCATATGCTTTTTTCACATCAATGCAGTTGGGCCACCGAAAAGAAAGGCAAAAACTATGGAAGTTCTACCGTTCTGGCAAATGGCCACAATCTCGAGGCATCGGCAAACATCCCATCGAGTTTCTCGACTCCCTTGCAGTTTTTCCATCGAGCAGCCATCCAAGTCTGTTGCTATCAAGTTTGTCCCTAGAGACTACACAAGGACCAGTCAGTGAAGGGTTGAGTTTGGACTCAAAGAGCAGGGCATGGTTCATTTTGAGTGGCTTGAGTATCATAGCCACTTTGGCATTCTAATCTTTCAATTTTCACAAAAATGCAAGTTTTTTTTTTGCAGTGCATCAAGTAGGGGACGAAGATGACAGATGTGTTCATTTATTTATTTATTTATTATAATTTCTAAAGAAGACAAGTCAAAGATGAAAGAGAGAGAGGAAACGAGTTACAGTGAGAATCTTATCGTGTTCTTGTTGGCACAGGCGACGACTATTTTGCCTCTGATCCTAGGACGAAAAGGCTGCTCTTCGATTTTCTAGGACTTGCAGACAAGGTGGGAAATAAATGTACAAATTATGAGACGAGGTGGAAAACAAATGTACAAAGATGCAGTGAGCGAAGACGAATAGCTTCATCAGCTAAAGTGTATTCGAATGGGTTGGCACCAAGATGATTAAAAGAAAAAACCCATTCCTAGTCGGGTTGGAAATCCGAACATATAACAACCCATTACAAGCCGGGTTCGAGGTCGGGTCAGTTTATCGGGTCATATGCACAGCCCTATATTAAGAAATACAAAAAATCATTAAGTATTCTTGAAATACGGATGACTTATTAATCTTGTTTGATTACAAATTCTTAAGTTATTTAAATTGCTTGTATAACTATTTTTTACATGATATGGTATGATAAATGAAGCTATTTTGTATTAATATTTCAAAAGTACTCCATACTTACTAAATGAGTAAACAACTTAGACGTCTCATCCCAAATGATCTCCCGATTTATAAAACATAGGTTAGTGATGAACGATATTTAAGGAGTTAAGCTTTTTAAAATTAAAATTAGTAAAATCTCATTGACAATACTGATAAAAATTATAATAAAATCATATTAATTCTTTCAAGTCTGCAATTTCAGAAGTACAGTCTCTCCGACACATTCTTTGATCACTTCTTGCGCATCTCCTTCGAACAGGAGGTGAACTAAAAAAAATAAAAATACAAAAAAGGAATGTTTTAATTATAGAAAGATTTTATAAAAATAAATTTATAAATTAATGTGTCTTGATGTAATAAGTTAGATGGTAAAATTATTTTTATTATAAAATAAATATAACATATTAAATAAAACTACATCAATTTATGAATTTGATTTTATAAAATCTATTTATAACTCTAATATTTCTCAAAAAATAATATATACACCTTTTACCGTGGTCTAATAGAATTAAAAAGAGTAAAAAAATAGATGCCATTTTAAAAATTTATAAAAAAATTTATTTTTTTAATAAAATCCATTTTTTATAGAAAATTTTCTTTTTAAAGCTTCTACTTGATATTACTCAATTAAAAAATAGAAAATAACATATTCTCCCAATTTCCGGGCTGATTAGAAAAAGCTCGTTAAAAAAAGAAAAGTAACGTTCCACGCGCTGCCTCCGGTGACCATTTCGAATTTATTTTCACTATTTGTTTTAATCTATATAACTTTACAACTTCGTTCTGTTCCACGCCGTTTTCCACTTTATTATTCTCAAATATTAAGAAAAAAAATATCCCATCTTGGCTATAGTCCAAAATCCAAATCCAAATCCCAACCTCTCTTCCCTGCCGTCTCCCACTTTTCGGTCTGTCAACTTTATATGGAAAATTAAAATTTTTACATAATCATATTTTAAATTAAATATATCTTTATAAAATAATTTATAAAAATAATATTATTTTATAAAAATATATTCAAATAGTTATAAAGATATAATTATTTTAATTATAGAGTAATGTTAGTTACAAATCTCAAATAAATAAGTTTAGTCAAATCCTTTATTAAAAAATGGATCATATTAATAAAAAATAATTTTTTTATACTTTTTTAGGTATTATCTATTTTTTTAAGAGTTTATATAAGATTTGTATATTTAAAATTTATACAAATAATTTTTCTTAATTTATCAAAAATATATATATTGTTACTTTATTTAATTAATTATATTTTGTCGGAAAAAAAAAACTATCTTTTTTTTAAAATCTCTCTCTCTCTCCTAATCACTACACAGAACGCTCTGACTGTCAACCTTTCTCTCTCTTTAAAATCTCCTCTCTCTCTGTCTTTAAAATCTTTTTTTTATTATTATTTGTTTTTCCAACTGTCAAAAAAGCAAAGGAAAAGAAAAAATAAAAAAGAAATAGCTGGAATAGCTGGGGGCCAGAGCAGCCTCGAATATCCTCCGCGATTCCAAGTTCCAACCCGCCTTTCGCTCTCTCTCTCTCTCTCTCTCTCTCTCTCTCACCATAACTACAGACTCGATCGCTATTGTATTTCTAGACTCCTCCTGTATATCTATTTCTATATTCCATTTTCAATTCAATGAAGTTGGAAGGGCACCCGGAGGGAGAGGAGGAGATTTGCCGGACGATCGAGGTCGTCTCCTTCCCCGCCCCCGTCGTTAATCACCTCAAGTCCGTTCCCGCCGCAGACGATGACTGCAATGGAGAGAACCCCTATATTCCCCCTCTCAACTTCTCCTTGGTCGATAACGGCATTTTCCGCTCCGGCTTCCCTGACTCCGCCAACTTCTCCTTCCTCCAGACCCTAGGCCTCCGCTCCATCATGTAACAACTACTCTAGCAACCGTTCCTCTCCTTTTCTCTTTCATCTCTTTATATATATGTCTATGCATACATATTTATACGCATTTATGAACATGGATATACATATATAGATATATAAGTCTAGATATACAAATGGATTGATGGATATAGGGTTTTTCGTCTTCTGTTGTGGATTTAGATGTCTGTGTCCGGAACCATATCCGGCGGCGTACATGGAGTTTATCAAGTCCAACGGGATCAAGCTTTTCCAATTCGGGATTGAAGGTTATAAGGTATATACATGTGTGTGTAAATACAGCCTAATTCTGTCGTTGTTGAGTTGTTTTAAGTTAAATTACCACTGCTAGTCTATTTCGCTTCACGTAAGGATTTGGAAGAAAATGTTTCTAATAATGTATGGATAATGTTAGATTTTTTTTTTCTATATCTAATGGTGGTAGTTAGTTGAATTACGATAATTCTTATTGAATCGTACCTTGAGTGCTGTCTAAACTACCATTAAAGATGTTACCTTCGTGAATTCCCACTAATGCTGATCTTCGTGATGAACCTACTAGTTAGATTATCGTGTCTCTTTAATTTGGGATTGTCACCGTTGTTATATGTCATCGTTGTTTTATAATAATTGCTAATATTTGGTGTCTAATATGCTTCTGTATACTCCTTAATTTAATTTCGTGGATATGGGAATTCGTAAAATATGCATCTTGAAAAAACACAATAAGTTCAAATTTTGTAGATCTTTATAGACGGAATCCTTTGAGATTGCTGGCCTTTGTATTCATATTTGTTTTCTATTTTGAATGTTATAATGTTCTACAATTAATGCAGTGGGACTTGTGTGTGCATAATCCACATTTTAGAATTACTTACCTAGCTTTCTAGCTTTCGTATTTCCGAAGTATTCCTTGTATTCTGTTGTTAATCAACTTTTTAATTTCTTGTCTTCCAATTTGTCTTTTCTTCCCCTTATTCGATACATAAACGAGTCAGTGTCTTTCGTATTTGTTGTTTGATTTGATTTGCCGACTACAAAAATCCTAGGCTTAGATGCCTTCACTGTGGTGATAGGTTCACGGTATTTCATATTATATATATATATATACACATATATATTTACTTTCCTGCAAGTTTTTCCTTTTTATATGTCCTGAGTACTTGGGCTTATGCCTATTCTTGAGAATAAAATCTCTTATTACTTATAAAAATATATATATTTACTAGTAAACATTATTTTATTGTATATTTTCAATGAGAAATGCTATTTTAAGGCCTCTACACCACACACCATGCACATGGTATAATTTGATTTGTAAGATTCAAATTTTAAAATTTATTTTTTAAATCAAATTATGCCAAGTGGATGGTGCATGGTGTAGAGGCTTTAGAATAGAGTTATTCATTTTCAATGCATCACACCAAAACTTGATATAAAAAATTCAGGCAAGTTTGTAGACTTTCTTAAAGCTCATGATCTCAACAATTTCCAATTCAAGTATGTAATGAGCATGATATATGATGTTAAAGAGAGGGGGGGGGGGGGGGGGGGGGGGGGGGGGGGGGGGGGGTGGCGGGGGATGTTCGTCAGTGTAAGTCCAAATCTTGCCAAATGAAAGAAAACTGTATTGACCTGAGATAAGGTTGTGTGCGGGGCTATGTGTAGGATTAGTAGAAAGCACAATACCTTATCAAGTATAACTAAATCATGAAACCATGTGACCCAACCTAAGCAATGAGCATTCCTTGTGAGTTCCTTTGCACTTAAACATTTTTTCTACAGTTATCACTAGGACTGTGGTGTATATTTCTTTATAAGATTTCATTACGTCTTTCCAATGCAGTTTTGCCTTAATCAATCTTGTATGTTCATTTGCGACACATCTGGTGATTTTTTCACTTGATGTCTTGGATCATAGACCCAGGAGTCAAAACTTTTACATTTTTCTGGTAACTTTGAATGAATGAAATCACAGTACCTATCTAGTAACTTTTACATTTTGCCTTTCCCCTGTTGATTATTCACAAATAAAGACAACCTTATCTTCTTTTCTCTTCTTGTAACAGTAATAATAGTTTTAATATTGTAAAATTCTGCTTTGTGCCCCGAGATATATAATTTTATTCTAAGTTCCAATACCTTGATGGACAAAAAAATCACTTAAGGTCATCTTCAAATTTGGTCAGAGTTTTAGTAACAATTTTACGTTTCAATTGTAGCTGCACTGTCCTCAAATTTGCTCAGAGTCTCATTGATGGTTTCATCGATAAGGTTTAGAGATGTATCTAAGTTTCTGGTTTTCTATTCCTCTACATTTATAATATTTGCCATTTTCTATATGGCTATTGCTGGAATTCTTTTGTGAGTATTTCATTCATTGGCCGTGTTTGTGTACTTTTGGGTATTGATGTTACACTGGTTATGCCTAGGTGTATTCTTAAAAGATAAGAATAACCTTTGCCCTGAATCTTTTTTATTTTTATCAGTGCCTTTGCCCTGAATCTTTTTTTTTACATGATTGACATGCCTTCTAGACTGTTTTGGCTGATCTGAGTAATATGATTTCTGCTGCCACCATGGTCCACCTTCTATTTTTGATTGTGAGAGGGGATGGGAACTTATACCGGGCCATGTTTTCCATTGCATGGATGTTCTGTCAATACGTTTTCACCAGTTTTATCTTTATGTACGTGTATGGTTTCCTCTTTTGCTTTCCTAAGAACTTAATTGCTTTATCTGATGGAGAGATACCGCATGGAAACAATTACCAAGGATCATACCTATGAGGATGGTTTTCATATGTAAATCTAATTGTCTGTACCTGCTTAGATACCATGGAGATTTGTGATAGCAACAATCACTGAGCACCATACCCGTGATATGGGAATTATAATGGTGGAGAATACAATCTCTTAGTACCAATAAGCATTTGCTGATATGATGAATGGTGATAGCTGGTGATTCTATAGCTGCGAAAATTGTGTATTAATCGATGCCAGCAAATGAAACCCTGGGAAGCTAAAATTGCATGTTGGTTTCCAAATTGAATATATTACTTGTAGCCTGAGTTGTTAAATTCTGTGTTATTAAGAGTGATATCTTTTTTGAGCCTTGTGAGTAGAATAGTACTCTAGTTAAAACTATGAGTCGCCCCTTTTTGTGTACTGCAAGTTCTAATATTTGAAATGATATTGAATTTAACAAGGTTATGTCCAAATTGTATGCATCCAGGAGCCTTTTGTGAACATCCCAGAGGATACAATTCGTGAAGCACTAAAAGTTGTCCTTGGTACTGAAAGATTCATACATCTTATGGTTTTATTTCTGGTTCGATTGTGGTGTTATTTCTTTAAGTAACTGGTTATATTCACTTCTAATGTATGCAATGCAGATATAAGGAATCACCCAGTTTTAATTCATTGTAAACGTGGGAAGGTATGTTTGTGGACGGAGCTTTATTCTCTCCATACTTGATTTTATTTATGCTAAAGTTCTAACTTGTTGATGGTTGCTTGCTTTGTTTCCAGCATCGAACTGGTTGTCTGGTGGGATGCTTGAGAAAATTGCAAAGGTGGTGCCTGACATCTGTCTTTGATGAGTACCAGAGGTTTGCAGCTGCTAAAGCTAGAGTTTCAGATCAGAGGTTTATGGAATTGTTCGACGTGTCTAGCTTGAAGCATATGCCACTGACATTTTCATGTTCGAGGAGGTAAACAACCAGTTCTATTGATTGGCTTTTCCTTTCTTTGATGGAAGAGAATCACATAGGTCCTACTTCAGAATATATAGGGAAAGGCGATGAGTTCCTGGAATGCATTTCAGCCACAAAGGAATAATTCTTCTTTTTCTCTTGAGAATAAGATGAACATAAATTAGCACGTCCTGTTTAGAGTGTTGCAAACCCTCCCTGTCCTCCACCCTCTTCCTTCTTCTCTCTCTGTTCTTTTCCTGTTTTGATTTCTAGGCAGTCTGTGTTTAAAGGGTTCGTAGTAGCCGTTCTTCTCCACTCCAGCTGTTTCTGTCTTTGATTATAAAGAAAGACAAGGCAGCTAGAAAGACTCTTGTCTGCCCATAATTCTTGGTGGGGTAGTTAAGGTATAGATTATTAATAAATAAAAATTTACGTTACTTGTAGAACGGTTATTTTGGCATCAAGCTAAATGTAGACAGTGGAGTTCTTGTAGCATCAAGCTCAAATTTACTTGTGCAGAGATGCTGAGTGTGAGGTTATGATTTTATGTCATGGCTAACTACGTTTATGTGGATAGTTTGCTGTGAGAATCATGATGATGTATTACTTCTCTTGCACAATACTTAGATCAAAAGAAGATTGAGCATGTCTTGAATTCAAGCAAGTTTTCAGTGTTTGAATTTTGATGATCAGCTACTTACAGCAGTCTGTATTAACGGTAATCATGAGGAAGAAGTTGTGAAATAATCTTCAGTTTTTAAAGCACATATTTTAGCTGTATATAAAAAGGTTGAGTTATGAAGGTTTTTTTTCTTTTTTGGGCAAGTGATTGTGAATGTTGTTGTATCTGAGTCAAAGATGATCTCAAGTAATGAAGAACGGGGGGACCTGCGTAATTCCAACAATCTAAAACAGAACATATCGGAAAGGTCTCGATGCTCCTTTGGCCGAGTTGAAAGAACCCGATAAAAGACGGGGATTTCTTTCTTTAATCCATGTATATTTGCTGCAGCAGTTGGTTTCCTGCTTTCGGGCTCCAGTCTTGAATTGTGTGGAAGATTGCTGTTCCTCAAACCCACGGCAATCCTCCATAGTATGCCTTATTAAACATTAGCACCTTCTTCTATATTATTATTATTATTTTGTCGGAACAGAAGCCACATTTTTAAATGGGTATTATTGGAGGTTATTTGTTCAAATTAATCCTTTGGGCATGTGCGGTCTCTCATTTTAGACTGCACAATTATTCTGTCACACCAGAGGTTGCTAATGGTTATGGAGGATTTTGAGCGAGTGGGATTTTGAACTGGATCTTGATCTACATTACATTATGTGATATGCTTATTAGGAAGGGGGTATTGTCGCCGACTTCATAGTGTGGGAGAGAGGATGGTGTCGTCGGTCGGTCGTCACTGATCTCAATGATTCAGACGGCTACGAGACTCGAGAGAAGATGGCGAGACCTCGAATAACGAGTGTGGATAAAGAGAGAGGGAGTAAAATAAAGTGATCGAAACATAAAAATAAAATTGATGGGTTCAGAAATGAATTTCTTTATGACAAAATGCTGAGATTTTAATTGCGAGATGCTTGATGTTGGGTGCGTCCCACCACCTTCTTCTCTGTCTTGTACCCTGGAAAAGCTTTACATGCTTTGGCATTATGAAAAAGAAAAGGTGAGAGATCCATAATTTCATAAAGTGGCATCGTACATGATCCACCTCTCAAGTTTCTTCCATATCAAGCAAAGAGCTAAAAGACTTCTTTCAAGTGTTTGATCTATTATTTGCGGCAAGATAATGCAACTAATAAAGAAACCTTCTGATCCGCGAAAAGTGCTCCCCCCTCTCCTATATTCTATAAATATATGTTACTTTTCTCATTTAATTATCTTGCCACGTCAATCTTTCCGAGATGATTCCGTTCATGATTAAAAAGTTATATTTTTTTTTAGATTTTCTCTTTTAGATCATTATTATTAGCTTCTCCACTTACTACAAGTTGAATGCTTAGTGGATTCCAAGTTACTATGTCATAAAAGAAACTCTGTTGTGGACAATGTCGTCATCTTGTTGGGGAATGATCCTATAGAGAGAACCTTTCCTTTTTCCTTTCCATTATTTAGTTCCCTGTCATGGTTTTGCATTGCCATATCAAACTTCTGTATATGCAAACAATTTGAAAAGGAAAGAAATTTTTTTCTTTATGTCGGAGAAAAGAGCTGAGACACTTGGTAGTGATGATCTTCATTTTCCTTTTAAAAGGCTCTTATGCTAAAGTAGTAAAGTGAAAGAAAATTGAATACTGTCTATTTGTTCCACAGAAAGTCACCTTTTGGAAGTTTGATAACTTATGTGTATATCTATATATATATATATATATAGCTCCTTCAAATGGTGACAATTTGTAGTGGTGCTGGTGATTTTTTTGCATAATTAGATCTGTTGCAGAAACTAGATCTTGCCCCTATTTTAGTCAACGGGAAGGTTCCCTTTTGATTCAAGGATAATGTGAATTTGTGTGCATTTTCCCATTAATTATTTCACTTCCCCTAGCACTGGTTTCCCTCTGATCGTTTTGGAATCGGCACTAAAACCTCTTCAGTTAAGGTACAACAGATCAACATGGTCACCATTTTCGTGGCTCTGTTTCTAGTTACAGATGTCAAGTATTTATGGGTCTTTTTTACTTTTATAACCAAAGCATAAAACTTTCAATATTTGGGTCTTTTTTACTTTTGTAGTCAAACAGAAGAAGAGTTCAAACCCAAAACGCAAGCACAAAGAATATATAGGATTATTTCCTTTGGGTCTTATATTACTTTTTATAGTCAAACATTGAAGACTCCAAACACTTGTAATTACGTCTCAAAGACTATATGATTCTCTTGAACAACACGCCAATGGAGTTGAGATACAAAAGACCTAAACACGTTAGACTTTCCTAGTAAATCTCAAATTAATATTGCCAACTGATGTTGCAGTTTTCAATTACTGTGTTTCAGGAGGGAACAGATTATCCTTGTTATCATTTTTTAATTAGGTTTCGTTATGTGATGATCTATCACTGAAGAGAGAGAAACAGGAACAGATAAAAAAAGGAAACATGGAACTATTCTTTCTCAGAAGATAATATTAACAAAAGGTGGTAACTTTGTGGTTATTATATTCTGCAAGAAACCAATACATATTCCATACCCTTTAAAGTAAACCGACTTTTTTTTTTAAGGAAACCATCGAATACAAAATAGAGATATATATAATTCAGACTTTTGCCCTAAATAGACAACTATAAGTTTCTCTTATACTAAAAAAAAAAATTGCTCTTAAGCTGTTGCAATTGGACCCAACTTGACATTAGCTTCCGTGGCGGCCTTCATTGCCTCAAATCTTGGTTCCTTAGCCTGGAACTTGACGCCTGCATACAGCTTCATGTAGTCTTCAAAAACGAATTTGGGGTAAACATTGTTCTTTTCCTCATCCTCTTTCTCCACCATTGTTGGTGCTGGGTAGATAACAGCATCACTGCCAGGGTTATAGAATGAAGCTATTGACATTCTGTTGCCATTTGTTTGGGCTATCACTCTGTGCAGCACACTCTTGTACTTCCCATTGGTGATGACCTATATATATCATGTTTATATACAGTTATATTGTTATAGAATTGAGCCAAAGATCCCCCAAAAACTATAAATTCTGATATATATATATATATATATATATAAATATACCTCGAGTTGGTCACCAATGTTGATTACAATGGAGTGGCGCATGGGCGGGACGTCGATCCACTGACCATCTTTCAGAAGCTGGAGACCGCTGACCTTATCGTCCTGGAAGAGTAGGATAATGCCACCAGCATCGGTGTGGGCACGGAGACCCTTGAAAAGTTCAGGCTTGGGGCATGGAGGGTAGTTGCTGACCTTGGTTCCAAAAGTTGGACCCTTTGATCCATAGAATGCCTTTTTCAGGTAACCTTTCTCAATTCCAAGATTCTCACATAACAGGTCTAGGAGTTCCTCTGCTAGTTTTTCCAGCTTCAGTGCAAATTCCTTCATCACCTTTCTGCATTAATTTCCGAGATGTAAAATATTAGCACACAGAGATAGAGAGGGGGAGAGAGGTTTTGGTTTAAAAAACATAGTGTCGCTTGAAATTGGAACCAACCCAATTGAATATTATTATTCCCAAAGAAATCATGCAGTATTAATATATTATAAACCCCCCGGAGAACATAAAGTATCTTCTACTTATACAGGTCCATTCACACATATTAAATTTCATTAAAGAAATATATAACTACCGCCAAAAAATATATGCCACCAAAATGTACGAAAACTTAGAAGTGTTGTTGTTGATGTACACGAAAGCCATCTCCTAAAAATATGTCATTTCTTCACCTGTATTCATCTTGGAGATCTGGAATCTCAGAAATATTGGACTCGGGGAGATGGCGCAAGTGGAAAGTGCTCTCCCAATCCATGTCATTGACCTCAGCCTGAACACCCTCGAGAGCCTTGCTCGCCACCAGCTCCTTGAACCTTTGCTCCATGCACTTTTTGTAGTGCTCCTTTGTCATCCTCTCCACCGTGTCCAGAAGTTCATGGGGTATCCCATGATTAAGTAACTTCAATTTTCAAGAAAGAAACACGCAGAAAACAAAACAGTCAGACGCGTAAATGGAAGTAAATAAGCAATGGAAGTACATAACCAATTAGGCGCTAAGAGTTATAAACCTCAAAGAAGCCCCAGTTTTCGCATGCATCTTTGATCTTCTCCATGGTTGCTCCTCTCTCCTCGCCGTTTAGCTTCTCCATGTTGATCACCGGGAAGTTCTCCATCTCTCTCGCTCTGTGTCTGTCTGTCTGTCTGTCTGTCTGTCTATGTCTCTCAAGCTAGCTGGAATCGATGTTGTAGTATGGGACTTGGGTGGTGTGGTATTTATAGAAATTAGCGGTAGCTGGGGACGGGAACGGTGCTAGCCAGCTTGTTTGGGTCTATGTTTTGGAGAGACTTAGCCCAGTTACCAAACACCCACGTTTCATTTCGTTATTATAATTTTTTTAAATTTTTATATAAAATATAATAAAAAAATTTAACTTTTTCAACTCTCAACATATTCATAATATTTAAAACTATTATTTAAATAATATTTTATTCAATTCAACTCAGCTCAATCTAATATCTAAACACAATCTTAAAAATAAATAATTAAACAAAAATTAAGTTGAATCTAATTATAATTTAAGGTACTTATTTAAGTTATTTTAATTGTGGTAGATCCAGTTATAATATATATATATATATATATGTGGGAGCCGCTACTTTGCCGCCTACATCGTACCGATGGACATACTGTACAGTTTATTTTTTATTTTATTTTATTTTTTTATATTTTTTAATCACTTCTTTAATTATTAAATAAATAAAACTACCCGAACAACTTTATCGGTACCGCTCAGGCGCATGGGAGCATTTCCATATATTATATATATATATAAATATTTATCGATCTTTATATCGGAATTGTAACAGCCTGCTTTATGAGTCGGTCCCTCTGTCCTCTATAGTCAGTAGTCAGGTTGGACCCACCTACATGGCTGCAATTTTGACCCATCACTAGCCATTTAAAGATGACTCATCCAGCACCTTCCTTGCGCCTCCCAAGCAGCCACGTCTTATTTATTATGAGAAACTCTAAGGCTATCGCTGGTGACTCTGCTGATGTCATTGCTGGTAAAAAAAAAAAAATAATGATTAAGAAATTTTTTTTAATATTATTATAAATTTTTTATATTTTTTAAAAACATTTAAATATATTAAAAAATAATTTGAAAAAAAAAATAAAAAAATAAAAAAAAATTTTTACCTAACAGTAGCTCCAACGGTAGCCACCAGGCACCGCACATTTATTATTGGGTGTCACCAGCAAATTAAAATTAGAATTTCTAGAAAAAAGATTCAAATGGACTTTTATTACATTGATAATGGGGTCCTTGTAAAATTTCCACGTTATATAGATGATCCATATGCCTTAACATATATTATAGTACCCTTTTTCTTTGTATTTATTTAGAAAAATCAATGGTTTCCTTCATGACTCATTTTATTTTAGGTTGATCAGTATATTAATGTTAGTTATCAATTGTGGGTTGGGATTAGAAAGAGTGGGTAATAGTCCAAATATCATTTTCTAAGAAAGAACATAACAATTTGTATTACCCCACCGAGAGCAATAGTCGTTCAAATATAATAAAATATATATATTTAAGAAGATAGATTCAATACAAGAAAAATGAATATTTATAACGAGTTATTTACAACGAAAATGACTATTTGATCATTACAACAATAATAGACTCATTTTGATAAAAAAATAATCATTTCGTAAAAAATAATTGACAGCAAATAAACAATATTGTCTTTCACTCTTTCTATTTTCTGTCTTATAAAGTTTTAAAAACCGAATCTGTCACATGATTTCTCTCGCGCCTCTATTCATCATGTACTTCCCACGTTCGCTCTTCATTATGTGGCACCCCAATGCGCATGAGTTGCACACACGTACTCCTCTTTTTCAAGAAGAGGATCTACAATTTTTTTTGTTCAATTTTCTCCCACCATCTCCCATTTGATTCTCTATGGTTATTAATGCCTTTTCTCCCATTTGATTCTCTCTTTGAATATTTTTGAAGTTAATTTCTTCTTTCATGGTTCAGCTCGATCAATTTTTGGCACGATCCTGATCCCTATCTAGCTGTTTGGGTAACAAAATCCCTTGATGTCATGATCATATTATGTCTCCACAAGCCGCCCCACCTTAATTGGAACTATTTTAAAAAAATATACAATGTTTCTAATTATAGCCCTAATTTTATTGACAGATGGATTGAACCAATTCCTAGAAATTCTAATAAAAGATTGATTCTATAATATATCCCATCCGAACGTCTCATAAGAGTTCATTTTGTTTATTTCTATAGCTAGCGTTCAAACCACTCAATATGCCATATATGTTCATGTTTGTGCATATATGCATGCTTCTTTGAGTTTCTTTCCTCTTTTTTTTTTCCCCCTCTTCAGACTATATTCTCCAGATTAAATATAAGATATATACTAATTAATAACTTTGTATAATTGGCCATAGAAAAAGGCTATTTTTGTTTAATTTGTTTGGGGGTAGATCGAACTGATCATGAAGAGATTAGAAGATGATAACTTTTGTCCATGTCGTGGGGGACTGCAAAGTAACAAAGTTGTGAATGCCACTACATTGTTGTCAGGTGTGGAAAAAAATTAGATTCACAAGAGATCAGCATTTGTTTATTTCAATTTCTAGTTAAGTGGAAAATGCTTTGTGTACAAAAGTTAGATATTAAAGGCAAAGGTCGAGTCATTCCAGCTACTATTTCCCCCACCCTTTCCTTCTAGGACCACTTGTTGATCTGACCTTAGCTTCCATAATTTATTATGCAAACGAATCATAACCACTCAACGCTTCTAACTATATAAACAAAAGTCATTGTGGGGATTGGGAGGAATACGACAGGCTTCTATATATATATATATATATATATATATATATAGGACATGAATATGATCTTTGGCGATGAATCAATTATTTTTATTTTTCAGTGCAGCGAAAAGTCAAGAAAAAAAGGGTTTTTAGGTGAGCAACTAAAGGGGATAATCCCCATTTATCAAATATAGAAGTAGTTGCTCATGAAATTCGATCGCAAGAACGACCTTTTAGTTGCTGATGATGGCGATGATACACTGGCTAGCTAGGGGCTAGCTTATTCTAAAGTGACACTCGATCACGTACGTCGGAGATAACTTCTTTGCCATGTGCATGTCTTTCATTAGATCTTAGTGGGAGACAGTTTGATTCTTTTAAGAATGGCCCTTTAATTAGGCTCCTCTCACATCCATATCATTATTATATTCTAGCAATTTTATCATGGCCCATAAAATTCATGGATATCTATTGGAAGTTTGAAGGCATATCTACATGAACATTAATCATGTCATGAATGTTAGCTAGCTAGATAGCTGCTTGGTTAATATTGAATGCGGTACTGGAAAGTTTGTGCTAATTATTACATAGATATATGTATAGAGATGGAGGTGATAAGAAGTTGGATAAGAAATTCTAATCTCCAATGCGTTCTATATAAATATTGCCACTTTTGTTGATTATTGAGTTGATATATGATCACTTATGTATGTGTGTGTGTGTGTGCGGCTCCTAACGATAATTACCACATAATTCCATGCGCATGGGATTGTACATATCTGAAGTCCCCACGCGTGCGCGCATTGATGTTAAAGCTAGGCGAACATAATGCATGTATGCATGCATGCATGAACAAGTTGTTTGAGTGCATGTCCTGTTCAGTGTTCACTCGATCTTCTAAATTAACCAACCATCCACATGATTCCCCGCATGGGCTAAGAAGATAACATTAATGACAATGAAACGTACGTACATGCTTGTATATGCTTTGCTTAATTGCAACCATATTTGATTTTCGTGAGATTTATTATATAGAATTTGTCCCTAATGAGTACCATCATGACTATAAATTATGTCTTTATCATGATAAGACACATTCAAACCCTAATCATATCTCGTGAAATTTTTGTACATCAATCTAATATAATTGATTAAAAAATAAATTTTATTAAAAATAATACTAATTTAAATTTTAAATATAAAAAAATTAATATTAATACATAAATTAATATACACTTTACTTATAACTAACAAAATTTATATTATATATATATATATGTACTTGATCTGCCTTTGATTACATCGATCCACGTACGATATTTCTTGATCAATTGCAGTAGTACGTACTGCACGACGTGCGGTACGGGAAAACTGCTCATGCGCGATTGATCGTGTACGGGGTAGTATTAATCTCCACGGCTAGCTAGCTGTATGTTGAAAATTCTGATGAGGAGTCAAATATTATTAATTACCTCAAATTAAACTTCTTGGTCTTCCAATTCCTTGAATAGTCATCACATACTGCATCGATCTGTGCATTCGTCACCAAATTGAGATGATGATGATCATCTAATTAAGTGCCAAAACCAACCGTCGTAATTCGGCGCGTTCAGATTTCTTATTTAGATGAGCTAATTTTCCATACATTTGACCATTATATAATATCAAACTCTTTCGGTCACATGGTTAAATTACTATTAGTCATTAATTTTATATATATTTAGGCATATATATATAGATGGAGATAAAGCTGATTTGGGAGGCTCTGATTGACGTCCGTCCGTCGTGCATGATTATCAGGTATATATACATATAGCTTTATTAATTTACCAGGCATGGCGGCTCCTTAAATTACCTTTTAAGTTAAGGGTCATGAACAAATTGCAAAGATAACATGTCCAATATTGATATTTTTATATATACATATAGATATTTTTGTTTCTCTCTCATGCATCTCTTCAGAAAGAAATGGCTACAATTCGTTTGACCAAACCCACGGCTGGCCTGCATCAAAAATAAAGGAAGAAATGATCATGATCTGTGCGTGGGTGCCGTGCCTTCCTCGAAACTTCGTGTACGTGTCAATTACTTTCGAATGTCGACTAATATTCATCGTCAATTTGTTTGACTACTTTATTTTCATTAAGAATAACTGTTCTAGCAGAAGAGCTACTCCTTTTTTGTTGGAAAAATCATCCCCATGCATAGATCTACTAGTTAAAACTAAACTTCCACGGCAAGCAATGTACGTGGATTTTTTGGACGAAATTTTTTTATATATTCAAAATATATATTAAGATTTCGTCATGATACTAATTGGTATTTGATCAGTAAATAACAGTCTCAGATTATGTTTAGATAGTTAGGTAATTTCAGATACGTTGTAAATAGTAATAAAAATATATTAAATAATAATATAAAATAATAAAAAATATATAAAATATAATGATAAAATAATAAATAATAATAAAGTACCTAAACCAGCCCTATCTTTACCCCTACGTCAGCCCCGGCCCCATCTTAAGAGAGGTGGAGAAAGCCCCTGGCCTCCACCCCTCTTAGAGTGTGTGGTCCTGTTACAAAGAAACGTTGAATCCTCGTGCTTGTAAATTTTATCTTTAACAAATATATATTTTTTAAATCTTAGGAGAGTTACATTTTGATTATCTTTTAGCCTTATACGGTCTTCGTGTTGCACGGGTAGGTTTGGAGCATGGAATGAGACATAAAATTCTCATTTCATCATCATTATAACTTTCTCAAATATTCACTTAAAATATAATAAATAAATTTAATTTTTTTAAATTTTAATTCAACTTTTTCAAATTCGAAAATAATAATAATATTATAAAATAATATTTTAAAATTTTATCTAAAACCATAAATTCTCATCTCACTCTCTAAACCCCTTTATTTCTTGAAAAATTTTAAGCTTTTAGTTCTTTTAATCTTTTACACGTGGGATGAATGTGGCTTGACAAATGATAGTACATGATGTCTATATATAAAAGTTTCCGATACTGGCCAATTGTTTTATTTTCCTTTTCCACGAGGGTTATAATTATTATTTACGTCTTGCTTTAAGACATGCTTGCATGTTTATAATTTGCGTTTAATTATGTAATTGTTCCATGTTTTTTGCAGTTCTTTTAACGAATATAAGCCATTTGATCGGTTTCAAATCGAAGGACTCATTTACGTACGTACTTGATTTTCTTTTTTAATTTTGATTTTTATCATCATTCCGTCCATTGTCACGTATAACCACCTAATTAGTGGCACATGATCACATTTGTACCAACATAATCATAACACGTCATCAACCATGCCAACTCAACTTCGTGTATAAATTATTCCTACTTCAACTGAGAATTTAAAAAATATAAAAAAAGAATTTATTTAAAAAAAAAGGTGGACTCCGCCTATATTTTGTGAACTGTGAACCTCCCCACCCATGTGATCAACAATGCCTCCGTAGCCTCTCATGGGTTGGCCACACCAACATGATAGAACAGCCACTTTCCTCCATATTTCAATGGAATCCATGCACGCACCTTTGCCCTTCTTGTCAAGGAAATCCATTCGAAGAGGGATGCAAGTTGGGTGGTTGCATCAGTAGGTAGGCTTGCTGCCCACCCCTAGCGGGCAAGCAGTTGGCAGCCACCCTATGGCCCCGCACCCACATGGGCGAGGGCCTTGCATATGGACTTTGGCACTCGGTTCCATTCCGCAAGGACAGGTGACCATGCCAATTGTCGGGTGGATGGATGGCCCTTGAGAACCGTATGGAATTCACCAAACAATCTAGACTCCAAAAATCCATTCTCGAAATCAACAGACCTATCCATCAAATCAACAAATCAAACCTCAAATACACAGATTTGACAACAAAAATAATCTTCAACAAAACAAATAAATTATCGCAATGACGCAAACCACAGTGGATGTGGATCTAAGCAAAGAACTATGGCCATGACTAGCCGTGGATTTGAGCAGAGATCTACAACCATGATTGGACATGGGTCTACGCAGAGAACCACGACCACGAATGGTAGTGCTCTTTGCAAACCCACAGTCATTTGACCCACAACCATGTCGTGGCCCATGGGTATCTCAACACATTGAAGAAAAAGAAGAAGAAGAAGAAGAAGAAGAGGAGGAGAAGACGTGTTGCATTGCTTTAGAATTGGGGCCGGCAACAAAGGAAAAGATGAAGAGAGAAGAGATTGAGAAATTGGGTGTTTAGACGGTGGGAGAGAAGAGAAAATGGGCGAGGTTTTGTCGTTTTATAGTATGATCCCTATGCGTGGAGAGTGGGTGAAATTCGAACAAGTGGGTAGCCCCATCCTCTCCTTTCCTTTCTACTCGCCCTCTTGTCGTCTTGGGTCGGGTGAATTGCCTACCCGAGCCCATGCAAGGCCCACCTAGCAGCCCTAGCAGAAGGAAGGAAAGGCAAGGGAAGGCCTTTTATCCTTTTTAAGTAAATCCATCAAGAGAGATAAATAAGGGCAAAAATCTACCATGTGAAAGGAGATTGAGAGGATCTATCTTCTGGCATGTTGATATGTGTTGTTGTATGAAGGGTAGGAGGCTCCCTAGCTATTGGTATGGCCCAAGGCAAAGGTGGGGGTGGCAACTTGTATTCAATGATCATATTTGTGTTGTGTCAAGTTATAAATATTTGACTATATCATTCGAACCCTAAATCTTAACACGACCTATATAAATAACAAGTAATATAATACAACCCGTTTTGACATTTTTCAACTTGTTTCAAGCAAATGGATTTAACTAACCCGTTTGACCTAATTAACATAATTTTATAAGAAAATTAGTACAACATAACAACAAAAAGTCAATATGTTTTAGATAGACCTATAATAATACTAAAATCACAATCACAACAATAATAAATATTAGCATATTGTAATTTTTATCTTCAAAAAGATGTTAAACGTTATACCCGTTGATTGCAAATTAAGTAGGTTGATTTGTTATTGATGCGTTTATTAATAGTGTTATAATGGATCAGTTTGTTTTGATCTAATTAAATACATTCAAATTAAACTTAAATCCAATTATTTCATGTTGTGTTTATATTCAGTTCACAAGTCGTCACATACTATATATGCGAAGGTGCGTAAAAGAGACCTCCCTCTCCTTTCTCAATTGTTAACTTTTTATTTTTTGGTTTCAAATTCTCTATTACATGCAGGCAATATAGTATACGAGAAGCTAAATTGGCATAGTTGAAGACACTTGTTACAATTCCATCAATAAGACACGTACCATTAAGGTTATAATACACATACGATAAATGTATGAAAAGGGTTGAGTCAAAATGATAAATAACACAGCAATATAAATAAGTGCTTGATCTTTGATCATCAACCGAGTGATTTTTTTTTTTTTAATTGCATATATTTTCATCACGTAATACGGATTTGAAATATTCAGATATTATATTAGCATTAGTCAAGAGGTCAGATTAGAGTAGTTGAGTCAATGAGTCATATATATATATATAGTAGTTCTTCTAATGATTATTTTTTGAAATTTGATGTGAAATATTACTCTGACACGGGGCCCGTACCAAGTTCTTATTTTTAATGGTTTAGAAGGTTGGAGACAAATTAGAATTCAAAATAGGGGAGCAAATCATGAATGTGACGAAGATCAGGGTTTTAAATGAATTAAGTTAATTAGTTTGAAAAATATGATTATTTTTGTAGTAACGCTACATACAATTGTAAAATACGCCAGCATCATGTAATTATTTTTAAAAAGTTTGCCGTTCTAAATATAATTTCTCTTTGTTTTTTAATGTTTTTAACTTTCTCAGCATGCATTGCCATCTGGGAAAAGAATGTGCATGGAAGCTGCTACTTGGGTAGCTTTCCTTTCATTGTCATATTTATCGTGGCATCCATATTTGCTACCAACTTGTCGATCTGAGTATGTGGCTCTTATCTGCCTAATCTTCCGCGGGTAGACTTACCTCTTTGGTCCTGCATGCTCATAAAGTCTTCACAACTTTATATATACTTTCGTATGAACACAATAAAACAAAAAACAAAAATAAGAAAAAACAAACAAACAAGCTTAAAGATTTAATCCATTTGAACTTACTTTCTATATGAATCACTTAAAATGTGCAATATCAGCTAAGTATGATATATAGATCAGTGTGATTTATTTTGTGTGAAGAGTAAAATTTCTCTTATTTTTCGTACGTACGCATCCGACCGAACCAATAGCCAATTAAGATTCAAGATTCGAACTTTATAATTAATTTTTATTTTTCCTTAATCATATATGTCTATTATATGCTTAATTATTTCAATGGAATTGGAACTCCAAATAGCATTAGCAACTTATAATTACATTTAATGTGAATTGATCAGGATACACGTACGCGCACTTGCTACGAGCGATCGAGGAGGATAAGGTTGAGATCGAAGCTGACAACTATTATGCATGCGCACGTGCATTTAATGAATTTGTCACGTGGTGGTCACAAACGCACACTTGCAGGTCAAAGTCTTCGTTTGATGATTCTTATTCAAATCAAAGACATGTCTTTGATTTGAATAAGAAACCGAAAATTTTTCCAGAGCAAGAAAAAATGTGTTTGCTTTGCATAAAAGCAATTCACATACCAAAGAAAAAAAGAACAAAATACAAGGCCAGCTAGCTAGCTGACGATGAAAAATGACCAAACCAGACCTAATTTAATGTTTCACATGGTTTATATATATATCGTACGTGGAGGATGATTTTCGTTTTAAATGACTTTATGATGACCGTACGTAGGTACACGCTTATATATAAGTAAACATTAATCAACATTACATTTTCTTTTCCTTAAAAAACATGCGATCGAGTTACGACTTTTATGATCATGAGTTTAATATAGACAATTGTCTCTGATCTGGACTTCAAAACTTTTTAGGTAATCACGTATGCTTTGTTTGTTTGTTTGTTTTTATTTATATACATTTGATATGTAATTATATATATATATAATTAATAGATATAATTCAAACACCTGGGCTGCTAATTAAATCCCAATTAGTCTTAAACCCACGCCTACCAAAATCATGACCGTAACCTAGAAAAGTTGGATCCCTTTTTGTCATTAAGAAGATGAATACCTAAAATAGAGAAAAATGTAATAATATTTTGGCATATCATAAAGAGCAGGGAAACAAAAAAAAAAAGAAGCTTATGAATCTCTCTCTAAAGGAATATAATATTTTGGNTATATATATATATATATATATATATATATATTTATATATATGATATACGTGGTCTAGTCAGTCAAATTAGAGCGTCAACCACGCCGGCAGAAGTAACGCTTTCTTGCAATTTGTTTGACCTCATTTCAATTCAACAAAATTTATTTCTCCGCGATTTTTTCAGTTTGTACTGTACATCTTGATAAGACTTCAGTTAAATATGGGAGGCTCTTTACTTTTTCTTTTTTTTCTTTTTTTTTTTTTGGTTTTTTAGTTTTTATTTTTTATTTCATCATATAGCCAGATTGGTGAGTTCATCGTGTCCTATTACACTGCTATTTCAGCATGCATGAATGGAATATATATACATATATATACACACACACTTAATTTGAGGTAAAAATATCCAACACGTAAAAGAAATCTAAAGAGAGGATGTATATAATCTTTTTTCAAAGAAGAAGATAGTACCCAATTTTATTGATGAATCCTCATTATCAATTTTCAGGTATTTGAAATATATACAGACGTTACATATATATTCTTAATTTTCGGCTTGATGGTATATATAGATACATTAAAGTAAACAAAAAATAATTAGTCAAAAATGTAGATTTTGATATTATGTGATCAGTCCTAATTCGATCACGAGGTTTGATTTTAGATATATCCCAGATCAAGAAGATGGCCGCGCCCCCTGTATATATATATATATGAAAGTAATGTTATGTATAGTCGTAGAATACGCAAGTATTATATATTCATTTTATTCGCTTTGAAAAAGAGTGTGGTCTATTTTTAAAAAATTATTGTTTTTTTATGTGAATTTTGTATTTATTCATTTATTTCAAAATAATTATACAGCGCTTACATACTCACGATTGTGAGTATCATTTATAAATACTGATAAACTGTTCATTGTCATGGTAGAAAATTATGGCGACAAACTAGGGTTCCACGTGGGGGACCAATCTGAAATACTTTCAGAGGAGAAGTTTGAAGTTTGAAAGTGAAACGCGCTTACATGTTTTGGGTAATCTTTATGAAGACAATGTGAATCTGCATGTTATGACTTGTAATATTATTGCGGCTAAAAAAAAAAACGAGTTGAATGAATATATATGTGGTTGATGTATTTGTACGTTGTTGTTGTCGTTTTTATGAAAAATAAGAGACTTTATAAAATTTTCCGTCGGAGAACGTAGCTAGCTAGCCCATCACGTAAGGCTTGAAGGGTCAGTACTCCTGCCTGCAATTTCTAAAGTTGGACTATTTGATTTGTGTGAATCGTCTTTGGAAGCTGGCCGGGACAATTAATTGACAATTTCTTCAAATGCCTATTCCCAGAAGATGAACGATTGAAAACTAGCTATGCTTTATTAAATTTGATTTGGGTGGAGTTCGTGGTTGAGATTTTCGTGAGAAATATAACTTATAGTTTTAGAGTTTATAGTTTATAATTTAAGTTATAAGTTTTACTATAAAAAAGTTATTTACTATTTGATAATTATATGTCTAAAACACTTTCAAACATGTTACGTTTTTTATTTTAAACAAATTTAAAAAGTGTTTTCTGAGGTAAAAATGATAATTATTTATATTTTTAAAAATTATGATCATATCCTTAAAAGTTTGACCATTTTCTTAAGCAGACTAGGGCACTATCTTCTAAATGATTTGTAGTATGAGTATGGGAGAGTATCGGCTGGTCTGGACCGGTAAAACCGACCGGACCGGATCGAAAATAGGTCCGGTCGGTCCTGGTCCAAGTTTTAGTGGACTGATAGGTTTTGATCCGGTCCCGATCTAGGGGTTTTTTATCCCGGACCGGACCGAATAAAAAAATATATAAAATATATTTTATTATTTATATGATATTTATAATTATATATAATTAATTATAATTTTTATCTAACCTAATAGGTTAATATTTATAATACTAATATTTATAATTTTATACTAATACTAATATTTATATTAAGACTAAATTACTAATAGTCTAAATTAATACTAATATACTTATATACTATTATATAGTTATACAATATACTAATCATAAATTCATAATAACTAAATCATTATAAGTCTATAACTATATCTAATAGTATTAGTATTAGTATTAATTAACTTAATATCTAATATGCTAGTATTACTATATTAGTAATAAGATTATAAGAGTATTAGTATTAGTTAATTTAATATCTAATATGCTAGTATTAGTAATAAGATTATAAGAGACTAAGAGTATTAGTATTAGTTAACTTAATATCTAATATGCTAGTATTAGTAATAAGATTATAAGACTATAAGAGTATTACTCTTATTTAATAAATGAATATAGTATTACATAGAGTATTAGTAAATGTGTTGGGTTTGAAGACAATGAAGAGATATAGTAAATTAGTAATACTAGTTATTAGTTATTATCTATTAGTACTAGTGTTATTACATATTATTAGTTATTAGTTATTACATCTAGTTATTAGTTATAATATTAGTACTAGTGTATTATTAATTATAATAAATAAGTTAATAACTATTACTAATTTACTATATACTAATAGACTAATAGTATTAGTATTAGTGTATTACTAATATATATAATATATATATTAGTAACTTAGTTATATGTATTAGTAATATATAATATATAATAATAGATATATATTACTAATACATATAACTAATAACTATATGTAATAATAGTATTACTATATCTCTTCAAACCCCACATATTTATTAATACTCTATGTCATACTATATTAAATAATAGTAAAATACTCTTATTATTAATACTCTATGTAGTTATATTAAATATTATATTACTAATACTCTATGTAGTTATAGTGATTTAATACTAACATATTACATATTAAGTTAACTATACTAATACTATTATAAATTTATACATATATGATATATTATAATTTATACCATAACTCTTATAATATGTTAATATATTGATATATACTAGTCTATATATTATAGTTAATAACTTAATAGTTATACATTAAAGAGTATAATAATACATTGATACTAAATATATATAGTTATAGACTTATAATGATTTAGTTATTATAAATTTATAATTGGTATAACTATATAATAGTATTAGTACTAGTGTATTATTAGTTATAGAAAATAAGTTAATAACTATTACTAATTTACTATATACTAATAGACTAATAGTATTAGCGTATTACTAATATATATATAATAGTATACCATATGTATATATATTAAATATATCACAATATAATTACATAAGTATTAAACATAATATTAAAATACCATGGATTAAAAAAAAAAAAT